>CM022534.1:3264017-3704520 GCA_012273795.1 Dendrolimus punctatus | reverse complement strand
TTCTATTGTATCAAATTGTGTTGTTTCGCGGCTTTCCGCCTTTTTTGATAAGCCGGAAAATCCAGGTTCGTTTAACAACTCGTTTCGTAGTTGAACCATGGATTGCTTCGTCTCGTTAAAAATACCTCTTGTTATGTCAAAAATGTTCTTTTTGTAGTAGTCATGATCTCTTCTTTTTGACTCATATTTCACCAAGATCTCGTGGTTTGATTGAAATTCATCCCATAAGGCTTGTAAAGATTCCATTCGCTTGTTAAGGTAGTCTATTGACTTTCTGCTCATGGAATCCTTTTTGTAATTAATTTGTATCGCTTTAATTTTCTCATAGCTGCTTTGCTGTTTGCTTATGAGTTCTACAAACTGATAATCTTCTTCCATCATTTTTTAATCCTTAGTGGTTGGCTCGTTGAAGTGGTGTATTTCTGTAGGTTTACTTTTAAAAGGTTAATTCAGCAGAAGACGTTATCTCCGCTGTTTAGTTGCAGTCGCAGTGGACGTTATCCCTGCGTTTTGAATTTGCAGAAGCAGTAGATGTGATTTCTGCGTTCTGGTGGTAGGGGTAGCAATGGACGTTATCCTTGCCGATGAATGGTTGTAGGAGCAGTAGACGTTATCTCTGCGTCCTACGAGTTGGGGTAGCAATGGACGTTATCCTTGCCGGTGAATGGTTGTAGGAGCAGTAGACGTAATCTCTGCGTCCAGGTGTTGGGGTAGCAATGGACGTTATCCTCTAGTACTCAGCGCTTCATTCCCTCCTTTACGCTATTTGCAATCTCTCAATGCGCTTGGTGAGACCCGCTTGTGGGAGGCCAATCGCACCGATTTGCTAACGTAACTGGGAATTACCACACCAAGCACTACGAACAGATATTAGTGTGGACACGACGATCCCGAAGGCGTTCTGTTGCTAGTCCACAGCTTTCAAGGCTCGAAGGACCATTAAATGTACGTTTTGTACACTTCCAAAAATTTCTGGGTCTAATCGTCGTTAACGATTAAGCCTGTTTGTAAGGGCGTTTGCAAGCCAAACCACGTTGAGATGTTATATGTTGTTTATTAAGGTCGTTTGATGACCTGAGACGCACAACTTGCAATGCACAAGTGCCGCACGTGATGGTGATGTTAATACGTCTGTCTAAGTATGTTATTTGTTGCGTATTTATATCTAAAATACGCTGTACGAGCAATATTGGCTCGTACACTGTATAAAGCATTTATTATACAAATCGTTTTATGTACGTTTAATAATGCGTAATAGATATAAACTTTGTTTGCCGGCAAGCTTTGCCCCGGGCCCACGATTTATAACTTCAGTCGATATGTTCCTGCGAATTTATTGCTAATCTCCTATGGAATAATGCACACTACTTAATGGGAATGCCTTTGGTATTGAGGTTGGGAGTCGCCTTATTTAGCAGACTAGTTCTGTCAATGTGTAGAAACAAGTGGTCCTACTGGTTGATATAACTTTACGTATTCCTGTAATTCAACTGCAGATTTTTTTTTCTAATAATCGTAATTTTTATTTCATTTGTAACTGATTTTTAAAAGCATATGTTACTCTATGTTAAATTTTCGATGAGTTCATATACAAAGAAAATTTTAGTACAAAAGCGTACCAATCGCTTAAGAAATTATTTACTCGAACTTAATACAATGATTTATATTTGGATTAGTCAAGTAGATTGTTAACTTGCGAATAAGTCCAAATCCTAGTTTGGGCAGACGACACGTGTATTGTATAGTTACTAATGTTGACATTAGTAACTATACAATACACGTCCAATACTAGTCATACAATACTAGTCCATACAAGTAAGACTGATATGAGCTCCATAGCTTATATCAAATTTTAATCGATACTAAGGCAAATGACCTGTTAACGTTGTTTTTTTATTGCAGGAGTTCAGCAGGCAGACGGCTCACTTGACGGAAAGCGATTACCATCGCCTATAGACATTTGCAACATCAAAGGTGCTACAAATCCGCTGCTGCTCTCTTAAGGGAGACTGGAACCTGGTCACTAATGCCGGAACACAACTCAAGGTTGTTATAGAGATATACTTTAGACCAGGGGTGGTAGCTATCCAGTCGGGTAAATGCCCTACCACCTGGCTGTGGGTTGTTTTGTCGCCTCTTACGACAGGCCGCTCGGCCGCAGGAAATTGTTTTCTACCTCCGCTCCTGCTCGGATAGAACGGTGTATGGTATTGAAACGGGACATTAATCGGCAACTTATTACTTAACTGTAAAATTTCTGTCCAAATTATGATAAGGACTCTCCAGTTTCTCAACTTACCAGTTAAATGATGCGAACGTAAATCAGGATTAAAAGACAATAAAATTACAGACCTCTTGAAGTGCTTACTATTGATACGTATATTATATAGGATTAGTACTACATAAATATCTTAAAAGTTAAAACATTATTTTACACTCGTTATCCTCCATGCAGTCTGTTAGTTTCTTGAAACCAAATAACAATTAGTACGTACTAATAAATAAATAATCGGCAGACAACACACACATTGTATATCCTCAAATTAAGCAAGCTTTGTTTTATGGGTAATATACAACGGACCATTCTGGAGCCGATCCCAGACACCCAGACCATGGTAAATAACGGAGAAAATACGTTTCCGAAATTTACCAACAAGGAATCGAACCCGGAGCCTCTGCGTTGCAGTGAGCTAGGCCGGCAAAGGCTTAGCCCGCTCAACCACCGAAGCCGTCGTACTGAATCATAAGCGTAAAGTGATGGCTTGAAAGTATCGCATCGTCTCTCCTAAAAGCATATTACTTAAAGACAAAGCTTAATATTATCTTACAATATTATAAACCAAATTACAAACAGATCATACAAAAATGCTTTAATCCTTAATAATAAAGCTTTAAAGGTGATTTTAAGTTGTCCTGACGTTAACTGATTCGTATTTAACTTTATCGATAAATTTACAAATTCCTTGCAGTGCCCATTTTAACCTTTATGTCGTAATGTATGTCGATTGCATTTGCTGAATTTAAGTAAATCATTAGGTATATGATTAATGCCATTTTGGGCGTGTTATGGGCGGCTTGGAATCGACTTTAAAGGTTCTTACCCATGTTAACTACTGCCTATTAATTTCCTCACAGGGCACAGCGTTGTAGCCAGAAAATGAGCTTAAAATAAGTTCGAATATATTTATTTGGAACATGATCAAATTGATCATATATTAGCAGAAGGTGATGTCAGGAGCCTTAAGAACAGACGAGCGTGCATGACAAGAGCTATGAATGTCAAAGAAGCAAGTGAGGTGTGTAAAAATAAGCCTGTATGTAGCACTCTGTTGTTCGTGCCTACGCCGCAAGGGACCTGGCGTGAAGTTATGTATGTATGATCAAATAAGCTGAGTCACTATCCTCTTTTAAAAACATGGTTTTTAATTATTTTTGGTCCTCTCAGGTATAATAGTGCTGCTTATTCTATATGTATTATGATATTTACTGTGTTTATATAGTTAGACTGGTAAACAAGTGCCGTTTTGGACCAACTTTCTTCAGCAGTCTTCGAAAATTATAAATGATGAATTATGAATGAGTGTCATTCGATTCGCAATGGCATCTAGATGATTTTTGAAAAAAAATGAAGTTCCGCTTGCAAAAATTGTAAAAGTTATTAACAATTAACTAAAAAAAGGGGTTTTAGTTTTTTGCAAATATCTCAAAAAGTAATAAAGATTTTTCAAATTTGAAAAAAGATTCAAAAAGAGGAGGAAATTTCCTAGAAAAAATCTTGACTCCCGAAACTGTAAAATTAATATTTATAATTTTCCCAGACGGATGAAAATACGGCCGAAAACGGGTACTCTGGCTTACGCAAGCCTCACCCACATCGGCCCTTTAATTAATAAATATTATTTAAACACACTAAATATGAAAATAAAAAATTGAAAAAATTCAGGCACTAACTGAATAGATGAATGAACAATAATCTGCTTGAAATTTTTTTTGTAACAATTTTTCATTTAGTTATTCAATAGTTAATTAATAACATTTTTTTTCTTGAACATGAACATTGCAAGTGTGATAATTGTTAAACTATAAATTTAAGATTTTTTCCTTTCTTGGAGAAATTCTTGAAAGGCTTTAGAATAGAACCCCGTTGGAAAGTATGTATGTATACAACACTAAGGGCATTGCTAAGTGTTACCCGACTAAAAGAAATTTGTCGACGGCAACCTCCTATCGTATCGCAGAGGGAATATCTCCCCGGAAGCTTATAATAATAATAATCGGCAGAAAAACACACATATTGTATATTCCTAAATTAAGCAAGTTACGCTTATGTTATGAGTAATATCCCAGACACTCAGACTATAGTAAAGAATGGAAAGAATTCGTTCCCTATAAATCATCGTTACACACGGAACGGACCACAGATAAAAACTAAAATAAAAATATTTCCACTTATTTTTACCAAGTGAGTGACTCGATGAAATGTCGCAGTTGTGCTGTCATTTACATCGAAGATAAAAAGATTGTCGGTGTCCACCTCAATTGCCACTTTATATTGTCTGTAAGTGCTTTTAAACGTATCATTACGACGCGGTGTGCGGGAGACAGACAGATGTCAATCAGGAATATTTTAAGCGCATTTAGCTAACGACCAGTTTTGCATTACAATTGCCAGCCTGTGTCGGACATATCTCAAAAGCGCATCGACTCCTGCGCAGGTTGCGGCTATGACTAAAGTATTCTCTGTCTTCATCGCACGTATGCAAATTAACGTGAAGTGAGTGAAAAGGAAAATCTATTATTTTGCGAAGTGCGGATAGTTATCAAATAATGTCAACGCACGATACAAGGCGGGAAAGGTATATACAATATCAGGCAAAATAACTGGTCATATTATATTGATGTATTTTTTATTTTGACAGTTTATTACGAAGAACCCAGGTGAAAGATGGATTCTCAAGCCCCAAACCTTCTCGACCAAAATGTAGGTATTTGACTAATGTCAATCAACGGAGTTCTGATGACCATCTTCAAATCCCATTTTATTTAACAATTGAGATTTTTCTCTCAAATACAATTAAAGCAATTAATATCCCAAAACTATTGTTCTTATTGAACTAGATTTATAGAAGTTTTAAACTAAAGCGAATCGAAATGCCATCTTTTCAGTTTTTACCAAAAACTCAACATAAACTAAATAGCTTCAAGCCACAACAGCAACACACAAGTGGTAGTAAATTATATAAGGCCCCCCTTATAGTGAATCCTCACTTAATATTATAAATGCGAAAGTTCGTATGAATGTATGGAGGTATGTTTGTTACTCTTTCACGCAATAACTACGGAATGGATTTTGATGAAACTTTACAATAATATATCTTAAAAATCAGAATAACACATAGGCTATAATTTATAAACGTATAGTGTGAATTACCCAAAATATAACGATTTTCCATCACCACGCTGAAACTGCGGGCGCATCTAGTAATAACCATAAACAAAATAATTGTTTTTTAAAAAGGTTTTCAAATAAAAGCTTTTGAGATCCTGGATATCATTTAGCAGCAGAGTGCTAGCCAAGACAAATAAAACGAGACCAAACACGACGGGTCTATCTTGTTTAGTACAGGAATTCCTATGGCCATCTTCCGACTCCATTATCACATCAGGTCCATGGTACCATATTATTGCATTGTCACACGATATAATGCGTGCAAAGTTTCAGCTCAGTCGAAAACCGGGAAGTTGGTCAAATTTAACTTGCAAGATTCCACTCAAACTTCATACATAGGTACATTCATTGCAAGTTAAATAAAAGCTTGTAATTAGGATTAAATAATTAACATGAAAAAGTTGGTGGTAGGCTAAATAATATCTTTATCATTACTCATTATCACTGGACATCTTCGTCTTCCGTGATCAAAACCAAATAAAATATTTCTAAAAGAAACTAAAAAACAAAAGTTTAGTTTCAATTCTTTTTCTGAACTTTCGTTTACTGCCTATATTCAAGACGTTTACGTTATTTAGGTATAAGTTAATGTTACCTATTAATCACTGTTATATTTTAATTAAATATACAGATTGTAAGGTACGCTGAGTTGTGAACCGCGATTAATCAATAAGCAATCATAAATTATTTTCGAAAATTTGTTTGTTTCGTAGGCCGGCAATTAATCTTGCAAGCAATTGTAAATTTTGACGATTGGAATTAGATTGTTCCGCGGCTATTACCTTGTTCGGTGTTGGGCTTTTGTAAGAACAATTTTGTTTGCTGTGTATAATATAATACATTTAGTTCAAGATTATGGACATTTCCAGAACGCACTAGTCACCATTTGTTTTACTTTGGTTTCTTTTGTTATGATTTAACAATAGGGTAGTTGAAGTCAGGTTATCTAATGGCCATTTCCTATTTCTTACTAGCCGCTCATCTGCCTTACTATTGGTTAAAAATTTGAAATAAGCTCTATTCAAGTAATGTCAAATTTCTGTATGAATAGTAAGATATCCATGTTCGTATACAATTAGATATCTTACTAACTTTCATGTTTATAGCCTTAGAATAGTTTTGAGAAAAATGACTGTAATTTTTCTTGATATAAAAACAGCCTTACGGGTGTGATGAGAATTATTCGTTTTCAATATTTTAATCAGATAAATTCAAAACTCGTTGGAAATTCTTTTGCCGCACATGCTGTTCGAGTGTGGAACTACCTCATCTTACCAATTAGGTAAGCTAAATCAATGTACACGAGTATACGCGTGTTTCAGACCTTACGACAATAAATCAGACCACGTTTTGGTCATGACGTACTCTACCTAAATACAAAATACGAATCAAGGTAGCTTCTTTGGTTTAGCCACAGGACCTCATTTTTCATTTCAGAATTTTACAACAACATGTATCTGTTATTGTGACTAAATCGGTAGGTTAGTGACCAAATGTATCATGTTGCCAGCTCGTCTCTTCATCATTAAACGCGGAAGATGTTCATTCTTACCAAGGTCAGTGAACCAATATTTACAAGATGTTCTGTTTTTATTGTCTTTTTATCGTAATTAATTTGTTCGGAAATTGCTTTTTTTAAATTTTGACATTACGGTTGATTTAATAGTACCAAAAACTTTATATGGAGTAAGACTGCTAAAATTATGATTTATTGTCATTTGAAATGAAACACGTTGTATATGCAATATATGCATAACATGTAAGGAACCTATAGAGATATTTTGATGCAGTATGAATTCTTAGTATTTCATTATTGAGACGGTGACAATGTTTTTTTTTTGTTACAACTCCATTCCTTCTTTGAAAAGGAATTGTAATACAACTTCTTCATGTATTCAAAATAGAGCCTGAGATTACATATAAATAATTATGATGAAAAATCTTTTTTAGCTAGACGTGTTCCTGGGGAGTTTCTTGCTGCTCTTCATTTTTGAACAGCGATAACACATTACGAAGCGGTGTACATAGAATAGGATTTAAATTTTGACTTACTTGATGACCTTCAATAAGTGTTCTCCAATGAAACTTAAATTGAATATAAAAAAAATTTACTCTACATTTAAACATATGATCACTGACCATTATTGGTCTTAAATAAAAATTGTTGCATTAAATGGGATTATTTATTGTTGGTTTTTAGATATATCTAATTTATATTACTAGATATATCTAATATTATATATTACTTTTATTTTAGGTTAATATACCACCAAGTCGTGGTAGCGTAATGGTTAGCGTACGCGCCCCTAAGTCGAAAGGCGCGGGTTCGATCCTGACCGGAACGCATGCACCTCTTAGTCAGTTTTCTTATCTAATGTGAATATTGTTACAATTACCATTATGCTAAAAACGGTGAAGGAAAACATCGTGATGCAACCTGCACATCGAGATAACCGATGTGTCAAACCTGCCAAGCCGCCTTGGACAAGCGTGGCGGGTATGCTGTTCATTCCCCCTATAGTGGGAGGCCCGATCCCAGCAGTGGGACATTTATGGGTTGACATTATATATTATATGTATAATACCACCAAAAAACGTATAATTTTTCTATAAAATCTTCGATACATGGGTGCCAGGAAGAGTCGCTGTAAGCGATAAGGCCGCCCATTGTTATAATGGTAACAACATATCCATATTCATTGTCTAGATTTATGTTTATGGTGAACAATAAAGAGATTTCATTTATTCATTCATAAAACTTTTAGCGCTCCCTCTAGAATGCTCTATACTCTGTTTCATATTGCGTAGAACAAAATAATTAAGGTATGTTTTGTGTAATTAAAAGTGACAGTTTGATTTACTTTAGCGCGGATATGGACCATGGTGTTCACTTTCAATTCCAAGCTATTACTTAATTAATAGATTATGATTGTATAAATTAAGATAAAATTATAATGAATTTGATAATTAAAAAATGTAAGAAACAAGTGCGAGATTTTAAAATAATAAACGTTTGAAATGTTAAGCTGGAATACGGTAAAGAGTAAATTAATCATAAAAATAGGTCAAGTTCCTGTTTTTCCATTTGATTAGAAAACCTTAAAAATAATACATGTACAGAGATTGACAACTCAACGCCAAAACACAAGAGTTAGAGGGAAATAATAGATACAATAGACAAGTTTAATAGCTAAAAAGTAATTTCTTCCACACAATCCAAGACGGGTTTAATGACTGATTACAGAGGAAAATATACAGTGCACCAGTAGGTACTATATTATTACGAGTCACGAGACTCGAATTAAAATGTCTAATGACTGCCATAAAACAAGTACAGTAACAAAAGGCTGTTTTTCTTCATTACAAGAAGAAAGAAGTCCAAATGCGGGAAAGGTAATAAACCAGGTGTGCATCCACTTTGTCGGAATGTAACAATACCTTCTAGTGGAGCACGCACTGAATAAACCTGCTCTATCTTAGACCATATCGTCGCTTTACATCAGGCGAGTATATGATCAAGACTCGGTTCCTATATCTTACTGACCGCTCATTTGCCTTACTATCGATTAAAATTTGACATAAGCTTTATACAATGTCAAATTCAATTGATGGTAGGGCAAGTGAATGAATAGGAACTGGCTCCATATACAAACCTATCTTACTTCTATTATGAATGCGAAAGTTGAATGTTTGTATCTCAATCACTCCAGAACGTTTGAGCGGATCTGCATGAAATTTGGCATCGAGATAGATGATAGTCTGGAATAGAACATATGCTACTTTTAATCTTGGAAATCATTTAACGCCAACGAAGCCACGGCCGAAAGCTAAAAAGCTACTTAAAAAAAAGTGTAATCGCTAAATGCTATGTAAATATTTTTAAATTAACACGTGAAGCAAAAATTTTGTTGCGTATGAAATTTCGAATACTTATAGTTCATAAAGAGAAATAGAGATGAATGCTATTTTTTTTTAATTATTCATAATAAATACATTAAATCAATTAAAAAATGTGTGCGTGTACTAGTGTACACACGTAAGAAGTGAATCTTCTTTATGACCTTATTTTTCGAAAAATGATCTAAATGATCTACTATATGCAACTTTACAGAAATTGGTTAATTAAAGTTAAATTATGATTTTTATATATATAAATAATTAATATACGTAATAAAGTAAATCCACAAATCTTCACAAATGTGACGGTGATTTTTTTCCCAACGCCGATAAAGAAGTTTCACTTCAAAAACATTATACACACTACCATGTATTTGACACACACCCGCATATATACTCTTGTTCAAGTCAAATTAACAATGTGAAGACTGAAGAAGTGAATTTCGAGCACGGGCGACCACTAATTTATTAAAATTCTTAGACATTCTATGCGCCTAATAAACACTACTAAATTAAATCAACTAGATGACCGCTCTGGAATGCTACACTAAGTACAATGTTAAATAACTAGGTCACTGGACTCCCAAACATTCGAAGCACAAAAAACCCTTCCCATAACCTCTCATTCATGAACAAATCATTCACAAAGCACGAACAGTTACTTTACATTATTCTTTTCTCGTTCAATTGTAGAGACACAGACTAGGCCTTTAAAGGATATAAAGAGATGGGAAAACATCCTGTGTGCGCTACTAATAGGCATATAGGCGCGTCACGTGAATTGCTAAAACAAATTTAAGGTGTGCATTGGACTTTGACGGTAACAAAGCATGTTTTACCTTTCACGAGTAAACGTGGCTGAGAGGTTGGTTCGAATGGCAGTATATCAATTCGCCATATTCTATTATATAAATAGAGTATTTCAATATGTGAAACATGATGTTTACTGGAAAGCCTTCGTTATTTCCTGAACTTTCGCGTTTATAATATTAGTAGAATATCTATGGGGTTTTAGCAATATAAACAAATTCTTAAATATTAAAATATTATGTATTTTATTAGATATTTAAAGGTTTCTTGGAAATAAATACATCGACGAAAATATATTTAATCTACATTGTATGAAATTCATCCATGTAAGATGGTTACCAGTTTAAAATCGCCCTGGATTCGCCTTGCGGTGCTGATTTCTGCTGCGATTTCTGTCGGCCCTTCAATCTTTCCAGGTGGAAAATTTTGAAAAAAATAAATTTTTGCAATTAAGCTTTTTCTAAACACGTACATTGATTCTGGCTTTTTCCTTTTCTAGCTTTTTACCCAGCTAACTCTCTTAAAGTCATTGATATCTGAAATTTTTGTTTAACTAAGTTGCCAATTTATTCAACTTTGATTTAAATTTAGTTAGGTATGTTCGGTTATTGTTGTGCCTCGGCCGGCACCTGCCAGAGCTGATGCGGGCAGGCGATAGCCACTTCCCGCGGCTTTAGCTATAGGCAAGAACGAACACAGGGAGGTCTAGTGGGTATGCCGGCAACAGTCCGGCGTATGATACATGAGTTGTCTAGTTAAGCGCTAAAAACAACATAGCAATAACGACAATGATTCCTACAAAAATATTGTACACATTTGACCTACTGTCTTTATGTTCCACCTGTATGTTGGTGTAGCCCAGACCGTCGAGCACGTGTGTTCCGCGCTTTACACCTAACGACCTTCGAATACATCTATACATTTGAGATAGGCTGAAATGGAATACTATTTATTGGTTTTTAGCGTTACGTAGCTATGTTAGAAATAAGGAAGAAACTTTTTTGAACTCGTTATATCCGTTTTTCTTTGTATATACCACAGCCTTTTTTGTGAGAACATAATATTGGGTCTATAAGTATAAAATTTTAAAAGGAAAATTATATAATATGTCATAACACATATGTAGAATATTTTCAACAATGTATTCCTTTCTCCAATTACAACTTAAGACTAAAATTATATCTAGTTATGTACAAAGGGCGGTCTTATCGCTAAAAAGCGATCTCTTCCAGACAACCCCAGAAATGAAATTATATGATAATGGCGATGGTGGTATACGTAACATATAGTACAAACTACTTACATTTTAATAATAAATACATAAATTATATATATATAAATATATGGATAAATTTTATATATTACATAGATATATACTTAATATACATACCATACAAATACATATCTACAAAATATATAAATATTTATAAGTGAATTTAAATATCATATTCCAACGACAGGTAGTATTTTTTGATCATAGTTTTAAATATCGCTAGCGATTTTGCTTGTCTGATTGTAACAGGAAGCGCGTTCCAGAGCTGCATAGCCTTAACTGTAAAAGAATTGTTATAAAAACTTGAGTTATGCGCAGGAGTGTTCAATTTAAGTTATATATATATATATTCGATTAAACACTTATTTCTGGTTTTGTACCGAAACAACTAAAATAACATTACCTCAACGAAAGCGTTTATTCTACATGGATTACCAAGCACTTGCCAGATTTATTTATATAGTGTCTATAAATTAGTCAACATTAAAGCATTTTGCTAGTATAATGAATAAACTCTGTTAAATTAGAATGTACATAAATTAAATCGATACCCCGTTTGATAAGTGTAATCAGTGGAAACGGGATCTATTGCTTAAATTAATTTATGACTTTGTATCTTAGTACTATTTATTATATTTTCTCGAGCCTTACATTTAACATTGTTTTAATCCAACCTTTAATTTATTAAAATAACAACTCAACGAAATCATCGTTAGCACAATAAGTCTGGTGTGCACCGACATTTAACCGGTGGTTAAAATAAAATAATCGATCAAAATGTATGCATAAACAGCGATTATTTTATTTTAATCGTCAGTTGAATGTTGGTGCACACCAGCCTAAGTATTCAAACCGGTGGAAATACGAATAATACAAACATGAGCACTAAGAGAGTACGATTTCATGTAAATTTCGGAGGAAATATACTCAACAACTAAAGCCTTTAAATTAATAATGAGATCGAAATAAGATTAAAATGTGTTCAACTATTTCGAAGTTTGTTGAGATAAACCGACAAAACGCGAGACATGGTTACATTTCACACTGCATTGAGATATTTGCCTTTGATAAGGAGCAGATTTAATGTTCCAGGTAAGTCTTGAGATATGAACGTCAATTGCATAACTATCAATACTCTTTAGCTAAGGAATAAGTTTATATGCACGTACCGCGTTTATAAAAACGCTGCGGTAATTTGCCGTTCTGAAGTTTTGTTTTAAATAACAAATTCTTTCTTTATTCTATGTTGTGGGGGTGTTTTACGCATCTAGGTAATGTAAGCTCAAGTTACAGATTAGAAATGGATCTACTTGTCACTAATATTTTTTTTTTATTGTATAAGTTCTGCAGACAGGCTGACGGCCCAATTGATGGGTAGCGGTTATCATAACCTATGGAAAATTGTAACACCAAAGGCGTTACAAATGCGCTGCTGCTCATTTAAGGGAGACTGGAGCCTGACCACTAATGCCGGAACAATCTCAAGGTTGTTATGGCGGCATGCTCTAGACTAGGGGTCGTAGACATCCAGTCAGGCAAATACCCTACCACCTGTCTGCCGGTTGTTTTGTCGCCTCTTACGACAGTCTGCCCTAACGCTCGAAATTTAAATATATAAACTCAAATAAATATTTATGCTTTTTGAAGTCACAGATACTTGGATGGATTATGGATGGATGTGATAATTTTTTACTGATATGAGGAACACCAGAGTAGATGTAGTAGATTGTTACTGTAGGATCATTAGCTAGAGTGATCTTAAGTAGCGGTCATGGGACAGCTCAGTCTGAATTACGACCATATTTTACTACACCAAAAAGATAGCTTCCTATTTTCTGAGATATTTAGGTGTGCCTCTGGTAAAATTACGGTACACTTATAATATAATATACTTAATAAAAACACACTTCACAAGTATAAATAACTAATTTAAAATAATTACCTTAATCTTTTCTTTCATTTTACAAAAACTTAAATGTCTCTAAAAAGTCATACAAGTTTATTAGAAGCTCACAACGATAGAAAAACAGACGTTGTGCGTCTCGCGATGCCCCACAGAAGTGATAATTTGAACTAATCTAACGTGAGAGAAAGGGAGCTGGATAGCCAGAAGCGATTTACCCTCTCATAAGACGTTATCACTTCAAAAATACATTTTATGCTGGTTGCAGTTGCACACTTATCGACCAAAAATACTCAATTAAAAACGCCGTATAGAGCGTGTATAAACAGCTATGTGTATTTTCGCCTTAAAAGCGGTAAAGCTTTATCGGCTGTGAGTGTCGGTAAATACGCGTTTAATGATATCGTTGTGACACCACGACCCGGGGATGGTGTAAATGTTGGCACATACTTGTTTTGTACACTGTTGTGCACATTTGAATTAGACAACAATATTGCCAAACTATTTTCTAATTAATATTCAATTTATATATAGAATCAGATACACATTGAAATGTGCAAGCAGTGTAGAAATTCGATAAAACTTAAAATTAGATGTTGAGTTATTAGTCTTTTACACATAACTGGGGCACGAATTGTTTTATATAATTATGTAAATAACTGTATATATATATATGTCGCAGAACGGCCTCGTTCTCACGACATCTTCTTTAGTTATTGCAGGTTTAGTGGGCGTCATCAGGATAAAATGCGAGCATAAAACACACTAGCCACGGTTTATACACTTTTAATTTAGATTTGATCAATATTATGACATAGTTTAGACCGAGCAGCGGGTTCAGGGCACCGCTCATACTTCCAACTACAATACTTTCTTTAAAATACTCCATGGTCCAACTCGACCTATTGCCATCAACCAAATGTGCCACAAAAACTCCTCCGTCTATCGAAGTAGATACTACTCAAGTATAGAGGGCGCTGATCCCGCTCAAGACATGCTCTGCTCTCATTGGTCGTTTATCAAATTACAATATTCATAACTTTTATTAGGTTAGAACGATCTTCAAGTTATAGCAACATTTAACAAATCAAATTAAATTAAATTAGGAATTTTAGAAGTAATTAAAATGTAAACAAATGATATTGTGCATTATACATCCAGTCAACAATACATCCAATAATTATAGGTTCCCTCCGACACCGGAGGGAACCTATAATTATTAATTTAATATATATATATTGCTAAAGTCCGTAATATTCATAGATTTCGTATTTGAAATGGATTAGTTTCTGTTGTTAATAGTGTTTTTTTTATGTTTTAGGATAATAAGGTATTTTCTTTGGTAGTGTTAAGAATTATATTATTTTGCTTGTAATTTTTTAATGTTTTGAACGACTAATTAGTCCTTAGGGGAACATTATGTTCAATTCAATGTTCGTTCATACTGTCATACCAGCCAATGATTTGTAAAATAAATAGTAATAGGTAAAATTATCTAATTCGAAGAATATTGGTGTTTTTATATGAATGTTTTGGAAAAAGTTAAAACTTATGTTCATTAACACATAAACTAAAAACTCATCCGAGATGACAATGTTGACATGCATCTAAGTTAAAAATGAATGATAAGGTGAGGTATGACTACATAAAATTTAGAGGAAGAAGATTAAGGTGGGATTGTAATGAGAAGGGATGAAAAGCACGTGACAAAAAGACTAAGTTAAACTACAAGATTGACAGGTAACAATGTAAAGGTAAAGAAAAAAAGAGATGGATGGATTGTGTAAACGATGACATGATGAACTTTGGTGTGACAGAGGATGTGTGTCAGAATAGCGGGTAGGGAAGGCAAGGACATATTGTGTCGACCCCAAATCATTATCGTTAGTATCATATACGGTTAGTATCATTTGACGATCTCTATGGTTGAGCGGATTAAGCCTTTGCCGGCCTACCTCACTGCATTGCCTCTGCATACCTGCTGCTGAATACCTGACAGTTGGACCGCCCGTTAGTGTGAGATGCTACTTGCGTTGACACTCTATCGGTGTCCCATCATGGCAACGAATTAGGTTTGCATTTCACCACGATCACGTCTAATGCCGGACGATGAAGCGGTCGAAGATAAAGCATGCTTTCTTAGATAGTACCTTTTCACACGAGACTTGAAGATACCCGGATAGTACTTTTCGCGAAAGACAGACTCTGGTCGTGCATTCAACATATCTCATTCTAGGCCTACGCCAATCTAGGCCCTGTCAAGCGATGACTTATCGGCCTCGTCTATTGGAGAGGAAACATAATCCCCGAGAGCTTCATTCTCACTTTGCGTGGGACGGCATATGACGAGCTCCACGGGAGGATAGGGCAAGCGCGCGCAGAGCTCTGTCTGTTAAGTTTATCGTCTTCGCCGGCCCCAGTGGACTCTTTACCTCGGTATTCGCTCGGAGAGTGTTTAGGTTTTGAAGTCGCCATAGTAACCAGTTTTTCACATTGGCCGATCTCCGGCGTCCGGTGGCATGTCATGGCTATGCGTAGGAGTCATCAACGGCATGGTGGTCATCGCGGGCTTTAGTGTGGTTATCTGTGACGTCTTGTGGCCTGGCCTTTTCTTTCTTTCTTTATACCAGGGTCCCAACTCTGTTATTACACACGTGACACGTGTATGAATCGTCACCACTTGCGTCATAAGGGAGCGTACCCATACCACGTGCCCAATTTTGTACACATATGCCAAGACACCCCCTTTAGTGTTTACGTAGTAATTCATACAAATGGTTTAAAATATTTTTTTGCAAAGAGGAAGTACCGAGATCTACCGCTGGTTCTGCTACAGCCGAAAAGGAGGCTCTTAAGAGCGGCAAATATGGCATTGGAAATGGTTACACATGGTTGACGGCCTCTGTGGTTGAGCGGGCTAAGCCTTTGACGGCCTACCTCACTGCAATCCAGGGGTTCCGCGGTCGATTCATGGTATAGTAAATTTCGGAAACGTATGTTCTCCCTTATTTACTATGGTCTGGATGTTTGCGATCGGCCCCAGAATAGTCCGTAGTATATTACCCATAACACAAGCGTAACTTGCTTAATTTGGGAATATACAATGTGTAAGACAAGAGAGAAAAAACGTTTACATGGTCATCCCAAACGAGACAGACATATGTGTGTTTGTCTGCGGATTATATAATATACTGTATTATACACAAAATCGCCCGAAAACACCTGACACGTAATTTCGAACTAAGCAAACAGCACGCCCATAAACATATCGAATAAGTTGTAGACTGTACGTTACCTAACCAGCGGGTTAGACGAGTAGATAGGTATCAGTGGTAACTAATTAAAGTCTAGCTCCGCTTGGTTGTACATTAGTTTTATGGCCACTACAGTAAAAATTAAGCACAGCACACATTACAGATATCATGGAAAAAGACTACTGGGACTAATAGCCAAGTGAAAAGTACCTCTAAAAAGCTCATAAACCCCACATGAACAGATGATACCATAAGTACTATTTTTCTCTCTGTTTGTTATCTATTATCTATATAAATAAAAATGAACCGTAGGAATGTATGCACGTCCATAACTTGAGAACGACTTTACAGATTTTGATTATTTAGATTCGCAATTGGAACCAGGAGGTGGCGCTGGGATTGGGTCCTAGATTTTTTTTCAGGACAGAACAACGTCTGCCGGGACCTCTAGCTTATAATAAACTGTAGTCCAAATATATCAAAATTTAATTTTAATATATTTTCGGTTTTGAATTGTCTAAAAATATGTTTTAAAATAAAAGGAGAGCCACGCCACAAATGGTTCTTCCATTTGTGGCGTCATCAAGTCAGGTCAGAACGACCTTGCACCTATAAGTTTTGATTACGTAAGGCTAAACGCGTACTCAGATTTATCAATATCGCACTCAGGTAGGATGAGTCCGGTATTGATTATGCGTAGTGTATGCTTAGTTTTGATGCCCTATGGCTGGAATAAGATTTAGGAGCTTTTTCAGAGTGACTGGGTGTGGTTGGGGCCGGCTCGTACTTGATGCAATTGTTTCCATATAGAAGAAATAGTCGCATGACGCTTGAATGTGGGATTGTGAATATTTCCGAACGTTTTGCATAAGCAGTTGAGAGTGTTTCTGAACGATGTGTGAGCGAGAAAGGTAGGTAGATGATGAATGAAAGAATTTTATTAGTATGGATTTAGATTATTAAGAAACCCACCAACCTGACTAGTGCTGTGGATATATCGTTCACTATTCTGTACTTGGGAGACCGGAGTCTAGCAGTGGAATTTTATATATTCATAATTAAAAGAAATATAAGTTGGGTTCTAGTCTGAACTAAGCTTAAAGCCAAAATGGAAAGTTTACAAGCAACTAAAACATATTTGCGTGTAGGTTTCCTCTGCAGTCAGGTTTCGTAATGCTATTTTGATATTAGTATTTACTGAAACAATTTAAATAATGCTTTACTGTGGACTGTAGTATGAATTGAGAGAAACCGGTTTTAATGAGGCATGCCGCGTATTTTCTTTTGACGTATAGCCTTTTATTACATATAATATCACGCCTGTTTGTTATAGGAATAAGTAGACATAATTGATCCCCACTCGCTACGATTATGGCTTTTTTAACGAGCGAAATCGAATTGAGAAAAAGCTACTACGGGTAATGCGGTGGGGGTGTATGAAAGTCGCCATATTGGAGTGGAAGTGCTATGGCCACCTGACTCAGGGATATCCAAAAACCCCTCGATGCTCCATCCTTCGCCTGGCCACAGATAGACAGCCTTGATATTCCGCAAGCCCTGGCAGGCGGCGTACCAATGGCCTCATTTTCTGCCGGGGGAAACCAAGACCGCAGCTTCTTTCATTCTCTCTTTGAGTGGGGTGGTGTGTAACGTGCCCCACAGGAGGAGCTGTTAGCACACTCGGAACACTGGCGCGCCATCTCGACGGCATTAATGGAGGGTGAGAATCTTTTCCCTAGCACATACACCTATGATTTCAATTTCTTTCCCCCTTTCATTTACATTCTCCCTTCATACATGTATGTTGAGATGTTGCATTTTTGACATCAATTGATCTAATCTTTTCTTAAGTTTTCACTAGTATACAAATAGATACATAATAAAACTATGTTTTAACAATTTTTGAGCGCGGTTATTTATTTGATTTTTATTATTCCGATGATTCGGCCACTTTTCAGGAAGACAAAGATGTCAAGTAGGTACAATGAGTACTGTAAAAGTTGTATTTAGCCTACCGCCACCTGTTTTTACATCGCTTAGCTTAGTCATAAGTCCATTAATTATTAATTTAATTGATCAAATGTAAAAACTGTTGGTGATCCTTTATTAAATAAATAAACATTAATGTTATCCCAGATGGAACAGGGACATTAGAATGATCATGCATTTTTTGTAAAACTACACTCTACACGTCAGCATAAGCAACAAAACAGATTGTGATTTTAATATGGTGTGAACATGCTAATATGAAGCATGTAATGAATTTAACGCCTCCTCCTACAACGCTCTACAGTTTTAGTGTGAACGAATACTAAACACTTGACAAAATAGATGGTGACAAACTATTTCGTAAAGTAAACTTGAATTAGCGACTTTACACTATATTAAACGTGCAGCGTAACTTAGTTGATGAGAGAACGGGTTTTTAGTGCCACAAGTAATAGTCGCCCACGTTATGCTGCATCCTGTACAGCGGGTGTTTGTTTCACTAGCGATATGAAGATATTGTTACGTGCGAGCGGGGGTACGCACTTATGGATTGGAAGAAAACACATTTTTTTTGTTTAAACGCTTTTATTGATTTACTCAGCCGCACGCAATACCTCTTTGCAGGGTTGCCCCGACGCACGACTAACGAGTCACAGTCCCGACGACCAGGTGTCTCGCTAACAATACCGTCGCCGATATTGCGTAGACCACCTCCTGCTACTGCAGTGCTCACCTACTATATTACCGCGTGTAGCTCGCCTCCGGTTCGCCTCTCGAACCACGTTACACTCCTCCTTCACTTAACTGACCACTCAACCTGTCACTGAAATCATCACTAAACTCGTCTGTCTTCTATTAAACTCTTCTTCGCACTTGTTGCTTCACTGTCTCGAGCTGAACTCAACTCTTCAATATTTTTTAATATGCGACCTCTTTATAGGTTAAAAAATTTTGGCGACCCCATTGTATCATAGACAGACAAAAATTTAGTAATTTAAAAGACTACGTTTATGTTTTTTCTCTATTTTGTTACTCATATTTATTATTGGGGCCTTATACTCTGCAAACACCTGTTGAGCTTAGAAAGAACCTAGGTATGAGGTAGAAATTTAAATTGCCGGCGACCCCCCGAGCGAGGCTCTGTGACCCCCTAGGGGCCGCGACCCATAGGTTGAAAAACACTGTTATAGGATTTTATAGGATTACAGGAATCGTCGCAGAGCTTTACTCGGGGGGTCGCCGGCGTAAGAGAAAAAGCAATTTAAGTTTATACCTCATACTTAGGTGCATTCTAAGCTCACCAGCTTTTCGCAGAGTATAGGCCGTAAGAATGAATATAAGTAATAAAATAGGGAAAGCCAGAAGGCCTAGCTTGCCATACACAACGCGGTGCTGGTACCTACGCTCACGTATGGAAGCGAGAGTTGGGTATGGAACAGCATGAGCATGAAAGTAGAGTAAATGCGGTCGAGATGCGAGCACTGCGCAAAATCTGCGGAGTGACGCTCGCGGAGCGATACCGAAGTGCCTTGCTCGGGCGGTCGCCGACATAAGAGAAAAGGCAATTTAAGTTTATACTTCTTACTCATACATTCTAAGCTCACCAGCTTTTCGCAGAGTATAGGCCGTAAGAATAAATATAGGTAACAAAATGAGACATAAACGTAGCCATTTAAATCAGTGTTCCGCAAAGTATGTACCGCGGCACCGTGTACCGTGGCATTAATTGGTGTGCCTCGGAAAAATAAGGTTATGTTATACTCGTAAACTTATTTTTACTAAATTTGTGTGAATTAGGATTTTCGACCCTTATCACATTAAAAACCAAAAACTAAAAAGTACAAAATAACTTATTTCTAAAGTTATTATTAAATATAATATCTTATTTTTAATATATATTATCTTAAACATCTTAAAGTCGGTGCTGAGTGATTTACAAAAAATATAGTAATTTTTATGTTTTGCTTTGCTTTTTGTATTATTTGTTACTTTTTAGTGTCTAGGGGTACGCCTACGAAAGGTGCCGCGCGCTTTAAAAAATATAGGTCCCGAGAAACAGGAACAAAAACAGTTCGTAAAATGAATACTACTGGGCCAAACTATGTTAAATTTTTAGGGGACTAAATAAAAAGGGGGCAGCTATTCCGCGTCCAACAAAAAAATAATCATGTAAATCGGATCATAAATTTCAGAATAATCGGTGAAGATACAAAAAATCCGACGAATTGAGAACCTCCTCCTTTTTTGAAGTCTGTTAAAAAAAGAGAACGCCTCAGGACAATCGACGAGACGAGAGAAGTTTTGTCAACGATTACTCCTAATTTAGACCGTCTATGCTCAATCAACAGGCTCATGTTTCGCATTGAATAACTTTTCTGTAATTTAAACTTTAGGTTTGTTGATTAATAATAAATATTGTTTCGATGATTAATAAATAAATTTTGATTAATATAACTTAACTTAGTTTTTATTTGTGGTATCTACACCACAAATAAAAACTAAGTTAAGTAATATTACCTCCGAGCGTGCATGACAAGAGCTATGAATGTCAAAGAAGCAAGTGAGGTGTGTAAGAATGGGCCTGTGTGGCGCTCTGTTGTTCGTGCCAACCCCGCAAGGGACCTGGCGTGAAGTTATGTATCTATGTATGTATGTACCTTCAAAAAATTTCGTTTTTTTAGATGTTACCTTGAACACAAAATATTTGCGGAAAACTGGTTTAAATTACTAACTTTTTGTCTGTCTATGGCCCAAGGGGGTCACAAAATTTTTACAATCTGTAAGGTAAGTAAAAAAAAGTAAGCGTTTTAGTGAAAACTTTGTCGGGATAAGCTAATTTTTAGTCATCCAAACAACTAAAACCGCTCCTGGGAAAATTAGCGTGGGAAAACCGCCTCGAAATCGGCCTAATAGTTTTTACGCGAATTCCGAACAAACAGATAAATAGACAAGAAATATAAAAAAATGCATCGTTTATATAGTCAATTTAATTTGTTTTTTTTATTACCTTCAATGTACAGACACGGGCATGTTTCGATTTTATAATTTTATAGTTTACACAAATGCATATCGATGGGTGAAAGGTTGTTTTAAACGACACTTTTATAAATTGTCGGGAGAAAAGTTTAAAGTTTATAATGACCCAGAAAAAAACATCACTAACGAACTATGTCCCATATTTAAAAAAAAAGAACATTTGAAGACTGAAACTAGAGATCAGGTTTTTTATATTTCTTTAAGTTGAGACATTAGGATGAAAAATCCATCGTGTTGAGTAGTATCACACAAAATGTCGCTTAAAACAAATAGAATAAAATAAAAGCCTTTCACCCCTCGATATAAGTATTTTAAATATTCTAGTACTTACTTAGTCCTCGTGTTGTCAATTCTTTCTGTCTTAATTTATTTATTTAATATTTCAAATGGTTATTGACACCAAAACAAATTCTAATCCAGCCACATTTCTGTAGCGTGCTAGCAATGAATGGATGGCGGCTGTCTTCACTACACGGTACCGAACTTGCTACCTTGATAGCAGGTTAACGCAGTTCACCTACTTAGATTTCAGATGGTATGATCGGATAGTATAGGGTTGATATAATCTAAGTTCTCGTAAGTATAGCTCTAACGGCTACTTATAATTCAAATACAAATAAACAATTAATTAAGGTTTAAAAATAAAATTAAACTTTAATAATTGATAAGTGATGAATTGGGTAAGTGGCAGTCCACGCATAACGACGGGTTTCGTAAAGGCAATAAAAGTCCACTGTGTTTTATATTTGTCTCTGGAAGTATAAAAAATGTTTTTAATTGAAAATGCCTTATATGCCACAAAAATTTTTTGATACAAACTCATTGTCATTCAAAGTATTTTTAAAGTTTAGGCAACATACAGTTTAAAAGTTAGAGAGGACATAACTTTTACAACTTTTACAGCGAATTTTTAACATCGTTATGTTATGCGATATATGAAGGCGAGAGGACAGACGTCGTTGACAGTTGTGTCTGGCGGCCCATGTACCTCCATCATGAGGTTTTCAGCTGTTTAGGTGAAGCTGGTTGGAGTGACGAGTTAAAAACGACCCTCCGGTGAGGTGATCTTGCCGCTGGAGGTTTCCGTGCCTACACGGCAGCTCTCGAAGGCCGATCTGTGGCTTCCAGTGGCCTTCGCGGGCACCGCGTAGGCTTCTTCAGCGGCTAAGTCAGCCAGTCTGTGAAAGTCTATGTACTGGAAAGTGTTACCGTCGCCTATAACGGTCTGTAACACCAGAGGCGAAGTTAATGTGTTGCCAGCTTTTAGGTAAGGATAGAGGGGATGGAATCAAGAGATGAGATGGGATGGGAGCAGCAGAAAGGAAGAATAGGGTACGGGATATGGGGTCATCGGTAGTCTCACTCATCGGAGAAAACACGACCAGTTCAAGGCTAACCATTTCCCGCCGATATTATATGAGAGCATAGTATCTCTATATATCACACCGTCCGAGACGGCCATAAGAGCTGAAATTATAATAATGATTCCACCATAGCTCTATCATGTACAAAATTTTCAGTACGAAAGTAAATAAAACCCCGTAAGCTAGTATATAGTTCGGTTATAATTGTCACATTACATTTGTTATATCTTGCTTTGGCATAAATTTTTCAGTTACGATGAAATCGCAACCCTGAAATTACCGTTGGTTCTAAGGCTTATCGCATAGGGTCGCGCGTTGTCGCGACACCGTAGCCTTGTAGGCGACATCGCGGCGACAAGTAGCCATATTGCCTTAAATACAAGTAATGATAAATATCGGTAATTAAATGTAATTTACGGTTATTGCGAAAGGTTTCAGAGATAGGTAAGATTGTTGTTGGACTATACTTTTAATTTTGTAAGTCGTAGTTATAAATTGTTGATGATAAAGAGTTATCGGTACATCAATGTGTGTTTTTAACATTTACACGTTAAAACACACGAACTAAAAGAGAGTCTAATTAATTCGTTATATTTTTAGTACCCGATGTATGTGTTTTGATAATGTAATAATTTTAGTCACAATTAAAATAAAATATAAAGCTTTCAACTAACGAACTATACACCATGTATTTAGTTTTTATCATTTTGTATCTCCTTGTTTCCTGCAAAAAATTAATTCGAATTTTAATGCCTTTGAGGCTTGAGTAAAATAGATAGCTTTATTGAAACTATGATTTATCAATTGAGTTAGGATTTAGAAATTGATATTTTATAAAAGTAAAGTTTCTGTGCTCGTAGATTTTGGATAGTATGTTACATTCCTTAAACAAGTATAAACTATACTTTTATAATATTTGGCATAAATAATTACGCAATAATTACTTGGGCAAACATAACTATATGCATTATACTGTATAGCTATATAGGTTATATAAATTTAGAATGGATAGTTATTGCGAAAATCAATTAAAAAGATTGAATATTAATTCTTAAGTCTAAATCGATTCAATTCTTACATCCGTGTCAAAACATATTTCAAGATATCAAATATGTCGTACAACAAAATAAAACGACACAAGGAACTAAATTTCATTTATAATTAAAATCTTATCTCTTAACTATCTCTGTTACATTATTAGTAAGATAAAGGCGAGCGCAGACGGCGCAACCGCGGTGCGTTGGGCGAGCGTTCCCACTTCACGTTATCGGCTACGATCTGAATTAAGAATACAATCGCACGCGCGTCGGAGCGACAAGCAGTCGCCATTTGCGCGAAAGGCACCGGTCTCACATTAGCTAGATTTACGGATAGAAACACATTTAATGTTCACCTAATAATACAGTACTGACTGTAGCGGGAGCCATTCACTGTGTATTTACTGGCTTTCTCATATTAAATGAAGTTACCACGTGAACTACATATTTATACATTATCTGAACGCTAATTTTTCTGATATTGTACCCACCTAATTTTGTTATATACAAAAGTATTGTGTTACTTATTATACTATATTAAAAAGTAGAACTAAATGAAATGACGGTAAATAAAAAGGGAGTAATTATTAAAAATAAAATATTGGTCTCAAACCACTGTTAGTTATCGGGAACGTTCCCAAAAGAATTGCGGCGTTTCCACGTATTATAGCTTCGCTGAATCTTTCAGCAAGATAAATGCCAGCCTTTTGCTCGCGTAAGACGTAAACGTTTGACTACATCACGGTAGACCTTTAGAGTGTTAGGACCTCACGGGCCTAGAGTTTCCACCCCAAATGCCGCACATGTGTAACCATTTCCAATGTGCCCATATTTGCCACGCCTAAGAGCCTCCTTTTCGGCTGTAGTAGAAACGGCGGTAGTGCACGTACTTGAATGATGGGACACCGATAGAGTGTCAACGCAAGTAGCATCTCACACTAACAGACGGCCCAACTGTCAGGTATCCAGCATCATCCCATCTGGTCTCCTGCCATCGTTGCGGCACAGGCCGTTTGGTTTCAAAACGAAAGATACCGTGGCGGTGACTAGAGCCCGGTGGATGATGTTGTTTCTGCTACAGGAGAATCCGTGATATCCCAAGCGGTCCGCCCTACCCTTGCATTGACATATGTGTGAGACCACACAGGTTGCCTTAGTTTTTAAGTGCATTATTACAATTAATTAAAAATTAAAATAAATTATAAATTAAATTTTAAAGTATTTTTTAATTTTTTGTATAAAATTCTGTAACAAATAAATTGAAATGTGAAATTATTCAGGTTTACAATTGATTCAAATTGTAATATACGAATATTTCAAATAATAATTATATTTTAATTATTACTCTTTCTTTCATTGTATTCTACTCGATAAAGTTAGATTATTTGGGTATTTATATTTTATGTGTGGAGTATTGTTTGTTAACTCTTGATAACGCTTTTTAGCCGTTCCAAGTATAACAAAATGAGCTCAGAGTCGCGAAAGCACATTCAGAATTCTGTTACTGTATAACATTCATAAAATTTGTTTAAATAAATTTCCAAACAAAATTCTATCGAAGGAGATTCAATAATGGATATTATAATCTCACATATCTTTCACGTAATCACGAAATCTTCGCAAAAGAACGTATACCACTATTGCCCATAAAGGGGGAACCATTCTTTCTCACTATCAACCACTTAAAGCAACATCAAAATCAACTCAAGAGACAACGGGATACACGACACTAGATCTCCATTTGCGATGCGCGGGCGCAATAAGACCTTTATGGCTAGCGTCAGATTAGATTCGTTTGCGGTGAGCCTTATTTAGAGTACAGTAGACTGCTTGCCGTATTTAAATATAAACGATTGTTAAATATATCGATTTAAGATGCTGTTTATTTATTACTTACTAGCTGTGGCCACCATTGCGTTCTTCGAGATACGGACTTTATATTCATAACTAGATTATGCTCGCGATTTCGTCCACGCTTAACTTTAATCCCCGCGGGATTCCATTTAAAAAGTATGTAAGCTGTCGTTTTAGTAAAAATTGTGTTGCAATAAGCTAATTTTTATACACCCTAATAATTTGTAACCGCTACCGGAAAATTTCCGGCTGATTCCCGGGATAAAAAGTAGAGCTGATTTTAAGTCTAAGTATTATATTTGTCTTCTGTGATCACGGCTACTGAAAAGTGGTCGGAATAATAGAAATCAAATAAATGACCGCGTTTA
This sequence comes from Dendrolimus punctatus, assembly GCA_012273795.1. Taxonomy (NCBI): domain Eukaryota; kingdom Metazoa; phylum Arthropoda; class Insecta; order Lepidoptera; family Lasiocampidae; genus Dendrolimus; species Dendrolimus punctatus. The sequence goes on along the minus strand of CM022534.1, from coordinate 3,678,286 downwards.
AAACCGTTAAAACGTAGTTTTATTATGTATACTAGTCGCGAAAACTTAAGATAATATTAATAGTCTAGTTTTAAATCTCAAATGAAAAACTTTCTACGTACATGAAATATTATAATAATCCATTATTATTACTGTCTGACATCTAGAGGTCCTTCGAGAATCGTAAAATTTACTTTGAAAATTTATTTACGTAAAACTATACATATATTTTAATATAAATATGCAAATATTTTAGGCCTCTTACTCGAAAAATATTGTAAGTCTAATAAGATACACGCGATATAAATTATCGTAACGAAATAACATTGTTATATGAAAATAAATCTGTTTATGCACATTGAAGGGTTCCGTAGGTAAGGAGTTATTGCAATAGTTATTTGGGCACGCAACCTTAAAAATGTATCTATAAACAATAAAGGAAAAACAATAAAAATTAAAATAACTAAAATAATATACAATAAATGAGGTCGAGCTTATACGCGTGGAATAGTTAAAAAAAGTAAGATAAAAAAACCCCCGACTTAGAAACATTCTTCCATTCTTCATTGGTGCTTCGCTCCTATTAGTCTTAGCGTGATGATATAAAGCCTAAACAACGTTCCTCGATAAATGGGCTACCTAACAAAGAATTTTTCAATTCAGACCAGTAAGAGTAAGTTTGAAGACTTGTTTATGGTTCTTAAAGAAGCCCTTAAGCTGAAGCTTTCATGACTCTCCGCCTGTTGCATCATCACATAAAAACTACTAAACAGATCTACATGAAACTCGATATAAGCTAACACTTATATCCCGAGGCGTAAATTAGGATACTTTTGATTCTAACAAATGGCGTTGTTTCTGTGGAATAGATGAGTATTAGAGTTATGAGCCACAAAAAAATATAGCCGCCGTTGTAATTCACTAAACAATCGTCGTCGACATGGCAACGCGAATGAAGTTTTGCTGTCACTTATAGACTTGCAAGCAAGTATGTAAACTTACCACCGGTGTTTCACAAAGTACGCGAATCTTTCAAAGCAAGATGGATTGTCGTCACAATAGAGTGAGTTATTTGCAGACAACTATCTTCTTTTTCTCTTGCTTGTGTGTAAAAATGAATGTGTCTATATGTCCTTTATAGAATCGTAAACGTATATATTTGATCATGTGCTGATCTTTAGCAAAGTAGTTGTGCATAAGCCAAAGAAGTTTTCTGACTTGCTTCACAATTGGACCCGGTAGGTGGCGCTGCTGTCGGCATGTCGATTAAAGCTTTTCCGGGCAGGACGAAGTCTGCCGGGACAGCTAGTGTGTTATAAGAATCTATTAGCCGAAGATAAGAAACATTATATTATCATCATAAACATGATGTCAGTGCAGGAATCCAATAAATAGTGAGCGGATGCAATAAATTCGCGTATCAAAGGCACATCGTATATTTAAAGCCGTACATTGATATAAGATACATGAAATTAATATCCAAATTCGCAGGAAGGAACGCTGACAATATCTGTTTGGGTAACAAAGGGGGATTTATAGCTTCGAGAGTTGGTACACTTGATACTTTTACGATGTTTATGTCCAAGATATTTTAAGAGAATATCGCAGGTTTAGAGATAACCATTACTAAACAAATATATCCAATTTTAATGGAAAGAAATGTAAAATAATATTGTTTTTTCTAAATGCTTTTGACCGGAATGACATTGTTAATGTTACGTATGAGTGGGGGTACGCACTTAGGATTGTAGGGAAACACCAGTTTTTAAAACTAAAAGTTTTAATTGACTTACACAGCCGTACGTGAGTCTACTCCGCAGGGTTGCTCCTACATGCACAACTAACGACGCACTGTCCCGATGATAAGTTGTCTCACTCACAATACCGTCGCTGATATGGCGTAGACCACTTCCTGCTACTGTAGTACTCACCTCCAAATTTACCGCGTGTAGCTCGCTTCTGTATCTTCTCTCAAACTACGCTACACTCCTCCTTCACTGAACGGTCCACTAAAGTTGTCACTAAATTCACCACTAAACTCGTCACTGTCTTCTATTAAGTTCTCTTCCAAACCCTCCCGTATCGCACTTATCTCTTCACTATCTTGAGCTGAACTGAACTCTAAACTGCCCGGTAGGCGCGCCTTACACTAACTACGTTATCCGGAAGAATCTTCTGGAACCCATAATTTCGTGATTCTTTTATATACTATCTGTCCCTTTCTAAACATCTATCTGTCTCTGTCTTTTCCTTCCCCATTCTTCTATTCTAGAACTTTCGTTCATCGTATATCCCTTTCTAAAATGTATTTGTCCTTGGCTTTACCTTCCAGAATCTTCTACTTTTTTCTAAAACAACTTAAACCTACTACATTGTTCCACCGTCACTTGCCACAATATGTAATGAGTAGAGCTGAAAATTATATTACAAAATGTTAAAATAGAAGATAGCTGGATATAAGAATAATGGTAGGCCGAAAGGAGTTACCATTAATAGTTCCATGAGAACTATAATTTTATTGGTGCACGAACGGAGAAAGAATAGATACTAATTTTTGCAGCAATAAGAGGCGACAAAACAATCCACATTTAAGTGAGAGGGCATTTGCCCGTTTGAATGGCTGCTGGTTTATATGCTAGCATAAGAACCTTGTGCTGTGTTCCGACAATAGCGGCCAGGTTTTAGTCCTCCTTTGAGGTCAGCAGCACATTGATAGCCCCTTTAGTGTTGCAAATATAACATAGGCGATAATCTCCAGCCGGTGGGCCGTCAGCTTTTCTGAGAGAATCTAAAGAGAATAGAGCTATCTCAGCGTTGTACACCGCTGTTGAATGGAGGGGTTTTCTTGTTACGAGTGAACAGTTACGTACTAGGTAAGCGTGCTCCATCTAGATTGCATAATCATTTAACATCAGATGATAAATATATCGATCTAAGGCGAACTATTACATTGATAAAAATATACATGAATTGGTGATAGGATGATGTTGTTACGAGCTACAAGACTCGAAATAAAATAAATGCCGTTGGAATTACTATAGAGACTATTAGAACTGTACAAACACGTATAAAACAGGTACAAAATAAAACTGGATGCAACCAGTTAGCACTGCACGACTCAATGCAATTCATCACGCGCAAAGTCCGTGACTATGTCGCTTATTGAAAGTAATACACACGTCTTTATCGATCGTAGTCGACGCTTGACTGCCTCACCCCTCCGTTCGGGCATTGTTTTATACTAAACTGTATAATACCGAACAAAGGGGCCCCCGTTTACGCACATTTGGCAAGTTTCGACGCAATGCACAAAAACAAGAATTAATTAGTTCGACACTAATTACAGCCATAAAATATGTACGATAACAATAGGTTACAAAAATATTTAAACATGAAGTAAATAAAGGAATTAGTTTTTACAACACGCAGGTGTGCGGTCTTTATCGGTATGTAACAATATGAAGACTTATAGTGTGACAGAGGATGTATTTCAGAATAGAGGAATATAGAATAGAAGGACAGGACATACTGTAATAGAACTTAACATCATAATTAATTAGGAAATATAAAATTCGATACGACTTAATAATAATAATAATTTTTATGAGTCATGTGTGCATTCACTCTTAAGACCCCAGGCTCAGTTGTATACAAAATTACATGGTAAATATTTTATGCATTAAAGTCATAAATACATATTTTGTATCACTCGAGATACCTTTGCCAGGTGTGAAATTTAATGTAATTTATTATTTATTCCCAATTGAAGTTTATTTTTAGTGCTGTGAAATGTCTATGTTGGTTGAATAAATGTTAGGGTGTTCAATAGTGTAAGAGATTACATTTCTGATAAATGCCTTGAAGCAAACAAACAAAAGCCGATTGAAAATTAGTATAGTTCTCATCACATACACATTCATTTTAGGTCCATACATTACGTCATACGTTTAGGGGGTTGAGGAAGTGTGACATTGTGTGACAAGAGGTGGGAAGGATTCTAAATTATGTGACGTCACATTTCAAAATATTTTCAATTCTATCTGTAATTCTGTATAAACAGTGTTGTGCAAAAGTCCCAAAAACTCCTCCCCTCCCAGTGAAGCGAAATTAAAAAATATGACTAATGTTCAAAAATATGTATATTGGCTACTGTCTGGAATCCAATCAATTTTTTCTCATACAAACACTTGAAATAATATTAATATAATAATATAATTGTAATAATAATTGTGTAATAATAATAATTATACTTTTAATAATAATAATTTAAAACCATAGTGAGTTCCAAAACGATACAGCCCCATCTAGTTTTGGCTTAAAATAATATAAATGGAACTAAAACTAATTACAGATACTGTTGTTTTAATTTAATAATTTCTTGATGTAAAATTGCAAATAAGTGATGTCACACTAGGGAGGGAGGTGTCTCTCGAATGTGACCAGCTGTGACAGGACAGGGGAGGGGTCAAAAAATTATGAAATATATATCACGTATCTTGTGGATGGCAAGTAGCCCCTACGGAGTGCTGTCGGTTTTCGTGTCTCCTTTGTGTGTTAATTTTATATCAACATTCAAATAACAAACACAGCGCAAAAATTAATTAATAAGACAAATACTGAGTCATTGCAATAGGTAAGGTTTCTATATATATATATATATATATATATATATATATATATATATATATATACCTATATATAAATTTACCTGGAAAGCAGAAAACAGTAATTTTTAAATTAATGTTTTCCTCCTTAATAACAACATCTTGTCTTTAAATGCCAACATTTTTAAGACCAGTTAATTAAGACGTGCTGTTGAAACATTTTTAAAAACCTTAACCAATTTAAGCGCTGTGTTTTTCGAGATTATTCCGTGCTAAAAGGCCTGGGATTCGAGTCCCGCCCACGGAGAGTGCCGGTACTTGTAACGTTGTGCTTAATTAGGTAAATTCCAACCCCCTGCGCCCCCCAACAGCTAAGAGTGAATAATGAATCACTTGGAATCTTCCAGCTGAGATATATTTTATTTGTGATTAAAATGGCTTGCGTCTTAAGATTTTCAATTATGTATTGCGGAATAAAATATCGCTGGGAGTTTTGGGATGATTTTGAACCGTACTTAATGTAATTGTAGATTGCTTGCAATTTTTAACCGATTTCACTAAAAAAGAAAGAGGTTTTCAATGTGGTGTAAATAAATTTTGTTTTTTATTTTTTTTCTAGCTGTGCCGACAGACGTCATCCTGCTCCGAAAAGCTTCAATCGATATGCCGACAGTAGCGCCACCTACTGGGTCCAATTGTGAATCAACTCAGAAACCTTCCCTGGCTCATGCACAACAACTTTGCTAAACATCATCACATGATGAAATGTACAGTTTACGATTCTATAAAGGACATACAGACAAACAAGATTATTGCTTGAGTTCAGCAGACAGACAGACGGCCCACTTGATGGAAAGCAGTTACCATCGCCTATGGACATTTGCAACACTAAAGGTGCTACAAATGCGCTGCTGCTCTTAAGGGAGACTGGAACCTGGCCACTAATGCCAGAACACAACTCAAGGTTGTTTTGGCGACATACTTTAGACCAGGGGTGGTAGCAATCCAGTCGGGCAAATGCCCTACCACCTGGCTGTGGGTTGTTTTGTCGCCTCTTACGGCAGACCGCCCGGCCGCAGCAGATTGTATTCTTTCTACGTTCCTGCATGGATAAAGGTTTTTATGTATGTTCAGCAATAACTTTGTGGTTTCTCCATCGATCTTGATGATTTTCTTTATTCGGATTTAGTAGAGCTTTAAAATGGTCTCGTATAAAATTTAGGAAAGTCATTAAAATTGAAAAGAAAATGTGATTGTGTGTGTGTTTGGCTGTTGAAACAACTAAATAATATCCCATAACAAATGACATATCGACATATATATCGGAACATCCGAATGAAACGACCTATAACTGTAATATCATCTCATGACAAGAGCTATGAATGTCAAAGAAGCAAGTGAGGTGTAAGAATAAGCCTGAATGGCGCTCTGTTGTTCGTACCTACCCCGCAAGGGACCTGGCGTGATGTTATGTACGTATGTATCATCCTAGATGAGGCGCCACTTTTACATACATACATAGATACAGGTGAATGTAACAAAAGCGTGTTAAAAATAATTTGAATCTAGAACAACGTCATATATCATCTTATATCTTTATCAGTGACATAATTTATGAATCCCTGAATCATAAGGATCATGAGCTTTATAACTGTCCATTTATGACAATGACGTGTGACAGTAATCTGATCACGTACTAACCGAAACGATAAATCTATCAAACGATTAGAATTTAGAATTTTAAATTGTCAAACGCTTTTTTCAAAAATCACAACGAAGCACACATGTGTAACCAATCAAATAAATCAAGGTGGAAATAAGCTTGTTTGATAGTGATGGGCAAAATTCGAGATCTTTTAGAGACTTGTCTTTAAACGTAAGGTCTGATTTTTTTTATCAATCGGATAAAAGTTACCTCTCAACTTCCAACAAACTATCCCTCGTTTTTTTCTATTTATCTACTTTGTTTTGCTTTTCTGTCTTCGACTAGTTTATTTACACAGTTAGTTAAATTACACAGTTCAAACTAACTTTAAATATATATATATATATATATATATATATATATATATATATATATATAATTTAATTTCAGAAATACCTACGCGCTTGATTTTTGGGCTCGGACATACTGTTTATGCCTTACTCCATTTGCGTTAGTGACATACATGAGTTGTCTTAAGGTTATTAACAATGTTTCCATCTCCTATAACGCATTAAAGTTTAAACCCTCGCCTTCATCTGCGCTCCGCAGTCACGAATATTATCGCAGGTGTTGCAGGAACATTAGGGGAACACGTGGTAGTGATATACATACTTGTTACTTCTTAATTATAAAAGGAATAAGGAGTTCAAAGGCTCAAGCTCAAAATTAAGTCTACTGGATATTCTACTTACAATAGAATCTATCCCACTTCGCAATATATTAGATAATTTAAAGTCACCTGTAATGTTATATTTATGATTTGATTTCGAGTATTACGTTACAATACTGCCGCCCTACATTCGACAAGCATTCGTTTATGACCTCCTTCACTGATGTAATGCTCGTATCTGTAACGTTACTTTACAGGCAACACACAATGCTCGCGGTAAGGGAGAACCTTAAGAAGAGACAAGAAAGTTCTATATTAGGTATATATATGATTAATGATTCATCGAGTGAGATATCGGTTCCATTTTAAAGTCATGTTGAATAAAACGGAAAACTACACAACAGAATAAACATTCGAATTTATTATACACTAGGATATGCCCGCTACTTCATCCACGCTTGACTTGAAATTGCCGCGGGATTTGCGCGACACAAAGTACCGCAGCTATCATTTAGTGTAAACTTTCTCAGAATGAGCTAATTTATGCGCACCCGAAAAACTACAAACATAAGAGAAAAAAATATCATACATTTTATTACATTAAATTTGTTATCACTCAGTAAAAAGATCATATTCGAATTAATGTGGTCATTTTAAATAATTTCCAGCATATTTACCCCGGGATTCCCAGGATAAGCAGTAGTGCAGAGTTTTAGTTTAAAAATTACGTGACGTATACGTGAATCCCTAACAAACAGACAAACAGAATAACAGACAAGAAATCTAAAAAAAGGCATCGTGTTCTCCATCGTTAATATAGTCTATTCCAGTGGTTTTAAAAAAATTTAATTTAAGACATGGCATGTTTAGATTTTTATAATATAATAGATAATCTGTTATTATAAATTCACATTATACTACTTACAACACTATTAGAAACGCATAAAATATTTAGATATTATGTTCAAGGCTAACCAAGCGCTATATCGTGCGATAGCATAAATCAGGCTTAGACTTTTTTGTGTAGATAAATCAAAAACAACTGTTGGCTTAAATAGAATTTCTCATATTTTACTTATTCAAATATAAGGATATACACCAATACAACAGCATCCACGCAAATCTGCCTTTAAATTATATCAACACATACAGGTTTAGGGGGCGTCATCAGGGTAAAATGCGAGCATAAAACACAATAGCCACGGTTTATACACTTTTAATTTAGATTTGATCAACATTTTGACATATTTAGACCGAGCAGCGGGTTCAGGGCACCGCTCATACTTCTAACTTAACACTTTCTTTAAAATTCTCATTGGTCCAACTCGACCTATTGCCATCAACCAAATGTGTCTCCAAAAACTCCTCCATCCACTAAGCCAGATACTACTCAAGCAGATGGCGCCCCGACCCCACTCCGAGCCATATGCTCTGCTTGGTCGATTATTCAATTACAATATTAATAAGTTAAGTAAGTAAAATAAGTTTTATTAGGTTAGGACGATCTTTAAGTTATACAAAGATTTAACAAATCAAATTAAATTAAATTAAGAATTTTAGAAGTTATTAAAATGTAAACAAATGATATTGTGCGTTATACATCCTAACAACAATCCATTCATAGCTTCCCTCCGACATATTTATTCTCTTCATCATCTTGCTTCAAAATGGCTTCAATTTGCTCATGGTAAGTATAAAATGTATTCATATTAAATTGTCTATGTTTAAATTATGGTGAACAATAAAGAGTTTTTATTCATTCATTCATACATCGCGGTCTACCGGCATCGACTCAACCTTCCTGTCATATCCTGTCTATCCGTGCAGGAACGGAGAAAGAATACAATGTCCTGCGGCCGGTCGTAAGAGGTGACAAAACAACGCACAGCCAGTGATAGGGTATTTGCTCAACTAGATGGCGACCACCCCTGGTCTAGAGTATGCCGCCATAACAATCTTGTGTTGTGTTCCGGCATTATTGACCAGGTTCGTTTCTCTTCAGAGAGCAGGAGCGCATTTGTAGCATGTGCACCTTTGGTGTTGGAAATGTCTATAGGCGGTGGTTGCCACTTTCCATCAAGTGGACCGTCTGCCTGTTTGCTGAACTCTTGCAATAAAAAAAAAATGTTTTGTGATTCTTATTCTCATTCATCTTCTCTACAATGCCCAAAGCCATTGTTTTTTCAGCTATTCTCATTACATCCTCCTTCACTCCACAAACAAAATTAAACCTTAATTTCAACTGCATTTGTCTTCCTGAATTTTTAGCTTATGCTATTCTAAAAGTCATCAACATCCAAGAACGATTTTTTGTTCTTTATAAACAAAAAATATAGGTGCTTTGAAAATAAAATTGCATAAACATATCACTCTCCAACTGCGATCATTAACTTTTGTAAATGTTTTAATGCGACATTAATGCAGTCTGCGTGAATATCGATAAAAAGGGATACAGCTCTAGTATTTTTCTATTAAGAACCACATCATTATATCGGTAATCGATAAATATATTAATAATAAATAGATGACTGCGTGATATGAATCTGTAAATAGTCCAAAGACTTGCTGGTTGAATGTTTTTTGTGTGCGGGTGTGACTTGCTTATATGTTTTATTCACGAAAAAAAAAAATTGCCCTTATAAAGCGAATAATTAAATCCAATATTTCTGCTATGTTTTATTGTGAAGTTGGCAAACAGGCAGACGGCCCTGCTCGTGGAAAGTTGATACCGTCGTATATAGATGTTTGCAATACAAATGGTGAAATCAACGTGTTGTCAGGACTTACTAGAGCTGTGGAAACAGCATACTAGGGTTTACAATCGCCCGATAATAAAGCACCTCTTGAAATACACTTAAATCTTATTATATGAGTAGAAAGCGCAGCAAGTCGTTTTGTTTTAGTTTCTTGTAAACCATTGTTTTAGACCAAATCAGGCAAAGGTTGGAGAGGTAAGAATTTTTGATGCATATATGTAGTTATCTGTAATGTATACAACCGTTACAGTCTAACGATGTTTCCCAGTTCGTTATGATGATCTACCCAAAAAAGACAGCTGTGTAGCATTTGCATGGCGTATATCTCCAAACCAACACGAGTCTATGTAAAAACCTTGTAACGTAAACCCTGGAGAGATCTCCGCGGGTATATGGGAATTTAGGCAGTTAAGCTTCCCAGCATAACCACTAGATATTGAACACAACATTACCCTCGGCGTTGTAGGAAAGGCGCCATTGGGCCAGCACCTGCAGTACAGTAATGGTGACAAGTCGACATGGTGGTTTAATAATAGGGCATCTTTTATGTGTATGTGCTAAAGCTGAGGGGCTAAATACCCCGTCTATAGAGGTGGGAAGTAGTGTGCAATATGGTTTTATCTTCATGATGCAGACATTTTACGATAGCCTGTCGATGCTATGGCTTTCTTACGCATAACCTAATCAAGAGCAGTTACAGAAATTAGCCTAGGTTACATAAGTCGGAAATGTATGAAGGCAAAGCCACCTACAAATGCCTAGTATTGAATAACAATATTAACAATCTTTTTTTATCTAATTTATCTTTAATAAAAAAAGCCCAAGGCAAGAGGGAAATTCGCCAATAAAACGTAATAGACAACAATTAATACAATAGGACATCGGTTTAATAACGTTTTTGCGGGCGCAGGATCCAATTAGGTTGGCTCCTTCCCGGTCTTACGACCGAAATGAGTATGAATAAAAGATGCCCTCCGCTGATGAGTTGTAATAAATCGTGACGAGTGACAGACCGCGTCGTTATTGCCGAGTGGCGTATCGATATCGATAAATAGCAGGTGCTTGGACATCTCTGAACGATGGAATAAGCAAGTAATAATAGCTTTTAGTATTTTTTCTATTATTGCAATCAATCTATACTACAATACTTAATAAGTGAGTTACAAACAGACGGTATAATTAGTGAGTCACATTTTGTTTGTTTGTAATTTCGAAATATATTTTATATCGCGAAGCTGGCAAACAGACAGACAGCCCACTTAGTGAAGAGTGGCTTGCAACACCAGGGGCGCGGCTAGCGCGTTGTCAGACTTTTTTTTCAATTCGACATCTTTCATGGTTTGAGAAAGAGTAAACTATGGATCTACGAATATTTCTACTGATGCCATATGTAATATTGTTACGAAATTTGCGAGACTCAAATTAAAATGCAGTTATAATTACTGTAGAGTTTTTTAGAACTATGCAAACACGTATAACAAAGGCACAAATATAACCGAACACAACAAATCCAAACGTAACTTCTGCATTACGTTTGGATTTGTTGTGTCGTAATTCAATAAAACGCGCAAAGTCCGTCACTATTAGATCATCGATTGTATACACGATATTATTTATTGGTATATGTATGTATGACGTTACCAGTGGCGGGTTAAGGGTTAAGTAATACCTTTAAAAATTATAGTTTGCATCGTTTGTGTATCTAGTAGTCCAGGGTTCTATTGTAACTTTCTAACAGTACAAATATTTGTATGCTTCTGAAAATAAAATAAAGATGAATAAGTCAATTTAAAGATTAACTTGACAAGAAACAATCATATTATTTAGTTATGTCATTTTCAATCTTTGTACTATTTTTATGTAAGCACTTATTTGTGGATTGCAAACCAGATTTTTGTTTATATTTTAGTCGTAAGGTTTTTTAATGATTGTAATTTGTTTTGTGCATCAATAAATTCAAAAAAATATGTATTTTGCGACTGATTACATAGGCACACATAGTTAAATATAAACTCAATAATTAGTACGGTTTGTCTTAAAAATCATCCCGCGTTTTGTTGGCAAACGTTCATAGACGTCATTTGATATTTTCATTAGTTTTAGTTTATATACACAAATCTGTATGCTAATTACGATTAAAATTTAAATATAAACAGATATGGTAAATATTTAAATGTACTCAAAAGATTAAAACATTTTAAATAAACAAACTAAGCATCAGCGGATCATCAAACCGTCATCCTTTCGTTATTATGTTATTATGTTAACATTTAATTTAGATTCAATAGTTTAAAGTTTGTTCATATACGTTTAATTAGCGACAGCATGTAGCTCCCATACAACCAAAGCTGAAGGTGAGAATAATCTTTCGTCGCTTACGAGCGTTCGCTTTTATATCCGGGCGATGAGGAAATGCACTGAATAGTAATCCCACCACTCTCAAATATTACAATGGTATTATCCCCGCAAATTGCTATTGCGCCTGGCCGCGATTTTGGTGACGTAAGCGTAGCCGAACATTCAATACCGTTAGCATCACTAAGGCGAGTCGCGTACATATCGAGAACTTTTTACTTGTGGTTTTTAGTATGACGTCACGTGAATGTTAATTTGACTAGGTTCCAGCGAATTAGCAATTTGCGGGGATAATACAATAATATCTGCAACTACTTGAAACGAATTTTATTACTTACTAGCGGCCCCGGCAGACGTTGTGCTGCTATGAAAAAATAAAAATCTAGGACCCGTTCCCAGCGCCACCTACTGGTTCCTATTGTGGATTTAAACCATGCCGGGACCCACTCAAACACACAAAAACAAAATCACCAAAACCAGTCCGGCTGATTAGGAAGATTCTAGTACTCAATCTCAGCGCCACAACACTAATACTTATATTTTAAATATCGAGATATTTCTTGGATGAAACGTCCGAATTGAATAATTGAAAAAGTTCTAGAAAGGTATTGAATTAGTCTTGAATATGGAGTAATTTATTTTGATAAGGCTTAATACGAAGGTACAAAATAAAGAGCTTTTGAAGCGGCGGCTTTTTAATCTTGTTAAAATAAAAGAAAACACTTATTGTGAGATAACTACAATAGTTAGACATATGGTTACGCAATATTTCTTGTAGACAATTATATGTTCTGCAAAGTGGTAGAACATAGTTTTCTTCTATAATCAATAGTTTTCGCAGCGCACGCCGTGTAAGGATTTTTTTGGCTCATTTTTTTACACCTTGGGTTACATTATTGGACTTTTAGTTAGGGTCCCTAATTTTTGAAAATACAATATAGCCTATAGCCTTCCTCGATAAATGTACTATCGAACACTGAAATAATTTTTTAAATCGGACCCGCGGTTCCCGAGATTAGCGCGTTTAAACAAACAAACTCTTCAGCTTTATAATATTACTAAAGATTGTAATTATCATGAAAGAAATTCTTGATGTGGTCATGATGCCATATTGGCAGTATAAAACTACTTTAATGTGAAGTTCGCTAAAATTACAAGTATTTTGTTCGATTCGAGATGTTTATCCGAACGCTATAAACATGTCCGCTTTGTCCACCCACTATGTAAATGCACTAAAGAAAATAAGCCGGGAATTTGACGCCAAATACTAAAAAGGTTTGTAAAATGCTATATTTTTAAAATTTTGTCGTGAAGATTAGGAGATTTGATAAATTATTGTTTTGTTGGCTCATCTTTAAGTTTTAAAGTGTTCGTTTTATCACTAAGAATTTTGAGTGTTGCACTTTTAAAAATTTTCGTTTTTATTGATTGATATTATAAGAAACCTACTGTTTATCCGTGCAAGAACGGAGACAGAATGCAATCTCTTGCGGCCAGGTGACCTGTGGAAAGAAGCGACAAATCAACCCACAGCCAGGTGATAGGACATTTGTTCGACTGGATGGCTACCACCTCTGGTCTAGAATATGTCGTCATAATAACCTTGAGTTGTGTTCTAGTGACCAGCTTCTCCTTTAATAGAGCAACAGCGTATTTGTAGCGCCTTTGGTGATGCATAGGCGATGGTAACCGCTATCCATCTAGTGGGCTGCCTGCCTGTCTACTGAACACTTGCAAAAAAAATAATATTTGAAAATGGTTAACATTTTTTATATTTTACTTGACACCGACTTCGAGATATTGCAATAAGAAGTCGGTTAAATATTTATTTTTTGATTTTTAGTGTGAAGACGGTTTTCATCAATTCAATTCAATCATATTTAACTTTTTAGTCGCGCAAATACTGCAATAGATTTAGAAATAATATATAAAGCACATGTAGAAATTATACAACTGGCACGCGTATACAAATTTTTCATCTCACTGTTAGGTGTATATGCTCTTCAACAAGGGTTCACAAATCAGATCCTGACTTGGTGACTATGAGACCATCTCGGGAGAACCTTTTCGACCAAAAGAAAACAATTATAAATCGGTTCACAATTGTCTGAGAAATAGAGTAACAAACATACAAAAAACATACAGATGAATTGAGAAGCTCCATTTTTAAAGTCGGTTAAAAAGGTTTTTGATAGTCTGTTTTACATTTAAAGAACCCGTCGTGTAGCTTAGTATACGTAGGTATTTCAACTAAGGCATGCATCATACAAAAACATAAATAATTTCCACACATACGAGTGCTTTCGGTAACTCTTGGATACGAAACATATGTCTGGAAAGTAACAAATGTGGTCCAATCAAAATTTCACGTTTTAGCATCGTCGGAGGCGATAATTAAATTGTACATTCATGCATAAAATATCCGTTATGGCACGATGCGACGGGCTCCATCGGAACTGAGGATCGACAAGGATATTGCAAGTTTTGCTCTCAACTGAATTATTTATTATATTACAGTGTAAACTCTATATAACGACACTGAAGGGACGTTGCATTTTATGACGTTATAGAGACTTGTCGTTAAATGGAGAGAAGTCTGTTTTTTTATCTGACGACATTTGCTGCACCAGTACTTTTGTTGTATTTTTTGAAGTTACAATTAATGACAAAGACGCAACACAAATTCATAACGCGTTAAACCTATCGCTACTATGATATTTACTAATATCATAATCTAAACTTTATTAAAGAATGCTTAAGGGTATTAGTTATAATAACGACCTTACATGAATATAATAAACGCCTTTCTCCGTGTGAAACACAAGAGTCCAGTCCAATTCTGTGGGCGTGAACCTCTTTTAACAAATTACAATTAAAATAATGATTTACGACTGCCATATAAATAAAAATAAGAATTTTTTAAACGCGCCGATGCGGGCGTTCCCTCCCATTACTCTGTCGCAGAATGGTTTCTTATTCGCAATTTAAAATTCGAACATGCTTATACAGTATACTTCTTTCTAAATATGCATGATTTGCCTGGCTTAAAGGCCTAGTTGCCAAGCCATAAATGCATTAAAAAATTGCTGATTTGACGACTATGCATGATTTGTGTATTCAGCCAGTGTCAAATAATACCAAACAGTCAAATTTTAGAAAATGTTTGAAGTTGATAGTTAAGTGTCTTGAGACACTTTCAGTGATGGATTTACATCAGCAAGGCGTTCCATTAGTAGCTCACAACGCCCAAAATGCTCCGCTAGCCGTTCCACAAGGCGACCGTGGTCGTTGTGGTCGTAACGAAAATGTCACTAATCATGTCAAGAGATGGGTCAAATAACCATTTCACTTGGGTTTATGATTATAAGGACGGCAAGTAGAACGTGAAAAATCGCGGTCGTGAACGTGATTGTTGTGAGTCCTTAATAGAAAGTAGCCTATGGGCAAAATTTGGAGTGTCACAAAAAAGAAAATTAACTTTCTGCTATAAAAATCAATGATTTTCTAAAATTAGGAATCGAGTTCTCTTCTCTGTTTACGTTTTGAAGTCTAGTTACAGTGTATAATTTTCTTTTCGTTCCTTTGCTCACATAGTGGAGGATAAAGATTAGATCACTAGGGCGGTATTTTTCACGGTACTCCAGGTCGGCACTTAAGGTAAATTCGGCCCTGGACACTATTTTACAAAACGACGTCGCCCCTAATTTTTGTACGAGAATAGCAAGCGATGACGTCACAACTTCAACAAGTCAAATAGCGTAATAACTGTTATTTAAGTAGGTATTAAAATTATCTTTATAACAGTAAGGGTCGGTCGCACTGCCCCTTCTGCCGAATACTTCAAACGGCGCAAAACCCTTGGAACAGGGTACATATTTGAGCCGTTCGGGGCGATGACTTTGGACCCGTGGGGGCCAAGTATCCATAAACTTTTAAAAAATATAAAAAAACCACTAGGTCTAGGCCACAGGCGACCGGCACGCTGGCGCTTACCTCGTCTAAAGAATTAGTATAAGTAAGTATTCAGAGAGGTAATGCTGCCAGCCTTCTAGGCGCACTACCCAGCGAAGGTGGTCTGGTCGGGCTGGTCCGTTTGTTAGGGATTAATTAATTTTAATTTGTATATATAATTCATTTTAAGACTACCATTTAAATTAGGTTTTGTATATTTACATACATACATACATAACTTCACGCCAGGTCCCTTGCGGGGTAGGCACGAACAACAGAGCGCCATTTAGGCTTATTCTTACACACCTCACTTGCTTCTTTGACATTCATAGTTCTTGTCATGCACGCTCGTCTGTTCTTAAGGCTCCTGACATCACCTTCTGCTAGTACACGATCAATTTGATCATGGAAGGTGTGTCGTGGCCGTCCGCGACTTCTGCATCCATCCACTTTTGCATTGTATATCTGTTTAGTCATTCTTTCATCATACATTCTTTCCACATGCCCGAACCACCGGAGCATTCCTTTCCTTACCTTCACCCCGACACTTGTATATTTGTCATAGTTAATTTATAATTAGTTGTATTTATGTTTTTTATTAGTTTGATTCACATGAAGTAAATGTAAATACATACTCTTTTTATCATGATCTTTTCAAAGTAGTATAATGCTAGGGTAGTTTAGCGCCCGGGCTTTTAAATAAAAATATTTTTTTAAATATATTTTAAACTACTCACTTGTGACCGGTTCCTATATTTTACCAACCGTTCATTTGCCTTATATCGGTAAAAATTGAGCAGGATACGATTCCCTGCGGCCGGGCGGCCTTTCGTAAGAGGCGACAAAACAACCCACAGCCAGGTAGTAGGAGGGAATTTGATCGACTGGATGGCGACCACCCCTGGTCTACAGTATGCCGCCATAAAAACCTTGAGTTGTGTTTCGGCATTAGTGACCAGGTTCCAGTCTCCCTTAAGAGAACAGCAGTGCATTTGTAGCACCTTGGGTGTTGCAAATATACAAAGGCGATGGTAACCGCTTTCCATCAAGTGGGCCATCTGCCTGTTTGCTGCACTCTTGCAATAAAAAAAGCTATTATAGGAATTTGACTGACGGCAAACGCTTACTTCGATACAGGTATCACTAAAACTATAGTTTACATTCTTTTTTTAAAAGCTGCGATGCTTTGTGCTCCGGGAATCCCGTGGGAATTTCAAGTCAAGCCTGAACAAAGTAGCGGGCATATCTTAGTTTATAATAAAGTCGTATGTTAATGTTGTTGTTGTAAGGTTCTGATTTCTTCAGTTTCATTCAACATGAATTTAAAATGTAAACGATATCTCACTCGATGCATCATTATTCGAATCCAACTTATCTTTAGGGGGTGCGAAAAAGTACACAAATCACACCTCTCTCTTGTCTCAACTTTTTTAATAATGCCAAAGGCAAAGGAACTCGTTCCCGCTGCCATCCTTTGTTTTATTTTTATTAATGCTCTTATGTTTCAAGCCAGTTATTTTGTAATTCGATTATCGTTATTTGAATTTGATTAATCGATTGTAGCATTAGTCATTTGTTTGTGAATTCAAAATAAGACTTCTGTTTTTTTAAAGGCGAAATTGTTGAGTGGATTTGAAATTTTAAATTAAATGTTGAAAGAATTGAATATATTTTCGATAATGGACAGGCGTGTTTTGAAGATTTTATTCGATCTCTAATCAAATTCAATTTTAAATGACTTGACTAACGTTTAAGTGTGAATTCACTTTTCAAATTAGGTATTTTTCTTAGTCATTGTCCCGCCAAGCGAACATTAGTTTTCAGTTTTAACTTTTAAAAATATTTTAAAAGTTAAAAATTGAAACGGGTTTTTATTTGAAATTAAGAATAGAATTTTTGTGAACTGTTTTTGCACTTGTATAGAGGTTTTAGAATTGATTAGTGAAATATAAAATTTCGAGTTGCCACAAGCTTCGTCAGTCAAATACATCACTGTTACAATTTGGGCCACCTGCATATCTGTGAACAAAAAACATGTATTACCCGTCGGTGTTGGAGCTAATAGCATTGAAACTCTTTTATGACCTTCTTCTTTTGCTTACTTTGTGTTTAAAATTTGTGATTGGAAAAGTTGCCCATTGTGTATTGTAATCTTTATGGTAGTCTTTAGCCAAGTGTGACAAATTTGTGCAGTATTAAACAAGGACCTGATGGAGGGGGCGAGGCAATGTAGCGATAGCTATAAGCGAAGCAAGACGTTATTGACGGACTTTGCGCGTGTGATTTAATCGTGCATTACGTTTGGACTGCTTGTATAAAGTTATTTTTGTACCTTTGTTATACGTGTTTGTGTTGTTCTAATAAATTCTATAATAATTCCAATGGCATTTTAATTCTCGTCCTGCAACTCGTAACAATATATACATTATTCAAATCAAAAGTTAAAAATAAATAAATAATATCATTTACTAATTAAATAGTTTTAAACTTATGGTTCATATGGTTATAATAAATTGGTACCAATACCAAAAGCAAATGCATTGAAAACCAGCGTTGTATCGGATATGATTCCATCATAGTATTAAACTGAGTCAAACCTTGTTTATTGAAAACGCGGCGAACAAATTCTCAAAATATTCCTATATTTTTTAAACACATAAGCAATGTAAGTAAGTCGCAATTTTTTCAAATATTTCCCTTTCTACTTACTACAATTTAGATGACGTGAGATAAATCCTTCAAACTTATGAAATATCAGAGATATCACCTATTATGAATGATCATAAAATCATGATCATTCATAAAAGGTCATCATCATCATCATCAGATCATGAATCAGCAATACCCAATTAAGAATGCAGTAAGGGTTCAATTAAATTCATAGTGATGTTTGATCTGACTTTTACTGTTGACAAGTGTAACTAATCAGTAATAAAAATTTATGATCATTTTTTTCGATAATTCGTTATGGATTCGATCAATATAAATGTGGAACATAATATTAATATCGGCCCTTAAACACCCCAATGGTGGGCATCCCTGTTTTTAAAGGAGCAGAAGATATAAATGCCATACTTGTTTAATATGGATTGATAAGTTTCATACCTAAATAATCTCTGCGTGGAAGTTTTTTTATGTTCGTATTTACAGTCTTTACCTTGGTGATAGGGATGTGGGCACATGTTATACAATAAATTTTAGCACTTAAATATACACATGCGTTATTTTGTTTTAACAATAACAAAACTGACTTCACATCGGAACTCAATCTGGCCATGTTAATTTAAAATTAGGGGAGAGTTTACTTCTAAGAATTACCTGTCGATCAGCGAAAATCGCATCGACATCGGCCCAGTAGTTTTTATGTGAATCCCGAACAAACTACTTATTTATCTACTGTAATATATGTTAATATAAAATGCTTTGTCACATAATAATGTTAACAAATATATTTATTTAGATTATTTTGTATATCTATATATATAAAAGAATGTCGTGTTACTTATACCATTTATAAATCATGAACGGCTGTACCGATTTGGCTGAAAATTGGTGGGGAGGTAGCTTAGAACCAGGAGACGGTTAAAGGATATTTTTTGTCCCATTGGAACCGGTAGGTGGCGCTGAGATCTGGTTCTAGAATCCTCCAAACCACCTGGACCGATTTTGGTGATTTTGTTTTTGTGTGTTGAGGGAACGATCCGGGACCCACCCCGGATGGTTTTAATCCACAATTGGAACCGGTAGGTGGCGATGGCCAAAAAGTATTGTAATTATGCATTTTGTTTTTGTTTATTTTGTTTAGCTATAAAGTGTTATCTATTTATGATCATGCAAATTCACTGTCACATTAAATAAATGTACGTAGGTACGGAAATATAGATTTGCCAAAGTGCTTGCTTTCTAGCAAAAACCGTTTTATATGCACTAAGCCTTAGGTTAAATAATAAAAAAAAACCTTAACAACAGACTCCGTGGTGTATCGCTAAGGATTTCTTAAAATTAATTAAATAGTTTCGATGTTATAATAAAAATATTTTATTCTGAGCGGTGTCGCGACGGGACATTAAAACCTTTCTGTTTTATTTTAAGAATTTTAAATGTTAAAACGATTAAACGTTTATTATAATTGCTTTTAAGTCTGAATGCTTTTAGTGTTTTTTTTTAATCATACATAAGGGTTCTTCTTACGTCTATAACGGCCGCTTCCATAAGGTTGCTTAAATTTATTTAAGAAACGCAAAACGTATTTACGTCATGCACAACGGAAAATTTGCCGCTAAATATGTTTAAAGAACTGTCAATACGTTTTGTGTAAAACGTATTTAGGCAGTTTAATATGATTAACTAATTTTATTTAAAGACGATCGTTATGCAAGCGGCCCTAAAACTTGATTTTGTTTTAAATTTCAATATTTTAAATATTCTCGCTAAACATAAATTGTTTTTAAAACACACAGTAGAAAACAGTTAAAAGAAAAAGCGACATTCCATTGGGAGCGGAAAGTCGCGAAACTAGTTTGCATTTTCAATTTTAAGGCGATTTAAGTTTTAAGTTCACTTGAAATCGTTAAAGATTTCACTTGAAAGGGATTTATCGTTAAATTGGTTTCTACGGCTTTCAACGAGGGCCAACTTTCAGTGGAGTTATTTGGATTTCTTAATTGTATTGTAATACTTGACCTTGTTTGTTTTCACGGGTAGTTAGGCAGATTTGCAATTACGGCACGCGTTTCGGACTTGTTTGAGTTTCGTCGAAGTTATTTAAATTTTAGACAAGAAAATGAGTGAATGTTTTTATGTCCCTACTCCATCTGGGATGATGTTATTTTTAGTAGCTGTCGCTATATGCGTCTTGTTGATAGCGTAATTAATAACTCCGTTAATTATTAGCCAATTTAATACATACACATACGTATACACACATATATAATATACTGTTCGAGCGGGGGTATGCACTTAGGATTGGAAGAAAACACCAGTTTTAACTAAACGCTTTTATTGACTTACGCGTAATACATCTCCGCAGGGTTGCCCCTATTTTTTATTTTTAATTTTTTTTTAATTTATTGATGCACAAAACAAATTACAATCATTACAAAAACCATACAAAACTAAAATATAAACAAAAATCTGGATTGTAATCCACAAATAAGTGCATACATAAAATACTATAAATAGACTGATTTACTGATAACTAAATGGATTATAACTACTATTACTATTGTCTATATTACTATTATCTGTTTTATAAATATATTAAGAGTCGTCGAGGATATTTTTTAAAACCCACTATACCCCCTATACCCACGACTAACGACGCACTGTCCCGACGATAAGTTGTCTCACTCACAATACCGTCACCGATATTGCGTAGACCACCTCCTGCTTCTGCAGTGCTCACCTCCGATATCACTGCATGTAGCTCGCTTTTGGTTCTTCTCTCGAACTTCGCTACACACCTCCTTTACTTAACTGTCCACTAAACTTGTAACTAATTTCACCACTTAACTCGTCACTGTCTTCTAAGAAACTTCTCCTCCAACTCTTCGGTATTGCACTTGTTGCTTGGCCATCTTGAACCGAACTCAACTTAAACTGCCCGGTAGGCCTTACGCTGCTTATATACCCGGAAGAATCTTCTAGAACTCATAATTTCGTTATTGTTTTATTACTATCTGTCCCTTTCTAAACATCTGTCCATCTCTGTCTTATCCTTCCCGAACCGTCTATTCCAGAACTTTCGTTTATCGTCTATCCTTTCCTAAAATATATCCGTCCTTGTCTTTTCCTTCCAGAATATTGTACCTTTTTGTAAAAGTCTTGAGGCCGGCTTACGCTGCCAGAAACTTCTGCCCTCGGTCGCCACAATATGTATGACAATACAAACACACATACTTATATATAACAGTGTTAAGAATTATTATATAGTATAGAGAAGTAATGCTTTTGAACCTGATTTTTAAAACACTAAGGATTTGGCTTGTCTTATAGCAATAGGTAGGTCATTTCAAAATATGCCAGTTCCACATTGTACCTTATTTAAAAATACGTTGATTTTATTAAATTTAAATATATTAACATTTGCGTAGATGCATTTGATTTTATGTCTGAAAGAAAACAAATACATATTCGTATTTCAAATCTACAAATATTATGGTTCTTCTTTGAAGCCCCTGTTTCCGCATGTCTGAAGTGTAAGCAGTCTAAATAATAAACAGTACTTACAACAACAATAGACAATAACAATGCTAGTCTGCACCACCAAAGAAGTCCCACAGACGCAGCGCTGCAATCGAAGTACTTAATCCTGCTAGAGTAACTAATTATTTGCTAATCGTAAATCGATGCAGGTAACTACTGAATAATGATTAAAGCTGTACATTTATTTCCTGGCTATTTTATGAACAGTCAAATAACGGAGTCGCAGCTATTAGTTCCTTTATTTTCCATGGGACTTTTTTGCGCCTACTCTACAAATGCCTACGGAGTTTTTGGTGGGAACTAAAAGGAGATGTTGTGCTGTGCAGTTTTATTTTCTAAAAATGTGTAAAATTACTCTAAAATGAACAATAATTGTAGGATATTGATACTTTTTTAGTAGTAATTATGAGTTTTTGTGAGAAATGTGAACTGTATAGTCAAATGTGGCCTTTTGAGTTGTCACAAGAACTCCGTTGAATGGCTTCAGTTGATAATCTACAGTTCAGCTGAGCAATAGATAGGCTTAAGAAAATGAATAAACTTTATTGTAATCTATGATCCAGCTTAAAAGCCTAGCTGCCAAGCCATAAACCTAAATAAATAAAATATAATGCCGACATTTAAAAATAAATTATATAACAACACAGAGAGAAAAGACTTATTTCACAGAACGATAAAACAAATTAAACGCAATATTGAAGACTGCTCAACATATTTTTAATAAATTATATTTTGTAACAGCACTTGTAAAATGGAACGTAACAATTTGACAGGAGTGTACTTAATGTCATAGAAAACATTTTTCGCTTAATAATACGACTATATTCTTAAAGCCGTTAGCAATAAGGTCTAGAACAGTCATTTAAATACTTTCTAATATGCAAATATAACTTTGTCATTAAAATAATAAGATGTTAGACAAATGAAATAGAAAGTTTTACATCAACGGACAATGTTGATACTCATTCAAAATGGTGATTTCTATAGTAACACAATTTTATTGATAACGGTGTTATTTATGAATTTAAACCTTATTTATCATGATAAAGAATATAATTTCGATTGAAAACTATTGCATAGTTAATAAAGGAGTTAATTATTATCAAACGTTTGACAGCTTGAAAGCTGTCAAAATTGCGAGGGAAATTAAAAAGTTTGCGAAATATTCGCCGCTTCATAGGTCATTTTGTGTGATGGACATTGTAATGAGCAGTAATCGGGCATTGTGTATTGGTATACAAATGGCAATGTTTACCGAGTTACGCATTATAACGTTATGTGATTCATTTAAGAGGTAGGCACTGAAAATCAGTGCTATGGCGAAGTATCTTTCTACACAGCAAGAAATTGAATACCAACCTCATTTGCATAAAACTATTTTTTTTTCTAATTTTGGTTATGATAATAATAATCGGCAGACAAACACACATATTGTATATCCTCAAATTAAGCAAGTTACGCTTGTGTTATCGGTAATATACAACGGACTACTCTGGGACCGATCCCAGACACCCAGACCATAGTAAATAAGGGAGGATATACGTTTTCGAAATTTACTATACCAGGAACCAAACCCGGAGCCTATGCGTTGAAGTGAGACCGGCTAAGACTTCAACCCGCTCAACTACAGAGGCCGGCGTTTGACCGTTGGTTGGCATCATCAAAGATTGTCTCTCTTCTACTTACTACTGGGACGAGTGAAACAAACATTGTTTTAAAAAGAAAAATAAACTCCAATATATCGCCTTAATAATAACAGTTGCGATTTGTTTCTCATATTGTTTGGTTTTTAAAGTGGATTTATCCCTACTAGCTGCGCCCGCGGTTTCACACGCGTGATGATAGAAAATCGATATATTTTGGATAAATCACACTATATCTTTATAAATTATAGCCTATGTGTTAATCTGATGTATCCGCTATATTATCGTCAAATTTCATCAAAATCCGTTCAGTAGTTTTTGCATGAAAGAGTGACAAAATACATCCATACATTCTTACAATCTTTCGCGTTTGTAATATTTGTAGAGATATAAAGATAGATATAGAGACATATTTAGATTTTTTACAAAAAAGAAACCTTGGGTCTCTTAGGTATTTCTACTTAGTGCAATTTAGTGTTGTCTGTGGAATTTGTTTACTTTTTACAAGCTTTTATTTACCTTGCAATGGATGTATGTATGTAGGTCAGTTCGGGTGGAATCTTACAAGTTAAATTTGACCAACTTCCCGGTTTCCGATTGAGCTGAAATTTTGCACGCATATGTGTATATAACTGATCTCATGATGTAGTCGGAAGTGGCCATAGGAACTCCTGTACTAAACAAGATAGACTCGTCGTGTCTGGGCTCGCTTTACTTGTCATGGCTAACACTCTGCGGCTACAGGATACCCAGGATCTCAAAAGCTTGTATTTAAAAATCTTTTTAAAAAAGCTTATTTAATCATAAAGTGAAATAAGTATGAACAAGTACAACTCTTTTTATTTAAATTATTACATTTTAGGCATTATCAACAAATAAACTTCGTTTATTTTGCTAGCATATAAATAAATACCTACACATTCAGCTGAAGTTAAAATCCATTCAACAACTTGAAATAATTGTGATTTATGTTTTATTAACAAACAAAGAACAACTCATAATAGCCCAAAATTTTAAACGCTCATTCTCTAAAAACGCTAATTTTTAGATGTTTCTTTGTTTTGTTAAGCGTGCAAATTGTCTTTCCCAATTTTCTACATCCATATTAATAATATTTTAACAGACAGCACCAATCAAGATAGGCTTTTTGGGAATTTTGTATAACTTACCCATCATCCAAAGTTTTGTATGTATCATAAATGTATCAAAAATAATATCAGATCCGTGTCAGATATGTTTAACAAGAATCGATCTTACACTAACTTAAGATCTTAACATAAAATAAATGAAATTTTTCTCCAAAACATATTTTAGGGTGTATACACATTATGCAGTCTAATTGACTAATGAAGCAAAATTTAAAAAGTAAGAAAGCTTTTATTTTTATAACTAAATTTAAAAAACGCATATAACTATTTACACGATAAAAAAAATTGAACCAACTTAAGTATTTTTTATAGGTCTGATGGGAAGTGGTAATCGTCGTTTATGGAAGTTTGCAACACTAGAGATGGCGCCAGCACCTCAAAGAAATTTATGATATCTTTAAAAAAAGTATATACGAGTATCGTAGCGCTGTGGAAAGGAAAACTTCATCTGGGAACTAATTTCAAATGAAGATTGATGAAATTATGAAGAGCTCCACATTGCAGCGCTCTGGCAAAACAGAGGAAAGAGAGAGTTCATTTCATAGCTTACTCACGTATGGTTTGAAATAATATCTAGATTTAAAAGCTAGAATGTAAATTATAAATAAAAAAATCATTTGATGTGAAAATACGGGTCGATATAGACGAGTGGCGTTAAACTTTGTTGATTTAGGGCATTACTTTTCACGGTTGCTTCGATAAGTATCTGAATTCACCTGAATGCCGCCAGTGTGGCGTACTTAACACGACATTTCATACGCTAGTCGAGTGTGCAGCTTGGTCGCCGCAAAGGTTCGAACTCGAGACACTTGTAGGGCCGATCGATTGATCATTGGGTGGGTGCGGCAAACTTCTGTGAGACAGTGATGTCTCTAAAGGAGGCCGCTGAACGAGATAGGGAGAGAAATATAACGGGTACTCATACGCCTCCACGTGGGCGCCGGCGTCAGCCTCCCGGCTGGAGGCGTAGACATGCGCATGACTTCCTTCCCTAAAATAATATCGCTTGAGGGGCCCTCTAGCATCAAGGGAGAAGAGGAGTCTTCACCCCTGTTGTCGAAGTGAGTTAGCTCTTCCAGGGGCTTTTTCAGGCACTTTTGCGCTAGGATCGGTGTTGGCTTCACTATGTTCTAAGTCTCATACCTTTCCTGCCTTAAACGTGGGGCATCGGAGGAGGCTGGTTTTAGTGGGTATTAGTCATTGGGCGTCCAATGATTCGAGTCACCACACAAGCTGATCAATTATGTTTTGATTGCCTTGAACGCCTCTATAAGCGATAACGGTCTAATCCCTTGCAAAGTACCCAGTATTGTGCGTAAATAGCATTTCCCCCGCCTAAAAAACAAAAAGGGCGTTACTTTTGGAATATACTGTGATCTCCAATGGTTATCACCATGATCGTCTCACTCTAATTTACATGCGTGTCGACCAGGTGGAGATGGAAATGAAATAAATTATTTCATTAAGTAATTGTCTTTTATTCTAAGATACGACTCGAATGCGAAGCGACTGGCGACAGTGCTGCGAATATCCATACATTACAACTTTGCTGAATTGCAACAAAGTCGTCTAGCCGCCACAGACTTCAAACAGTGAACTCCCAGGCTTAGTATCAAAGGCTAAAATCTTTCGATCTTAGTAATCCATAATAAGTCCCTTGCGGCGATGCGATGTGCAGATATGTAAAAGTGTCCGACCGGTCCGGATTCGTTCCGGACAGGGCTAATTGGCGCGCACTCCTCACTCCGGCAACATTCCTCACACCAAGGGGAGAACCGGTCCCACAAATTGCATGCGCTCACGCAATTAGTACCGGCTAAATAGGTGAAGATTTCAATATTAATAGGGAAGGCTTTAATATGACTCATTAGTCACTGTATTATTTTCTTAGTTATTTAACTTATTTTTGTTTTGTCTGCCATTATATTTAATTTATACACATTAATCTTTTTTATTGAATAAAAAGCATGTGTTTTTCCAGGTACCATAACCATTCTGTCAAAAACCCTTTTCGTAAGCTAAATTGTAGCGATGTTATTCATATTGAGTTAGAGTATATTTGTAGGCTTCTTTACGATTCTCACAGAGGCCTACAAAGTTACTTGAACTTAATATGAATAAGAAGTACCTATCAGAATTTTTTTTCGTATGTTTCATATGACATTATATAATTTAATAATTATAAATATTTGTATGCTTCTATGTGAGCAAAATATGTGTACACTATAACATATATGCCAACTGCATAACCATATTTTGAAAAAATAAATTTGATTTGAATTGATTGACGTAGGGTTATAACCCAAATCAAACAAGAATTTTTTTATGATGCCTCCAGCTCCACCTGCGTTAGTGTCAATGACTGTGATCAAAAAGGGCTTACTTCTAGCGTTAAAATGTAACGCGTTTTCGATTGCATTACATTGTATTGGATCTCATGTTTCTACCCATTCCTTATTAAAGTTTGATCAGCATATGACCCGATCATATATCTACATACTATCTTATACTTTTGCTTGTATATATATATATATATAATTTAATATGTTTCTTCACATATATACGTCGTAATGTCATATAGAAATTTTAATCAGCGATATAATTAATTGAATACTTCAGTCTGTGATTCGAACGGCTGTATCGGATGCTGGATGAAAGGCCGAGATGACAGCCACATAAAATGCCGCCGACGAATCTTGTCGCGTGGGACTGTTTGTTCGTATTTGAATACACATAATATAATAAACAACATAGTGTATTGCTACAGATTTTAGATAAGATTGTAATAATTAAAATTGAGTTTTTTGATGTTATTTTTAGTTTTCACCTGATGGCAAGTGGCTACCATCGGCTATAGAATTTGTAACACGTGTAAGTACTACCAATGTGATGCCGGTCTTAAGGTTAATATGACGGCATAATCTAGAACAGCGGTGGTAGCTATCGAGACGGGCAAATATCCTATCACCTAGCTGTGCATTCAGAAGGCCCGCTTGTTCCACCTAATGGTAAATATTATACAAAACTAATATACAAATATGCATACTAATGAGCAACGGATGCATATTGTGGCTTTCAGTTTCGAAACTCTAGGACCATGGGCTCCCAAAGCTCATCGTCTCTATCGACACCTAACAACTCGTTTAAAAGAGGTCTGACGTGACCAAAGGGCTGGCCTGAATTTGGGGAAGCGAATTAGCGTTGCCATACAGCGGCGAAATGCGGCCAACGTTTTGGGAACGCTCTCAAGTGATGGCGATTTGGGTCTATCGTATGTAATTTACATTATAATAATTTATTTATATTTTTAACTTAGAGTATGCTTGTAGCTAACTTATATATCAAAAGGCAGTGTATTCCAGAGTCAAAACCACTTAACCTACGGGAAGATAAGTTTCCCAAAGATTACTTAACCGGCTTTGATTCTTATTAACTCGCCTCTACCTAACAAAATTGATTTTACTAATTTGAAATCAAAAGTATCAATTTACATTAACTTTCTTTAATAATCCGATCATTAATTTAATCTTTCGGAAGTTAAAACTACTTAAATATAACGTATTAAAATTCCATACACGTTTGTATAGTGTTTAATGGAAAAGCCATCGGATAACGTTGAGCGGGGAAGCTAGTTTTTAAAATTATCGATATAATGTATTCTATTGAAAAGCTTAAAAAACTAAAAATATTCGAAACTTTTTTATTGCAATTACGTAATTTATGTAACAATATGAGCAGTGAAGAAATATGTTATATGAAAGAACATTATCTATTATTTGTTAGATGTCTATTCTTTCGCACATTGTTCAACTTGATTAGGTTATAATTTTGTATAGTTGTTAGTAGCATCTTTTTAAGGTTTCTTAGATACTAATACGCTTGAGTTATACAAATATTTAATAAAATTAGCTAGTTTCTTATGACTGTATGAAGTATACAGTAAATCACCTAACTTATGTAACCATTAATATAGAAACTATAATATATACAGTATACATACTAAATATCGTAAGAAAAATTGTACATCGAGTTTACCCGTGTGTGACATCCACTTACCTGCGTTAGAAATAATGATCCATTCTTTGGTAATGGAATATTGATGGTCTGTTTAATTACACGAATTGCGATTAAAAAGTCAAATAATTTAGATAGATAGATAGATAACACTTTATTGTACATTATTACAGAAAACACAGATGAACTTATAGCCTAAAATATTCTAAATGTGCACAATGGGCGGTCTTATCGCTAATAAGCGATATCTTCCAGATAACCCGTGGCAGGGATAAAAACATATTATATTGGTCAAAGGTGGTATATTAGAGTTATATTTTATACTTAAAAGACATATATAAATACACTTATTGATATTACACACATCAATATATACATACATGTAAATAGTTATATGCACATCAAACATCACTATGTTTCAGGTAGTGCTTTTTTGTAATATTCTTAAATATTGTTAGTGATTTAGCTTGTCTAACAGTAAGAGGTAACTCATTCCAGAGTCGAATAGCCTGTACAATAAAAGAATTATTGAAAAAAGATGAATATTGTTTGGGAGAATTAAGTCTAAGGTTAGGTTTAGTAGACCATATAAGAAGTTACATAAAATATGATGTTCATAACGCTAACTGATTAAGTAAATAATTAATTAACTGGAACAAGTTGCTCCCAGTTTGTAAAGTAACAATTCACAATATCGACATATGATTCTCGAGCGTTGTAAGTTTTACATCTCTAACAAAACACGATAGCCAAGAGCGTATCCGTTACATCTTAATGTATTCTTACTACAGATAGCGTAAATCAATTATAAAATGTTACTGGATGCAAAAGACCTGATAAACCGGTAAACTTATCTTTTTCAACTGTAGAAAAATCTATTAAAGACATGTTTTGGAACTAAAATCAACAAGTGAGTGTGAAGCAGGTTCTCGCTAACTTTTTTTTATTGCGATGTTGGCACACAGGTAGACGGCTCAGCTAATGGAAAGTGGTAAACGTCGCCTATGGGCGTTTGAGACACCAATGGTGAAGCCAACGTGTCGCCAGGAACTGTGATACCCCGCCGCCTGGTTATCTCACTTAGGGTAGCCACGGTACACTTTTAACTAAGGGGGGGGTTAGGCTGCGGGATTCCTACCTGGTCCACGTGATAGATTATGGAAAGAGTTACCGCCTTCTGCGGTAAGGACCGCTGCCGCGCTCTCCCTCTCCGCTCTCCCTCTCTCTCGCCCGCCTCTTTCTGGGCTATAATCAACTCTCAGAAGAAGGCTACAGCTAACACCTTTCTTTGCTCCGGAGAATGGTCTCGACCAAGCTCCTGAGTTTATCTGCTGGAGCGATAATATTTTTCAAATGGGACGGACCTCTGCGGTCCCCAAGCAGCGTAGCTTACATATGTTCTGGACCAAAACACGATACTTTTTACCCAGTAAATGACGCCGTCTGCGTAGTATAGTTGAATATACTCAAAAATGGTCGATGTTCGTGATTTTATTTGTGGCTTAACAAGAAGACTGACAGATAAGTTTTCTTAATAATAGTTGTAACCTACTGTCCATGTATGTATTTTTTATTATATTTTTGTTGCATAATAATCACAGATAATTTAAGAATTACCTTTGAGTCAGGTTACCTGGAGGAGATTGGTTTTACCAATAAGGCTTTTGTTTTACCAATTAACTATTGTTTTGTTGTGCATTCTAGTATTTTTTGTTTTGGGGAACAATAAAGTGTTGTCTATGTTGTAATAAAAAAATATATTTATAAAATAATATATTAATAATTAAGTACAACGAAATTTGTACGCTGAACAGTCGAGAAATATATCGATCTATATAAGAGGGTATTTATACCACCTAAACTTCATAGCAAGCAACGTTCAAGTTTCGCTGGGACTGCTGGTAAATTTATATACAGCATAGAGAGTACACGATATTTTCATCTACTTTTATCAAAATAGATGTAGTAATTTCTGAGAAAAATGTTTGTGACATGTAGTACATACCTTGGTTGGTATGAATGTCATACGAGGCGTAGACAGACAAACGGGTGGATGTAGAATTTTATAAGGATTTTGTTATGGTAACAAATAATAACAACGGAACAATAAAAATATAAACGATAAAATAAATGTCATAATGGCAATTTCATTTCAGGTGGCGCAAATTTAGTGCCGCCTGTGGCTGATTTAACAGGCGACTAATGCGCAGAGCGGTCGCGCGACGAATCCTACCAGCCCGGTCTTATTTGAAATGAATGTAATAAATATTGGTCTTTTAAATTAAATATACATGTATTATAAAAAATATTAAATAACTAGCTGTCCCGGCAGACGTCGTCCTGCCTGGAAAAACTTCAATCGATATGCCGACAGCAGCGCCACCTACCGGGTCCAATTGTGAACCAACTCAGAAACCTTTTCTGGATCATGCACAACAACTTTGTTAAAGATCATCACATGATCAAATGTATAGTTTACGATTCTATAAAAGACATACAGACAAACATTCATTTTAATATATGTAATAGAAGATACAACACTCTGCAAAGCTACAAAGTGACTCTACATCACTGCAAATGTTGAGTCACTTTTAATTATATTATTATTTTTAATTTACAGAAATAAATAAGTATTTTTTAAACATATACAATTTACTGTTTTAACCGACTTCAAAAAGGAGGAGTTTCTCAATTTGATTGGGTATATTTTTTTTGTATGTAAACCTTACGCTGAGATT
This sequence comes from Dendrolimus punctatus, assembly GCA_012273795.1. Classification (NCBI taxonomy): domain Eukaryota; kingdom Metazoa; phylum Arthropoda; class Insecta; order Lepidoptera; family Lasiocampidae; genus Dendrolimus; species Dendrolimus punctatus. Next base: position 3,646,579 of record CM022534.1, on the reverse strand, counting down.
TATGATCCGATTTACGTGATCCGGCGGAATAGTTGCCGTTTGGTCGCCTAAAAATTTAACATAGTTTGGCAAAGTAGTTTTAATTTTATGAACATTTTTTAAAGAAAAAAATCCGTTCTATTTACAGTATTAAACACATCCACCTTTTCATCAACAGTAGCTGCATTAGCTACCCCATACAGTCGAATTTCTGAACGTCCTTGAAAAGTGCATCCAAATTCATATCACTAAAATTTCGTTGCAAGATACTTTTGGGTTCAGCTTTCGGCGGATGTACATTATAAGAAATCAAATCAAATGGTATGAAATAGCGTCCGCCAAGTACTGGCCACGTTTGGAGTCATGAGAAGATGACGAGACCATCATCAAGTCAAGAAGATAAAGGGTCGAGTTAGGAAATCGATGCAGTTCACTCAGGTAAAGAATATTGAGATTTAGTGATCGAACTAAAGTTTCTAACGAAGATGACTGATGGCCCTGTTTCAGAAGGCAATTGTTTAAATTTATATCCTGACTATTTTAATAATAAAATTCTGTCAAATAGCAGAGCTGCCACTTTTGGATGATTACTTTCGTGGTGCGGAGTCTAAATTGGTTTCTTTCTTTTTTCGCCATAAATCACAAATATTATGACATTGTCCTTGTATTAGTATTTACATTATGGAATGTTTTTTAATTTATTGCATGAGTTCAGCAGACAGGCAGACAGCCCACTTGATGGAAAGCGGTTCCTATCGCCTATAGACATTTGCGACACCAAAGGTGCTACAAATGCGCTGCTGCTCTCTTAAGGGAGACTGGCCACTAACGCGGGAACAGAACTCAAGTTGTTATGGCGGCATACTCTAGACCAGGGGTGGTAGCCATGCAGGCGGGCAATCGCCCTACTAACTGGCTGCGGGTTGTTTTGTTTCCTCTTACGACAGGCCGTCCGGCCGCAAAAAAATGTATTGTTTCTCCGTTTCTGAACGGATGAATTATTTTATGTTCGTATTAATGTTGCACACTATAAGTGTATGGCAGGATGTAATGTGCTCACAAACTACATTCTGGTAAATAAAGTGAAAGTTGAATTTAAAATTATATTGTAACAAACATTATTCTTTAATCTACCCAATTCATATGCAACCTATCTATAGCTTCATAAACTCAGCGTCAAAAATAATATAATGACATAATATTCAATTAAACGTCCACAGCTTACTTTCACTTTGGATCGTTCATAGCTTCAATAGTTTTGGGAACGTGTAATATACGGTTATTGTAATGTTAGTAGTAATAACTACCTATAGTATTTAATGAACATCTAAGTACATTGAACCGACTATCGTCATCTGTATTGTTATTATTCTTCTTACAATGGATATTGAGAATTGGGTGCTTGATATGTTACATCATATTTATACTAGATGTGGCAAGAAACTCCAATCAATTTTTACCTTTCATACCAATTTAAACACTCATAATCTTTTACAAAATATATAGTTTAAGTTTTGTAATACTTTGCCATACAAGGTCTTTTAGCCGTCTTGTTTCGTACAATACCGTATTGAATTGGTCGAAAATAAAAAAGTTAACACCAATTACATTGCTAAGTATTTTAATTCAATTTATAGCTTTTTGTCTTTCCATAGAAAAATAACTTGCTACCCGCAGTTTTGTCAGCAACTTAGAGCAACACAGAAAGTTAATTTCCGCTGTCATTCGCCTAAGATTAGGTCATAATTATATGTTCTCCAGTCTTTTTGGCTAAGATCAGGGTACGTGATGATTCTTTGTGTGAATGTGGTCTTGCTGAAGTTTCTTTGGACAAATATTTTTTCGATTTCAAAATTTATCTGCACCCCTATATTATATCCTGCTCCCTGATACTGTTTGTGTTGTTTTGTCCTCAGGTTTTTCGGAAAAAGATTACCGGCTATCCAAATTTCTCTATTTAACCAGCTATATTAGCATCTATTATCACCTGCCTCTTCTATTATGACATTGGCAACATTAATGTCAAAGGTGTTGGAACCAACAGCAACAAAAATAAGGTAGAATAGAATAGACCAACACAGACTTGAATGCAGAATCGGAACTATGATCGTTCCTTCCTCTACACCAATGATCTTAAAGCTCACTGCCGTACACCTTCCATTTAGACTATATATCGTTGTATGGGAATTCTTTTAATGTCAAAGGCAGGCTACACTGCAGGGGACAGCCAATAATTGGTTAAATCACTCAGGATTGTAGCCTTTGGAGTCTATATAATATAGACACGTGGCCAAGGGGCCTGATATTTCGATGTCTGCTTAATTAAACGTTTGAAATGCGGATTGTTCTAGATATGTTTATTCAAACACCTTGAACAAGCGATTTCATTTACAATCCTCCTGTTTTTAAATCCGTATGCTGGTAACTATACAATTATCCAGGATAAAGAATTTAATACGTTGAATGTTCATGTTCAGTTTAAATATGCACATTAGATGAAAAAACGTAAGAGACGCGTCTGAGTTTGCCAGTTTGGCCACTAAGCTGTTCGACTTTACATATTTAAATTTCACAGATATTACCTGCATACATCTTATATGGGATACACTTCGCAAGTGTCACGGAATTGCACGAATTAATTCCTCCCTCATCTTTATACCACCGGGCAAGCACACGTATAAGTGGAACGTGAAACTCTTTACCATCGTCTGTTATTTCTGAAACATACAATTTAGATGTCTTCAAGTCTTGCCTGAACAGCTATCTTCTAAGCAAGCGTGCTGCTGCTTAGACTGCATTTCCACTTAATAACTAACATGTTGGTGAAACTCGAACCTATACAATATAAATAAAAAAATACAAAATTGCGATAAATCTTTACTAGAGATATCTATTGAATACAGTGGAACTAAACAACAAGGCAACGCATTTAAGTACTGGGATTGACATTCGCAGCATTTGTCGTCCATTGTGTTAGTTATACAATAAATTAAAGTAATCAAATCCACAGTTGAACAATCTTGAAATCGAATCAAAAACATCGAAATCGCGTGGGTCATTGTGGACGAATCGAATAAAATGTAGCCTAAGAGCTAACAGCGATTCATAAAGGACAAATGTGACGACACAACAGTTTTAAATTGCTTATAATCTTCATCTTTAACGATATAGGAATATGTTAGGAAAGTTTTTGTAAATATTAATAAATCAGAGACAGGTGACACTGACAATGCGACTAGTTTTCAAATTTAAAGACGATAAACGGGCTATGGAAGGAGTGCTGTTGGTTCTATATCTTAAGAATTAAATCTCAGACAAGGATAAGATATGAGAACCAAATCACAACATATTTCGAAATATTATTAAGTTAAAATTAGCTTTTCTTTTATATAACCGATGGCTGATGGAGCAAACGAGTCTTGGAAAGAGACTCTGTGCGACATACTACGTATACAGTGTAATGGATTATTTACTCAAAAAAAGCAGCCCGTATATGCTTAGATGCTTGTATATATGCACCCGGCATCAAAATTACTTCTGTAATCGATTCATCAGATCTGCTACACTATGATCACAATCACATGATAGTTATACCTTTGCTAACCAAGTATTATTGCTATTTTGCAAACATTGTGAAAACAACGCTTAAAAGATAGGCATTCATCACAATTAGTAAAATGTTTTAGAGTTAGACTTGGAGAAACAAAATAGGTAGACCGAGCCCTGAACTCTCAGAGTGAAGGCAGCAAGTTTTTAAACATGCTTCATTGGACGCTTCTGTTCACGTCGGCTCCGTCTCTGCTTTTATTCGTTAGTCTGAGGAGATAAATAACTTTTGCAAAAATTCACTAAAAATTTAACAGATAAATTAGAATTTATTTATAATGCAATAGCTCTTCGACTATATTTCCGCCATTTTTCCGCCATCCGATGCGATCCTGCGCCATTTATCGCCGTTCCGCCATAATGGGCCTTAATGAACGCTTAAGACGCCGGTGGAGAGGCCGCCGATTGTTTTATAGATGTAATTAAACCGCTGCGCTCTGATCTATAGACTCTCGTATATTCTGCCGTAAACACTTGAAAACAATTGTTTTTATTTTGCTTGTTTTGTACTATGAAGTTGTTTTACAGAGAGGTTATAGCAGTTCGCTACACAGTATAACGGCCCACCTGATGCGTAGTGGTTGTCGCCACTTAGAGGTAGGTACATGAGCGATAACATGGGCGACCTGTTTGTTAATACAAGCCTTCAAAGCCTTCGATAATGATTTGCATCAGATCGTTGGATGGTTGTCTTCCCTTCAATGCCACGAGTGCGGCGCACAAGACACTGCTTTTCATACCCTGGTCGAAAGTGTTGAATGGGAACCTCAGAGGTTCGAGTTCGAGGCCATCGTAAGGCAGATCGATTCGCTAAGGAGCCTGGTGACGCCGTCATCAGACTGACCTCCAGAGAAGCAGATATGCGACAAATCTCCTCCCGTGATTCCATCGCAGGAGTCCGCTGCAGCTTGGGAATGCAGCGGCCCCTTACCCAACCTCTCCTGGTAAAGTTGGTTACTCTACATTCCAGGGTAGCCAAAGTTTGATGCGCGGTTGAACATAAGAGTAACTTTGTTTTAGACTTCATATTCTTCCAACAAAAACGCGGGTAACGGGATGCAGGTTTTGGTTTAGCGAGGTTTGTGTGAACGACTTTACCAGAGTCCACGCACACGCTGCGCGGCACTTCTTGCCTTGGTTGGTCTTCTCTCTATTAATGGACTCAGGTGTATTTCCCCTGCGCATAATAAAAAGGCTTCAAAGCCCTAGAGCATCGACGCGGGGATGCCAGTCTATCGGTATTCTATCGGATTCATCTCGAAGAGTGTGGGGTCGAGCTGTTTGATCTGATTACCCCTATCCCATTTCATGATCGGACGGCAAGGCGCTCTGATCTACGCCATCATTTCTCAGTGGAAACATTACCAGCGAAGCTTTTGCCTCCATGTTCCTTCTGTGTGAAGAACTGTGGAATGCGCTACTAGAGTCCGTGTTTCTTGAAAAATACGACCCGTGTGTCTTTAAGTCTCGGGTAAATATGTATTATCTATACCTTGTTTCTTCTTGCAAGATACATTTTTTGTAAAAATTTTAGTTAAACTTTGTATTTAGATTATTAATATATAACTTTAGATGTGGCTTAAGTAGTCTTTTAAACATCATTAAATAGTGTGATTCATTGCAAACATATTGTTTGTTAAATACAAAAATGGTTTTCTAAAGAAAAACAGTGTATAGGTAAGCATGGTACATCTAAGACCGCATTATGGTCTAACATTAAGCATGATCGAGTTGAAACATAAACCAATTAAAAAAAAAAAGAAACGTGTGCGTGTCGGGACGCCCGACTGAAGTGATAACTTAAACTACATACATACGTACATATTGTCACGCCTGTTTCCCATTGGGGTAGGCAGAGACGATGGATCTCCACTTGTTACGATCTTGACAAACACTTTTCGCTTCATCAACTTTCATTAATCTTCTCATACATACACACTTATTTAAACTACTTTTTATCTGACCTTTCTTCAAAATATCTTCAATTTGATTATGGTGAGTACGTTTTGGTCTACCGGCACCGACTTAAACTATTCTAAGTTAAACTATTTAATATTGAAATTGTTTAACTTGAGAAAAGCTTAGGTCATTACTTAAATTATATGTATATTATTAATATGATAATGTACGGAAAGATTATAATAAATCTTTTATTGCGTATAACACATATTTTTTTCTTTTCTTAGTTACAATTCTTGAATATGTACATTAGAATTATGTATGTACATTATTAATATCATTCTTTAATCTAATTACCGAAATAAGGCCAGCGCTGTGGGTTAGAGTGAGAGAGGAGGAGCCTGCCTACCGCTGCCGTATGCATGAGAGAAAGGGAAGCCAGACAGATTGGCGCCGTAACGCGTTACGTAACGAAGCGGTTTACCCTCCCATAAGAAGTTATCACTTTAATTTAAATACAAATAGCCCTAAAACAATTACTTACTTGCATACTATTCATCACAAACTTATAAAACCATTTAATAATCTTTATAATTACAACACTGGAAAGTTTTTTGGTGGTAATTAATCCCCTGTCCGTCCACTGTGTTTATATCGCACGATAAAAAAACAGTAGTAACCCTTACAAAATATCAATTGACTACGTCGTTTTTTATAGCGAACCCTGTAAAACATCAGAATAGCGTGTGCGGAGCCTTATGCGAGGTTAGCACGCGAGCGTATAGTCATGAGGAAAAGTGATTTGGCTAATTTTCTTCGCTACTATTAGCTAGTGTACCCCATTTGCCAGTAACGTCTGTTTTCCGGTTGGTTTTTCGTTGTAGGTTTTTAAGATGCTTTTAGATTCGAATATAAAAGAATAATGTGGCTGAACAACTCCTAATTCGTATTTCAGTAGATGGCGTTACAGATCATCCTAATTTCGGTGACGTTTTATTAATTGCAATAAAACATCAAAAAGTCGAATATAATCGAAGGTGTTAATAACTTTATTTTTAAAACTTTATTAGATAGATAACACATTATTGTTTACTAAAATAAGAAAGTAGGTACATAAATCTTGTCCAGTTTAACCCCAGGAAGACAGGTACATTTTCGGCCAAAAAGACCCCATTTGTCCCTGCGCCACAGTTCCTACGAACACATCTTACTATATCCAATGGTATCGGGAACTTTGGCGTCGACATAACTTACGACGTGCAGTTTCGGGGTTATGCGGAAGGCAAGGCTCGGAGTGCTAATCCGGTCCAAGCAAGTACTTCACCCCGCAGCAATGCACAAATCAGATCCGCATAGGAGTACTGCTCACGTGCATTGGCCGGGGCACCCGCTTACCAGACTAACTAACTCTCGACTTCATCCAGCATTGCGCTGTTAGTATCGTCGACGACCCCATAACAACAAGAGGCTTTAAATCGCTTAGCCTTTGAGGAGACTTTGCGTCCCTCTGCGTATTTTACCCCCTGTATAACGGAGTGTTCCGAGGAATTGTTTGATTTGGTGCCAATGCCTTACTTTGTATACTCACCCTCATTTCCTTGAGCTGCCACGCTCAGCTCAGCAAAGGTTCCCTAGGATATTTATTTCGCGTACAACAATTCCCTTTGCGCTATGACAATGGGTTTTTTTAAGAAAAGCGTTATAAAAATTGCTGGAGTTTGGAAACGCGTTGGCGACACCCCTGGTATTCCAAACGTCCATAGGCAACGGTAACCACTTTCATCAAATGAGTAGCCTGCCTGTTTGCCTGCTTTAGGCAATAAAAATAGGTATAGTTACAATACTATACCTTCATGGTAAAACAAATACCCCTATTAAAGCTCCCTTAAAACGATCTGTTCCAGGCAAGTTGGAAATATAGAAAATAAGTAATTTCGATAACGAAAATGAACACAGAGTAGTATAGTAGTAGTAGTAATACATATTGAATAATGGGATAGTTCCTCGCAAGTAATACTGTATTTACAGCGTTATTAATAAAGTAATCATAATTTAACATAAATTGTATTATGAATAGCTTGACAATTACAGACTTGGTGTTTGATTAAAACCTGATGTGTTACGATAAAACGAGTGCTGAATTTGTCACCAGTATTACTAAATTAGTAAAAAATAGTAGCAGCATTTTGAACAACAAGCATCATGTTAACGTGTGTTATGCAAAAATATTGATGTTCCTATGTGAGACTTCATGTGTTAGTGTTAAAGATTTAGGCTGTTTCACGCAGATATGGCGATGTTAAGTATTGACAGATAACGTATGTATATACACTAATGTGACTATGTAAAGAAAGAAGGAAAGAAAGAAAAACTTTTGAAAAAGAAGTATCGACGTAATTACATATCTATACATTACTATACACACACACCATACTTTGAGAATTTGTACGCCAAATTTTCAGCATACAAGGTTAGCGTATTGCTGTGCCGGAATTATATCCGACACAACGCTGATTTTCAGTGCAAGCCAAAAGGAATTTAGCGTGAGACTAAAACGACCCATTGTTTTTAAATAATAAAAATATTATACTTATGCAATATGTAATTAGTAAATCAAATAAATAAACTGCAATAAATTTGTGTTAACTGCCTTATTTTTTTACGCTTATATAAGACGCGTGCGCAGATGATGGCCCAGCGCCTTAATTAATAATATTGACATTAATGATATATACATTAATGGAAAACAATATTTTAGTATTGGCCTTTGACGAATTTAGTTCGTTGATAAATTAATTGAGATGCAATTACGATTAATACTAGAAATGGACTTAGTTAAAATACCTGTGAGTTACCTAATGATAAATTGTTCAGGTTTAGAATAGGTCATAGTTATCTACGCTTATTGCGTTGATGCAATTTCAAGAGATGATTTAAGTGCTTGCAAGTTATACTTACAGTATTCTATTAGATGTATAAATATTAATATGGTAGATAGATAACTGCTTATTGTTTACCAATAGAATTTAATTTGAATTCTAAATAATAGAGTAACATAATGACTGAATGATCAAAACAAATGTGCAATGGACGATCTTATCCCCTAAAGGTATCTTTTCCAGACAACTCATCGTTTTTGAAATTTATTTATTTATTTATTACATATCCAACAGCTTACTTATAACTTAAAACAATCAACTCTGTTTAATATGAATGTTGCCAACTACAGGATACTTCACACTTTACAGTATAAAATATAAAAAAATTTTTTTTTTTTAGGAAGAAGTTTTTTATAAAATATATTATTATATGTTAACACAATTATAATATAGATTACATACTATTGAATACAATGTAAGAAAACTTAACTTATTTGTATTGTATTCTACCCATAGTCCCTCAAGATTATAAGTAGAATACTGAGCCCAGATCACCGTCTTCTATGGGTAAGGTGCCCAGAAGGCTGGCTACGTTTCCTCGCTGGATCGCCATACTGATCCGTTGGCCGAGGTAGGCACCAGCCCTCTGATCACCTGAAGGGCCAAAAATAAATTAATGTTTTTAAGGACATAATTTAGATATTTTTACTCTGACACGAACTTTACTATCTTTGATAATATTTTATATAAGTATGTCAGTAATTGTACTAGTTTGTTTGTTTGTTACTGCTGAAGTAGAAACTAATTTTAATGAAAATCACAATCGTGAACGTTTCTTAGAGATTGCGATCTCTGCAAAGATGGAATTTTTATTAGGAAATACTCTTCGCAAATTCATCTCTACCTATATCAAACTCTTATTTTTTCCAAGCTTTGTATACTCCATGATGTTCTTTGGATTACCTAGAATTCTATAGCAGTACTAGTTTACATTAAAAACCGTAATGATGAGACATACAAACAAAGTGGCTTTTATTTCTTCGTATTTACGCCTCGATGATTCTCTCTACATTGGGCATATAACCACCTTAATATGCCTTTTTCAACTCTTGTTATTACATCTTCTTTCATAGGCCATGATCAAATAGCAGAAGTATTAAAAATAGATCAGGTAAAAAGCATCTCAAATGAGCGTATTTGTACGAAAAGTTTAATTAGCAAATTAAAGTAGATGAAACGAAAGTTGTTTGTCAGGAACATCGTAAGTGGAAATCCATCGTCTCTGCCTACCCCCATGGGAAACAGTTGTGACAATATGCATGTATATATTTATAATTAACGTATTTCAGCGACACTGTTCTGTACCCACTTATACTTTAACCCTTTTATATTTTTTAAAGGCACCACTGCTCGGTCAAGAATGATCGAATGTTCCGAATACATGTTATACATTAAAAGGTATCCGATTAAAAATGTTGTAATTTGTAAACCATTCAGCGTGTACTGTATCACTTATTTCGTTTCATGTTACTTGCACAGCGTCACGAAAAATTTGATTAACTACCCGCAATTCAAAATTAAATGTTATATAAGTTGTTTTCCGTGCAGGAACGGAGAAAGAATACAATTTTTTGCAGCCGGGTCTGTTGTAAGAGGCGACAAAACAATCTACAGCTAGGTGATAGGGTATTTGCCCGTCTGGACAGCTACCATCCTTGGTCTAGAGCATGTCACCATAACAATCTTGAGTTGTGTTTCGGCGTTAGTGGCCATGTCCCAGCCTCCGTTTTGAGAGCAGCAGCGAATTTGTAGCACCTTTGGTAATATAAATGTGCGTAGAGAGCGATTACCACCGCCTGGTAATCGCTCTCCATTAGGTGGGCCGTGTGCCTGTCTACTGAATTCAAGGAATAAAGAAAAAAAAATTTGCTCCTTGTTGTGTGGTTTATACAAAAAGTGCATAGTAATATAGTGATATTTATTCATACCATGGAAAATGTGGCTTTCATAATGTGAGTCAAAATTATGAATAACTAAAATTATTTGTATATATTTTAAAAGTACGAAAGTAACATATTATTTAAGCGCTCGTTCTTTTATATGAACATTGTTTTAGAATTCACGGATTAATCTGTTAACTACCCAATTTACTCTTCCACTTTTGAACATTTTTTTTAATGTCAAAAAGCGAGAAAAAGACCCGTATCGCCATCTAGTCAAATAAAATTTAGAAGCTTTCAGAGTAACGGCATTTACTGGTTGTTAATCATATGCTTCTTCCGCGGTATGACGAATAAATATTTATGGATTCAATAATGGTGTATTCCTGTGAAAATTCTCACATGTTACACAGCCATATAAAATTCAACACCACAACAAAATGCCGTGTTGGGGCAACATAACACGGGCTGAGGCTTTAAACCTAATTATTTTTATTTAATTTTATTTATTGAGAGATACCAGCCCACTTCGTAACACTTTATAATCGGCTGTTAGGACCTCGAAATATATTTATTGCATTACAAACTATTGAACTAGATTGATAAGATCATTTGCCATTGGTGTGCTTGTCATAGTGTGGTCATAGTATTTGCTAAAACGCCATTGCATCTGTCGATCACATTCACACGTATTCAAGAATAAATGACAGCATTTTTTGAAGACAAACATAATTGTGAGTATTTTCTACTTTATTTTTATTGTTGAAGTTCAACAAACACATTGACAGCCCAACTGTCATGGAAAGTGGATACTGTCGCCCCAAGGACATTAGCAATACCAGACGTCCTGCCAATTTGCTGCCGGCCTTGAGAGAGAAACTAGAACCTGGCCAGTGATGCCGGAACACACTCAATGTTGTTATGGCGGTATAGCCTAGATCAGGGGTGGTAGCCATCTAGACGGGCAAATGCCCTTCCACCTGGCTGTGGGTTGTTTTGTAGCCTCTTGCGACAGGCCGCCCAGCCGCGGGAATTAGTATTCTTTTTCCGTTCTTGCACGGAGAAAGGCAAATGTACTTTAAATTTAAACGAAACAATTTACTTTTACTAAAAATAAATTATAAAGCATTTCCTTTGTTTTATACGGTTTATAAAAGGTTTTATATAATGGGAAAAATTAAGCCATATAACTGAAAGTTATAGAACGATTGCTTAAACCTATTAGTGCATTGCTTTGAATTCTTTAATGTGTGTACTTTTTAATGATTTTGTTTCTTTAAGTCATGTTTAGTGAGACTTATTTTATTGATTACTGTGCTTACAACACGTAAGCCATTTAGCTATCATGTTTTCATGAACTTGCTGTGCAATATATAATATAACATTTTGGTAATAACTAGTTTGCCAATCTATTTAATGAAAAATGGTTTTTTTTAATTTATTTAATCTATACATATAAATAAAATTGGAGTGCCTGTTGTAATATTGAAATAACCGCTTTTTACTACATGCATATGAATACATATACGGTGGTACATACACCAAAATAACATTTTTTACAATTGCTGGCTAATCTCTGAAATGACCGGACCGATTTTGACGGGACTTTTATTCGCAGGTAGCTGATGTAATAAGGAGTAACTTAGGCTACTTTTATTTTAGAAAAAATATTTATTTTGGAATTATCACGATTTTCAATCACCACGTGGGAGAGGCCGCGGGGCTCAGCTAGTTATATTATGAACTCGTTAATTTTAAAATTATATTTGAAACAAATGTTTATCGTTTCATTTGATGTTAAGTATGATAATTTTTCGCAGCCGAAATGGGAACAAGCCAATGCTCCTACACGCAAGCCTCTCGGCGGGAGTCGAAGCTGAAACCAAAACCTGTTATGACTAACAAAAGGCAAAAATCGTAATATACGAACGCTAAGTGGTTTAAGACGTTGATGAGAAATACCATTTGCACTAAATACTTAATATCACAGCATGTAAAACATTTATTTTAAATTTAAACAAATTAAAAATGCCCTGGATTATGGAGAAACCTGTTCTGCTTGTTTATCAAATCAATAAAAGCAGTTATAGTACGCTAATTTAGGGGCCCTTTCCTATCGGCGGCGAAGAAGACACTGCACACCCTCCAGGTGGGTCCAGCCTGGGATCTCGTCGCGGCTATCGGGGCGGATTTGTCCCTCCCGACCGTGGTCCTCACCATGGTCGAGAGCGCCGACGCGTGAGACGCAGCTGCCTCGTTCTACGAGACCGCCATGTCCGCAAAGGAGGCGGTGGAGCGGGAGAGGGAGCAATCTGCCACGTTCCCCTCCTGCCAGAGCCGGTGGCCACGGCCGTGCGGGCGACCGGGCGGGAAACCGGAACCGCCCGCACATAAAGGCCGGAGAGGACAGACGCGCGCCGATCTGCGCGCCTCCTCTTGAGGTGAAACGGAGGAGTCGGCGAGACTCAGATCTCCGGCTACCAAATAGTGAGGCCAGCCCGCAAAGGGGCCGGCCGCCGTCCGTCTGCGCTGGTGGTGAATGCCCAAGCGAACCCACAGCCCGGACAAAGGACGCCCGGGATCGGACAGGGGTTTTAGTGGGTATACCTAACCGCGGCGTGGCAATAACATCTCACATCTCACAAAGTGGGGTGCTAGTGTCACCCCGACCTGGCGAACCCCACACACGGGCCGCGACCTCTCTCCCTCGGCCTATAGTCCTCAAACGGATGTCCCCTTTAATAAAATAAAAGCTCTGTCAAGTGGGTGTAACTAAAGAGAGTAAGATTCTATAGCTATCATATACAGTGTTCCCCGATTTTATCGAAGAGGCTATGGAACCCAAATTAAAGTCTACTTTTCGAACTACAGTGGTAAAATTTCTGTTCCACGAGCGCTCTCCAAAACAAGCGATCGCTAAAAACCTTATCCATATTCATCAAGATCGAATTAAGGCCCTGAATTCTTACCCAAAGCAGCCGCAAATGTCCCAAAAATATTTCTAAAATATGTACAGTATTTTGTTTGGACCGGCATAGCGATGAGCTATTCAGAATCTTTGTTTTAGTATCCTATTGTTGTCTTCTTAGTAGATATCAATTAGGCATGCTGAAATAACCCGGCGTGGAATTTTGTATTTTTTAACCCCCGTCAAAAAAGCAGGATGCTTAGAACTCGTCTGTATTTTGTTTTTAAATCTACATCTTGTATACAAAATACTTGAAAATTTTCAACTTAATTAGAGAACATTTTCTTTTTCATTTTTATTGCGAAGCTAGCAGCTAGCTAGCAGATGGACTCACATGGAATTTGGTGAGTGTTGCATATGGGCGTTAGCTAATTACCGTGTTAACGCGTTGCCTATTTCTAAGAAATATTGTGAAGCCCTTCTTAGATGAGTCCATTATGTAACGCATCGACAGGAAAAGTTTCTCCCAAGTCAGGTTGTTCCCAGAAAAATTACTGTGACATACAAAGATAGACAGACAACACACGGATGGACATCACTATTGCTTAAGGGATGAGACAACATGAAGTGTATACAAAAATAATTCCATAACCAGAGATTATGCAAATTCTTACTAACACCACATGAGTAAATAAACGGTACAGAGATAAAGCTTCCCAAGAATGTGCAAAATTGTTACCTATTCTGGTAGGATAGTAAAGACAAATCAAACAAAACATTTGTTAAAATCTTGAAAATGATTTGAAATAAAAACACAACATTTATATAGAATGATAACTTGTTGCGATAAAATTATTGATCATGAAATACCCCTCACGTATTAGTACGGCGTACGGCCTAACGAGTGCATTGGATGCTTCTATATGATTAGAAATTACAGTCCTAGTCTAGGTACTAGGTAGGTATAGGTAAGGTATGTTGTTCTGGTGATTATTTCAACTTTATTCGCTAAGTGACACTAGGACCGGTTGAAACTTATTTAGACTATCAATTTAAAACTGTTTATTTTTTTCTTTGAAATTAAGGGTATTTTCAACATCAAAAAGTGAGTGTATAGTGACTATATTGTTCACTATAAGTTAAAACTAGATTATTTAAAATCACATAGTAAAGGTCTCTCCGTGCAGGAACGGAGAAAGAATACAATTTCCTGCGGCCGGGCGGCCTGTCGTAAGAGGCGACAAAACAACCCACAGCCAGGTGGTAGGGCATTTGCCCGACTGGATGGCTACCAACCCTGGTCTAAAGTATGTCGCCATAACAACCTTGTGTTGCGTTCCGGCATTAGTGACCAGGTTCCAGTCTCCTTTAAGAGGGCAGCAGCGCATTTGTAGCATCTTTGGTGTTGCAAATGTCCATAGGCGATGGTAACCGCTCTCCATCGAGTGGGCCGTCTGCCTGTCTGCTGACCTCCAGCAATAAAAAAAAAAGGTTCAAAAAGGAGGCATTATCGCTTAAAGCGATTCCTTTCAAGTAATCCCAGTTTTTATTTACCGACAATTACTTGCACTAATACAAAGGATGTATAATGTATATAGCTTTATAAAAAAGACATGAGCAATTCAGTAATCATTTATAGACAAAACCTAAAATTTATATACTAGAACTAAATAAAAAAGAGGGTATAATTATAAATAAAATATTGGTTCCAAACCACTGTCACCTGTCAACCACTGGCACATAAATTATTTTATAAATTGAAATTTGAAACTGAAACGCTTTGAAACAGAAAAATATTAAATAAAGAGTGATTAAAACCCTTTCTAAATTTAATCTACATAGAAAATCGTTCTTCACCATGGAAATGGTTTATCAATATCTTACTAACAATGCCTATACAACGACATATAATGAAAAAATGTAACTCTCAGTGACTATATGGATGGAGGACACCACAGCATTTTACAGAATTTGTTTTTCAAGTGGGCCTCCAGGGTCAAATTCTAAACTATGGTAAATAGCGAAAAACACTCGAAGGAGTGTCGAGGCCTAGGCTAGGCTGATTTTGAGGAAATAAACTCACCTAAGGAGAGTTTTTTTACCAAATCATAGTGTACCTTGAAAGGATCAATTTCTGAGAAAGCATGTCACACGGTAGACCAAGAGTTAGATAGATAGATAACACTTTATTGTACACCATTACAGAAAACTTACAAACTAGTAATAACCTAATTGGGTACAAAGGGCGGTCTTATCGTTAAAAAGCGATCTCTTCCAGACAACTTGTACAGAGTTGTTTTTGAACAAAATGTTCTATTTTCCACATTTTTTTAAAACGATAATTCTGTTTTCGTTTACCACTAATACCAATTCTTTACAGGATCAGTATTAGTTAGGACGATCTATTGGTTGCCGACGACTGGTCTCCACAATCTCCCCTTGATTCCAATGACAAATAAAGGCATACCCTTTATTTGTCATTGGAATCAAGAGGTCTAAAAAGTTTGTGGAATTAAACAAACTCATATTGGAGTTATTACATTCTTGGTCCAAACTTGTCATTGCTACGTGGTCGTGTGCGGCGGGTTTTGCACGTCACACCGCATTTCGCGGATAACTGAACTTATACACATGAGTAAATAAATGGTACAGAGATAAAGCTTCCTAAGAACGTGCAAAATTGTTACCTATTCTGGTAGGATCGTCACAGGTAAAGACAAATTAAACAAAACATTTGTTAAGTAGTTTTATTATTCAGTATGATAGAATAGGTACCTACTTTACAAATTACTTACTCTAATAATTCTCTTTTATAATTTTTGTTTTTTAATAATTTATTATTTCTTTTAATGGTATGGGGTAAATTCTGAATGTAGCAAAGTTTTTTCAAGTAATCTAACGGGAAACACTCACATGGCATATCAAATTGACAATCTTCAATACTAATAATATATACTTAATAAAATACCACGTTTTAACATTAAAATATTCAAACATTCAGCTAACAAAACTACGTTCGACGCACGCATCGCACTGCCGCCCCCGAGTTTGTCCACTGGCTGTGCCGGCGTAAACTGGTTCTGACCTGTATCGCCGCGTACGCGAAAAGCCGCCAGTGGTCACGCACACATGCCCCGCGTGCTTGTAGTAGTGCAACAGATTCGCGCGGTTGTATGAAGCTTTAACTCTGTTACGTTTATTTACTCATGTGACTTAAACGCGCCGGCGCAGCGTATTTAATTAACGCTAAAAATAACAGCGAAATATCACCACGACGATCAGCGTCCTAAAGGAATGGACGTGCTTTGACATTTCTTTGAGTTAGAGTGTTCTGATATTGATTTAAATATTAGATGACGTGTGTATTTTTTTTATTAAAGTTATATTCCACGGTTCATTTCTGTTTTTCAATTTGAATAAATCAACTAAATTGAGCCATATAAACACAAAATGTATCATTCAACGTCTCTAAATACCGTCGTGCTCTTTAAGTTCTATGGTTTCCAATAAAATTCAATAATTTAAAATGTTTTTAATCTGTTAAATAATTATTTTAATTTGACATGTATACTTACTGAAATTAATTTGGAAACATTAGTGTAGGGTTATAGCTTCAAGACATTTAGTGAATGTAAGCATTTGCACGCCATGTAAATGATAAAACATACTTGACACTTTATATTATGTAATATCTATTTGTCAAGGCCGACCTATATGGTCACCGCCTCTTTGTTTCTTTTTCTTTCGCCGCATTTGACACTATGTAATGTGACATAGTCTACGCACCACTGCTTCCGCGCAAACCTCGCCGGGTTTTGTGTGTTGTGTTGCATTTTACACCCGGTATCATCAACCCATATGCTGGAAGGTGTTTCGGCACCCACTGTGCCGTTCCAGTTGGTCCACCAACCGAAAGAACCGCAAGACGAGAAGAAAGGACTACGAGGAAGAAGTGTCTGCCGCTGCGAAGCTCGCATCGTCGTAGCGTGTTTTGGTGTGTTTGGTGCAGCGACCTTTCCTGTAAGTCCTTTCTATCACTTTTATCCCCGCTCCCGCCCGCACCTATGTATGTACACCTATTCATGTACCTATGTTTTTGCAAATAAAGATTGATTCATTGATAAAAACTATTACATTTTACCACATCAAATACTCATACAGTTCATCATTTACCTACATTAAATTGAAGTTATTGCAACAAGTAAGTAATATAACAAGTAACCAGTTCCCTAAATAGATTCCCATCTCTATTTACATCCTATTGAGTAATAATAATAAAGAATAATTTCGTACAGGATGGTAATATTCTGGTTGTAAAAAATCTATAAAATACCAATCGAGACTGTAATTTTCTACGTTACCCGTGTATAATAAAGCGAGAGCGACCTTCCGTTTGATTCCAATCTAATTTAGTTGTCTGCACGAGCTATATGCCTCTATAGTAGTATCAATGAGTATTGATTATTATATCTGGAAACAGGATTTATACGAACAATGTGTTTTCTTTTTACCGGGAAATTGTTAATTGCGCTTATTTCTGAGTACTACCTACCTAACCATCACTATTCAACTTCTAAGTTATATAAATATTTCGAATTGTTAACTGTCAGTTATTTATCTTAGCTACAGTTATGAGGAAACGTGCTGAACTTTCCTATGATCCGACTTATCTCAGTAGTCGCAGATCGGATCCTGTTTTCAAGACGGAATTTTGGCGCACATCATATTGCTTTTAGACATTATCATCATCTCAGTACCAAAATCTACAACGAGTGCAAATACTAAATATCTATCCCCATACCTTTTGTTGGTGTAAGACCAATACTATGAATTGGTGGTGTACCCTCGATTACATACAAACGGAAAACATTTTAACTGCTAACCTATAATAAAAAAGGATATATATGTTCCTTACGTACATAAACTCACGCACACACCGCACACACACACACACCACATAAACACATAATTATATGCGCACTCACACTGAACACACATCGCGCACTTATAGCCGCGAATGACACTTGAGTTTGTAATTCTTATATTTATAATGATGTAACATGTGCTATAATTTGCATCATTGTCTTGTGGTAGAAGTTGTCATCGCATCACAGTTTCATACTTTTGCAGTGCAACGAACTGTTTGATATTATGTAAATATGTGTTTCTTTAGATCAATAAAAATGTATTATTATATTACACAATCTACTCCACTTCGATCATCTTCAATGTCATCATTTTATTCGTGCAGGTTGAAAAGAATATTTGTTACTGAGACTGGGCGGCTTGTCGTAAAAGGTGACAAAAGAACCCACAGCCAGGCGATAGGACGTATAACCTTCTAGATATCTACGAGAACTACACGTGATCCTGAGCATGTTGCCATAATAACCGGTATCAGCGGCCAGTCTCGAGGCTGGCAGCAAATTTGCTGTTGCAATTGTTCATATGCGACCAGCAATAAAATTAAAAATCAATTGTCAGTACATACAGCTCTTACTAGCAATGTTCTATGTCAGTGTTTTTTTAATCTGTAGGTTGCGACCCCCCGAGGTTCGCAAGCCTTGCTCGGGGGGTCACCGGCAAAAGGGAAAAGGCAATTTAAAGTTATACCTCGTACTTAGGTACTTTCTACGCTCAGCAGCTTTTTGTAGAGTATAGGTCCTAATAATTAACAGTCTAAATTAAATTACTAACGTCTGTCTGTATCCCAAGGGCTAAAATTCTTCAACCTGTAAAGGGGTCGCATATTCAAAAATATTGAAAAGCACTGTTTTATGTTAAGTAAATTACGTTTTTGTTATAAGTTAATATGACAATAATAGTAACAGACAAACACTATAAGAATTTTTCATTAGTATGGCAGTACATTGAACCATGGAAGGTACCTTTTATACAATTCGAATATACAACGTACTTGTTTGGGTCCGACCGATACGCAGACTGGAGGAAATAATGGAAAATTTGCTTACGAACTTTACCTTACTGTGATTTGAACTCGGTGCGTCTACGTTGTGCTTGAAGTAGCCATGCTCAATTCGGACCGACAAAAAGAATCTTAATTTACTCAATTCAATGTTTTTTTTAAGTCCAGAAAGAACATCTGGAAAACAACCCGAAAAATATAACTGAGCATTGCATTCAATATACAAACCCATTAGCAACATTGTTATTAACAAGTATGTAAGTCTAAAATGTTCCCTTTATCAGGAACTCACCAAATGGGTTCTTACAAAGGGGGGTTTTCAAAAGAACCACCGGCCACTTTCATGTCATCCTGTCTTTTTCTACATTCGATGAAAGTCGATTTCGTACGAATACATGGTGGAGACGTGTGAATTTTTTCACGTGATCACGGCTTTTTAAATCATTCCTTGTTCAACAAGCATATTACTTAGTTGACGATTATTTTTGTGCTGAAATAATAATTATTTAAAAATGCCTTCCTATCGACATATTTGTAAAATTTATGGTAAATTAGATTTTTTTCTAATGGTAACTACGAATTTCAGACACTAATGTTTTTTGTGGCTTTTTGTCCTTCGATTATCCCTTAGTTTATCTTTCATATTAGGTTATAACATTTAATTATAATAATTAATAACTAACGTACTTTTGTAAAAGTGTCTGAAACTTTTCTCTTTTGAAATAAATTCTCTACAATACGCCTCATTATTCCATCATGACCAAATAGTACTGTTAAGCATATCGTTGTTTAAGAATCTACAATTTCAATATTGTGTATTTAAAAGAATGAAACGCGACTATACTATTTGAATTATTCAAACGTGTTTAACATATGATTTTGAAAATTTACTCAATGTTTTGATAACATAAATGGTTTGATACACCGTTTGCAATTGTTCTCGAAAAATTTCGTATGAAATGTTGACAAATTATCAATAGCCTCTAAGAATTTTTTTAAAAGAGCACGATCTACCGCCTCGTTTTCTATTTCAATCAACAGGAATTTTGTTTTTAAAGGCTAGCAACACTGCGCAATACATTTTGGTCTCCTGTGCAATTACCCAGTGAATGGGTGCTTTGAAAGCGGTCTAACCCTGTAGACTGCAGTTCTTTGGTATTTTAGATTATTTATTTTCAGCTAAATTAGAGATTTATCCTGATTTAGAACCAGTCTTGAAAGTTTAGTAGAACATTACAAAACGACTTATTAATTTGAAAATGACACTTTAAAATGAGACAAAAAATAATTTTGTACGAAAACAAGGTAAGTATAGTTTTTGAGATTAGAAAATTCAAATTGTTTTCATCAAAATGAAACATTTGACAGTTTCTGAGTACGTATCTTAAGTGCATACATAAATTGAAAAACTTTATTGCACCAAAATATATTTACGAAGCTTGTATACATACACTATTGGAAAGTTAAAAATTACGCACCTTATAATGGAACGTGCGTAAAATAGGTACTTAGGTGAAAAAAATATAAGTATTCCACCTAAAACTTTCACATTACGAGAATAAATAAGCTGAATATTCGAACCTCCTTGGAAGTGCTTTTGATCAACACATTTGTCTCACTTTAATAATATAGGGAAAGTAAGACGAAAGATGTAGTTCTTATTCCACCCTGCGCACGTGGCGCCACTTGCAAATGCGCGCCATTTTTATATTAGAAATCTCAAAGATCGTTGCGACTATTCACTGATATTTATGTTTCTTTAATTATCTATTGTACAGTTTTCCCGCAAATGTGTTGAATAGCGTTGCATAACACACTTGCGGTTGTTGGTTTTTCAAACTGGTGACTATGGTAAGCCCTCGACTTGGTGCCAGGCTTACAGTTGACTACTCGTTTGTAAAAACCAACTTGCCGTATAGTATTATAAATAACTATATAGTATTATAAATAACTATTAATTTCTAAAACAAAAGGCGGCCTTATCGCTAAAAGCGATCTCATCTAGGCGACCTGAAATAGTTAAATAAATTGTAAAGGTCCCCAAAATGACCTCTTCTATCCTCTATGGTGTGTATGAAGGCTTATTAATGCCTTAAAAGGGGCTTCAGGCCTTCGGGCCGCTAAGGGATGGCTCACGTGCCTAATGTGCCAGTGAAAAGGACGCAGTGACGTCATCAATCGAGTTAAATGGCTTACGAACGTGCCTGAAAATAGGGGCCCGAGGATTCGACAATAGTTTGTGGTTTTTGGACGGTGATTTGGATTAAATCTTGATAGTAGTACCATGGTAAAGGGTTTGGAATGCGAGGCAGATTAAAAAATCGGGGATATCAGTCTACAACCTGAAGGGTATTTGAAAATTTAAAGTTGGTTGTACATATATTTTAGTGAAATAGACATTTTTAATTCTTGAAAACAAATATTCAAGTCATCAGTAGTTAGTAAACTTACTAATAAGATTAAAAAAGAATGTGGTGTGTCTATTTAGACCTAGTAATTTTGTTGTATTTAGTTTTCTCGTCAGAAGTTTCACAGTATTAGATATATTGAGTAATTTAATTTAGTGTAGTGTAACACAAAATTGCTTTCGGTTCCTATTTCTAAATTATGAGTATCCAGTTTTGGTTTAGATATAATGTTGTGTAATGTTAGGCCTTAAATTATGGATATACTGTCGGATGCTTTTTAATAATAAATAAAACCCGCAGGGGGGCTTTGTGGCGAAGCCTTAGGTGAGTGGCGACACCTCGTACCTGACTCCGGGGGCCATGACAAGGCCCCCGCCTCCGCGCTTGCCTTAACTAGCCGGCACGGAGTGGAGATCGTTAGAGCTAAGACTCAAGCTCCAGGGGTGGAAGTGATAAATGGCCTAACGTCGGAAGTAGCTTCGGTGAACCTGCAGCCCACCTCTCTACACCCCTTAGCCACTCACACCCCTGTTGCCCCTGCCTTTTACGGCATTTTAGGGGCCCATGCAGGGAGTGGCGAGTCACCGTCTGCCCATTTTTCCATGTTCCCTGAACATTGCGACGGGCAGACGCCATAGTCCCCATATTCCCAGACCGCTAGTACCACTAACAGTTCACCCCAATAGCCCGGTACTTTTTGTCCTCATTTCCCACAATAGTCCTACACTGGCCGGGGCTTGTCCTTGGGTGCATTATTATATAGTGTAGACAGGGATAATCGCCGGCCAGTGTCACGCCACATATTTACATTAAATTTGTCAAGGGGCCTCTACGTGTTGGCCTCCCCCCATGGCCCCACGCAAGCCCTCCAAAAGTCCGGGCCATTTTTATGGCCCGTGGTCTTGAGAGACATACATATCTTAATAAAATAAATAAAGTGATTATTTAGTTATAACACGAGTACGACGTAAGATTTTTCAGATGACCGTACCGAATGGAATGCGTTTGCCAACAAGCTTTTTCAGTTATCATTAATATAAATTACTTTAATAAGCCTTGTATTAGTATAAACTACATTCAAAAAAGACGAGTAATAATTATTATTGTTACGAGTTATGCGGGACTCGAATTCAAATGCCGTTAAAATTATTACAGGGTTTATTAGAACTATACAAACACGTATAACACAGGTACAAATATAACCGAACACAACAAATCCGAACGTAATGCAGAAGGTCGTAATTCAATAAAATGCGCAAAGTCCGTCTCTAAAAGCTTCCCGATTGTTGTATACACGTCTTGCTTCGTTCGTGGTTCTCGTTCGACTCCCTTCTCCCTCAATCGGGCTATTGTTTTATAATGCACAAATTCAATATGTCTGCCGGCAACGTGGACCGAATTTCCTAGAATCAGTTTTTACTTTAAATCCCGTAACACCTGGCTAAAAACAACAATAGGCCGTATGCCAATAAGTAAACAAAAGAAAACGACCATTAAAGAATTTCAATGTTATTCGTTCAAATGCTGACAGGTAATAAATGTGCTTTGTTTCAGATATGCAGGTGGATTTTGTTGTTATCGGGACCTAAGTTGTAACATTATTAAGAAGTAAAGAAATGTTGCTGGGGAGTTTGTTGCGGTACTTCTTCTCCTTTAACAGTAACTAAAATTGCTTTCGAAAGCTTCCGTGATCACGATTTGTGAAAATTGTCCAAAACGTCGGAACAAAAATAAAATAAAAACTACGCTTAAAACCGTTACAATATCGTTTTAATTACAATGTATGTCCTAGCCCATGGTAACCATACTACATTTACTTATAGCATAAACTGTTTGAGTATATACATATAAATCACACATAAAAGGAATCAGCGGAACAGAACAAGAATCGGCCTAATTGTTCAATTGGATGTAAGAAAAAGAAATTTCAGAATATAATGGCGGCCATTGGAGGCCCAAACTTTTTCCGTTCAAATTAGTTCGCAAAGGCATTGGGTCGTGACTTAAGTTATTTAGGTATAATAAGCTTTTTTTTATTCCTCCTTACGTAGATCTGTCTTTTGTAATTTGGGTATGCGACTCATTATGTCATTGGAAGTACTAATAACATTTTACTCCTGTGGCTTAAGTAGTGAAAATAATTGATTAATGAAAACGCCTGTAAACAGAACAAGTTTTTACAACAGGTATTTTCCTATCCAGGCCATTCCACTCTGGAATGCATTACCTCTAAACATCAAGCAGACACGATCATTACCTTCTTTTAACAGATAAGTTAAAGATTACTATCTCAAGCTATAGTGTTATTGTTAACTTTTGTATGTATATAATATGTGTATTTATCTTTGTATATCATAATCAAATTATCATATATATAACTATTTATTTTTTAATTAATAAACGAAATTATTGTACGAGTGCTGGTTTAGCAACTACCGACTTTTGTTGTTCTTCCAATACTCTATCCATTGTCTGGAAGAAATCGCCATGGGCGATAAGACCGCCGATTGTACTTTTATTTAATGTTCTTGATTTTATATAGCGTTTTTGTATAATAAAGTATACTCTATTCTATTGATGGTATGTAAACAAACAATTTAAAATAATATCTAAAACAATTAATACACGAAAATGCGTCCAAATAGGTATTAGAATAGAGTAATTTTTAAAGTATTTGTTTTTTATATTTTTACCAGCTTTTATTTTACTTGCACTTGCTGTATGTAATTTTGGGTGGAATCTTGCAAGAAAAATTTGACCAACTTCCCGGCTTCCGACTGAACAGAACATTTCGATGTCGTGAAAGATGAAATGCACGAATGGTCACAAAACAAGGGATTCTGAAGACCGCACGAAGCGGAGAACGCTCCAAATGCAACTGGACTGGACTCTCGGTTGATGATGGTGCTGGTACAAGATAACTTCGGAAGTAATTTTAATTTATAATTTTATCACAATATGAATTTTGGGAATGACAATCCTCTGTAAAAAGAGTTTTTCTAAGAAATTCTTAAATTCTCTACGTAACTAGATGTCGCTACCGGGCATCCTATGTCATATCATGCTAACTTTTTACTACAATCAAAAATATTACACTACATGTGGCTCCATCTAGGTTTATAGGATTTACGAGCTTTACAAAGCTATATTTTTCTGGGTGAATCAGTCTTAGTATTTTTCTTTTATGGTTTTATAACGCTGTAGGTATCATTATTCTGAGCGGAGAGCCAGGAAGTTGATAGGCAACGACCATCTATTCAATAAAAAAATACAAAGTCTCGAACATCGGCATAGGGATGCTAAGTTATCAGTTTTCAAACGGATATATTTTGGATGCATTGGAGCTTTAAAAATCTTATCGGCCGTTTCCCCTCCATCATTGGACAACCAGAAACTCTGGCATGCAGCATGCTATATGATGGACGATGGACTTACACGAACAAAGCGCTTTAAGTTCTCCTTCATTATCTACTATATATATACTACCTCAAAGGAGTGGAACTCACTGCCGGAGTCTGTTTTTCCCGAAACCTACAACCTGGGTGTCTTCAAGTCCCGTGTGAATAGGTACCTTCTAGGTAAGCGCGCTCGATCTTAGACCATATCTCCGCTTAAAATCGAGCGAGATAATGGTCAAACGGTATAGGTTCATACCGTAATAAAAAATATCATAAGTCTTTTATACCGTATTTTTAGATAATTGATTTCTTTCACCAAAAATACTTATAAAAGTATTATTTCTTAAGTACAGTCAAGAAGAAATTACTTGGAAGAACGTAAAAATACATTGGGACATACTCGGTCGGAAGTTGGTAATTTGTTTAATAAATTGTCGATATTCCAAACTCCCAGCAATTTTACTAAATTACATCGACTAATTTCGCTTTTATAATGACCACGACTGTGGTTTTGTTTTGAAATGTTTTTTTGGTAAAGTTCGTCGTACACGCATTTTTATCCGACTTTAAAAAGGCGGAGGTTCTCAGTTCGTCTGCATATTTTTTTGTATGTCCGTTACTCGATTTTAAATCCCAGCGAAATCGAAAGAAATTCTAAAAAAATGTTAACTGACCTTTTTGTTGCATCTCTATCTCCGCCAACTAACAAGCGAAGCTTTTTTTTAATTTAAAAGGGTCTATTTCTAAGCTGGTCCCATTGTCACCAAGTCAGGATCTGATAATGGAGCGCGGGGAAATCCAAAGTAACTCTTGCTGGCGAGCGCCTATACCGAAGAGTGCTTAACAACCTTGTATGCGTGTGCCAGTAATACAATTTTTACATGCACTTAATATATTATTTCTAAAGCTATTTAAGTATTTTCGCAACTAAAATGTGTTTTTTTGTAGAAATTAAAATAAACCGATCTCTAACTAAAAAGAAAAAATAAATATATAAACTACTTCTTTCTCGAACATCTTGAAGTCCGTTCGAAGTAAAACATAAAAATTACTATATTTTGCAAATGTTGTTGTTGTATTTTTTTTGGCACCGACTTCAAGATGTTGTTGAAACTTCTTATTAAATATTTCTTTGCATGTCGTGTCCACCAGAATCTAGTAAAAGCGCCAGGCTCAAAAAATATTGGTTTGACTGATTGATGATACGTGTTCCTTGTAAAATTTCTATTGTCGTAAGAGTGAAGAGTTAGTTATCTGTGGCGCCATCTGGTCATTGAGGAGCTTTTCAAGGATACGTTTTGTCCTTCCTCTTGTTCTTTTTCCATGATGAAATCTAAACTGGGATAAATATTTCTACATAAAACACTCTCATGGTCTGCTGTTACAGTAGTATCGGAATGGTTGATCATCGATTAAAATGACCATGTAAGTTCAGTGATTATTGCGACACGATTGATCGCTGAACCCCAAAGACCCCGGTGTTATGTTAGATTATTATTTGCAACTTTTGCACACACCTGTACAAAATCAACCTATTATTCAAAAGTCCAAGATAGGAATTTGAAACAGTGATTCCTAGATTATGAAGCAAGCACACCTTTATTCACAACTTTGCCTTGTACATTTAAATGTCACAAGACAAAATAAACTTTTAAGAGTTAATTTAAAACGGCACTGGATAACTAATTCACAAGCCTAATATACAAGTTTTCGCGTAAATCTTTTGTTTTGTTACGCTGTTCCGCTACGAAGTTTGAATTTGTTTATCTTTCATTCTTAGGAAATGTAGATTTGTATAGAGTATTCATCATCCTAGCTTTAAATCTCAGTTTTTTTATTTATTTATTTATATATAGTGTTACGAGTTGCAGGACTCGAATTAAAATACCGTTGGAATTATTATAGAGTTTATACGACCTAGACGCCGACAAAAACAAATTCACACCTGCATACTTGTAAAAACACATTTTATTATCTTTCGGCATTTGGACTTTTTTTATTTACTTTGTGTTTAAAATTTGCGTTTAGAAAACAGCCCATTGTGTATTGTAATCTTTCATGGCAGGCATTAGCCGGATGTGTTCGATTTAAAGTACAAACTGATTCTAGGAAATTCGGTCCGACCTTACGTCGCATACGCATTACGTTTGGACTTGTTGTGTTCGGAATGTTCTCGACAAGTCTCTGTTGGTGGTATACGAATCATAGTCATTACTTTCCGAGAGTGAGTTTTCATCATCCTTAATTGTGAAAATATTGGTCCGTCACCAAAAGTTTGAGCACAAAAAATGCCTTTAGACATACGAGTACGGTATGTAAGTTCGTCGGTTGTCCTTAATACGTTTTTTACGCTATTTCTTCACTACATAGACTTCATATAGCCATACTGACTATACCTGCTTGTCAAACTTTATTATTTCATTATGACATACAAAGATACAGATGGATGCACAAACAAACCTACGACAGATACACAAATTTTTGTATTATGTTTTATTTTCATATAGCGCTCTGAAAGCTCTCGCATTATTGCCGCAGACTGAGACA
Source organism: Dendrolimus punctatus (assembly GCA_012273795.1). Taxonomy (NCBI): domain Eukaryota; kingdom Metazoa; phylum Arthropoda; class Insecta; order Lepidoptera; family Lasiocampidae; genus Dendrolimus; species Dendrolimus punctatus. The sequence goes on along the minus strand of CM022534.1, from coordinate 3,619,089 downwards.
AGCCATACCTGTGCTGCCTGCGAGCTATTGTTCCTGCGATGCCTTTTTAAAAGCACAACAAAGCCACAAGGCATGTATCGCCCTGCTGCTCACTATGATAGACTGCGAACTCTGTGATACATACAGGCTGATACAAAAAACTCCTATATTAATTAAATAAAGACACTAAAAGCCTCTGTCATAGTCTATTACTCTAAGCACTACTTAGCTTAGTCATAATTGAAATACAATACACGTATTTCAAAAAAGGATTTTTTTTATATAGAAGCAATATTTTCGGTATTTAATCATAGACTTTTTGTTTTTTTCTCTCCATATCCTGCATCATAGGTCTAAACCGAGGACTTTTATCATTTGTCTTTATTTCTTTTCTTTGAGACTCTACTAAAGGAAAATGGATACTGCTTTATATTTACTATCTTTTTTGAAAATCTCTCACTGACTATTACCAGTATTTTAACAAGTAAAGGTTCTTATTCTATACATTTTTCTAACTATTGACGCATTTTTATGCTATAATATATATTATTATCTAATATCTATTTTTTCTAGCAAGTGAGGTGTGTAAGAATGGGCCTGTGTGGCGCTCTGTTGTACGTGTCTACCCCGCAAGGGACCTGGCGTGAAGTTATGTATGTATGTATCTATTTTTTGTTGGTATTTTACTTTTATGTATTAAATTTACATCTATGTTTCACGCTTTTTTTATTTATTAACATTTTAGCTTATGCTGGATCAACGTTCATTCATAAATTTGGAGCCCAGTAGATAATGTAGATTATAATCATAATAATTCATACCAATGACAAAATATAGTCTAAAAAGATACGGCTTAAATGATAAAAGAACGCCGAAGAACGCTGAGACTTAATGTTAGGGCTAGTGATCGTTTTACGCAGATATAGCGATTTTCTTAATGTGTTATTTGTGATGCGACATTGGTATTAATTGTTAATGACGTCAAACATTGACAAACGCAGCTAATATTAACGGCGTTACTTATAACGCTATAAACATGACGCATTTGGCCACAGTCATGAACTGTAACATTATCACAGATGTAGCAGAGACATGTCAAATAATGATGACCATTATTTGTCGTTTTCTGTTGTCAATAACTTGTGATAAAATTGTACACATAAAACTACATTTTAAACGAAATTATGATTTATTTCTCATATTCAATCTGGCATTTCGAACACCTTTAATTAGAAAGATTAAATATTAGATTTTATTAATATTATTATTATAATTCCTACTATATTATGTATATGTGATAAAGTAATTTGTTCCTAATTTACAATGCCATAAATAACATAAAACAATAAAAGAAAACTTAACTTAATTACACTAATACCTTTTACATACACATCCGTGACTTATTGTAATTTATACGAACCTGATCTAAAATGAATAAGTAAGTAAAATGGGAGTAATTTTTCCGCACACCATGTATTCAGCAATAATGCAGAGTGCAGACAGCTTTGTGTCGTATCATTTCGATATAGAGATGAAGGGTGTTACATCATTTGCCTTTAATTACGAACAGGGTGGGTAGAGCTTGTGTAATGGGGAAAACATACCAGACAACATAATGGCTCTTATGTTGCAAATGAAGAAGAATGTAAATCACGAAAACAAGATTAAAAGAAATATGCTGGATGCAATTTACAAAAGTAACTTTGAATATGATAATACTATAAACAAACCATGATCGTTCCATTGCTGGGCTCGTTTTTCCCATGTTTAAGGGGAAACGCACGGGACTCGCTACGCTTGTCGAAGGTGGATTGGTGGGTTTAGCATAACGGTTATTTCGATGTACAGGTTTCATCACTATGCTTTCCCTTAGGCTGGTTTTTGATTTGTCGATGAAGGTACGACGAAAGGTCTTTACTCTCAAACACCTTTCGTCCTACCCTTATTTCGATCAGCTCGAAGTCCCGACCGAGATAAGTCGCGAATCATCTTATTAATAAAAAAAATATGTCAGGAGTTCAGCAGACAGGTGGACAGCCCACTGTGCGGTTACCATCGCTTATGGACATTTGCAACACCAAAGGTGATACAGCTACGCTGCTGCTCGATTAAAGGAGACTGGAACCTAGTCACTAATGCCGGAACACAACACAAGCTTGTTATGTGGCGGCATACTCTACACCAGAGGTGGTAGCCATCCAGTCAGGCAATTACCCTACCACCTGGTTGTAGGTGGTTTTTTCGCTTCTTACGACAGGCTGCCCGGCTGCAGGAAATTATATTCTTTGTCCGTTACTGCACAGATAAAATCTTATTACTACTCTGACCTGACCTGACCAATATACCCTGTGTATAAAATTATCTGTTCGAAATCCCTCTTTTTACTTATCACGTTCATATCACAAGTATAAAAACAAATTAATCTGTAGTGTTTGTTACTGTCTTAATAACTAGTGCTCAAATAATTGGACCTACTTATGCAAAACAGAATCAATCCACAAACATGCCAAAATTGAGTTAAGGATGCAGAAGGCTTTCAAAATGCACCTTCTATCGACTCAATAAGAATCATAATGATCTGACAACATTTACAGAATGAAACATTTTTATCACAAAGTAGCTAACCCACAAAACACCAAGGGCCTTACTTATAATAATGTCGTTAAGAAATGATTAGCCATCTCTTAAAAAAGACACTCTTAAGCCCCTAATCAATGGCTGTTTCGTTTCAAATAAAACTTGCCATCTTGCCTCTTAGCAGTCACTTAAACTACCTTTCGATGTTGGTTATTTGTGACAGTTATTTATGAGTTACTTTACCACCACCTCTTATCCTTAAGAGGAGTTTATGGGTAAGATTTTCGTTAATCAGTTGCTGAGCAGTTTCTTAAAATTTAACAAACGATTATAAGTAAGGCCACAAGAGTATAATAAACTAACAAGATCCATTACCCATGATAATCCAAAAACCTAAAAGGTTTACTTGAATATATAGGACAAAATATAATATACAATATTCACCAAAAAAAATATCCAAAGTATAGACACTTTTTTGTATGCAAAATTTTAATAAAAACGGCTATTTCTCGAAACTGTCAGTATGTGGGTTGGTTCCATTTTGCATAAGTAGGTGCAATTAAGAAAACAAAGAAAATATTTATTTCTAAAAATGCGACACTGACAATTAGTTGTCATCGTCAATGGTCTTATAGCGCAAAGCCTCGACCGTCATCCAGAAAGAATTTCGCTAGGAAGCTGGGTGAATGGGGCAGATACAGAGGGTGCTGCCTTCTGTATCTTGGACCTGGCACAAATAGTGAAGAGGTTCTTGTCTCTGGAGCCCTAACCATCGGTAGTCTGGACCTCAGGCCCCGCAGGTGGTGAGCTGCAAGATTTTAGATTTTTGTATTAAATATGAATTTTATTTTTGATGTATTTTTATAAATAAATTATGTGTTCTATTTTTTTATAAAAAAATGTTTTTATATATTAATAAAAATGTAATTGTTTTATGAATAAATAAAGACAGTATAATAAATAATAACAACAATAATGAAAAAGTGTGCCGCAATTTGCGAAATGAGGCACTCAGTATTTTGCAATGCCGATACAGTCCGACACAGTACTGATTTTCAGTGCCCACTTTCTTAATCACAAAAGTCACGTAAGCCACGGTGAAAACAAGCAAAATTTAATTAAATTATAGACAACGTATACGTGAAACGAATATTAACTCAGAAAAATAAAAAAACTTTGTTTAAAAAACCGACTTCAAAAACAAAAGTATAAAATAACTTATTTCTAAAGTTATTATTATTAATATATGTTATCTTAAATATCTTAAAGTCAGTGCCTAGTAATTTTCAAAATATAATAATTGTTGTTTTACTTTGCATATAAATACATACATATAAATAATAATAACTTTAGAAATAAGTTATTTTATACTTTTTTAGTTTTAGAAGTCGGTTTTCAAAAAAAAAGTTTTTTTTATTTTATTTATTACTTTTTAGTGTCTAGCTATGTATGGGTAGACCTACGAAAGCTGCCGGGCTCCTTAAAAAATATAAGTCCCAAGAAACGGGAACAAGAAAATGTTCGTAAAATGAAAACTACTGGGCCAAACTATGTCAAATGTTTAGGGGATTAATTGGAAGCTATTCCGCGTCGAACAAAAAAGAATCGCATAAATCGGATGATAAATCTCGGAGTAATCGTTGAACATACATTCCGAGGAATTGAGAACCTCATCCTTTTTTGAAGTCGGTTAAAAAAGAACAGAAAACAATGATAGCATAATAAAAAAAGTAAAAATAAGTGTTATGACATTATTATTATTGCAAATAAATCACCCCAAAGGCCATCTACCTCACCTCACCCTTTTGCATAGAGGCTTCTGCAATATATTTTAACTTTGCTTTCCTGAATCCATTTTCTCATTTAAGCCAACCTAGATAATCCAATTACTGAATGAATACGTTTCAATTATCGCAAAATGACCTTCCACATCAGAGCACTCCTGCTAATCATTTTGCGGCGCATTTCACAATGTGCATCAATTCATTTTCTTCCAACAAAACAATCGCAGATTGCACGCATCGCAGGGGCTGTTTGAGTAACGAGTGGATAAAACCGGCCACCCAACTAAGCTTAGCCACAAAACACTAAGGGACAGAAAGCTTACTAAGCTACTCCAGTGTTTATTTTACGTACGTAAGTTAAGTAATCGGTGGACACACCATTGCACATCAACCTGCTGACTTCGCAACCACCAATCTTCGTGTCAGCGAATAATTAGCATAAGTTATAATGATGTTAATATAATTTTAATTGTAAATAATTTAGTCTTATAAGAACTGTCGGCGAATAAACTTGTCTTAACAAATTGTTTTTTTAAGTCTTCTCCGCGCCACCTTACTTATCTCGTACGCCCGTGTTTTATGGAAACTGCCAAGATGATATATGAAAACTAAATGCCTACATGCTAGCTTCATCAGAGTCAGTTATAAGTCTAAGTAATGGAGGTCAATAAATGCCAGCTAAACATCATCATCGATTTATGCGTGATGTTTGTCAATGATTTATTTAAATATTTTTAAAGTTAAAGGCACGATTGTTACGATTGAGAAACATAATAATAAGTAATTAAGTTATGTTATTATTTTTGAAGTGATAACTTCTTATGGGAGGGTAAGCCGCTTCGTTACGTAGCGTATTACGGCGCGAGTCTGTCTGGCTTCCCTTTCTCTCACGTTAGATTAGTTTAAGCTATCACTTCTGTCGGGCGTCCCGAGACGCACACCGACTTTTATTTATTCCAAGATCTGATCGACGATACAGATCGCGAAATAAAGGTTAAAATTCATGTCATACATCTGAAATGTAAAACAGAACGTTGATACTAAAAATATTTGTGCCAATTATCTTTGAAAGTATTTTTTTACATTTCACTAATTAAACTATAGTACAAGCTGTTTGGCATCGTGAATGCCTTTCAGATGACTACAATTCCAACGAGTTCATGCGCATTGTTATCAGTATGTCTGTTCAAATGCTTTATATGGATCGGACTTTCTGTTCCTTACTATTTTATGGGCTGAGTGTACCTAGATAAGTGAAAACAAAGCCTTGGGTATCGTTCGACCATTGTTATCCGGTTGAAATCCTCAAACAACTGGCAACATCCCCCCTACCTCCAGTGAGGGAGTACTTTTCACGTCGCCTCGCGAATTTCAATACATGTAATATGATTGTCACTATCCAATGTAAAAGGTTGTATGCTTTTAATTGACTCGTAATTTTAATTGGATGAGGTTTACTGTTATTTTTAGGGTTAAAATTGTATTTATGTGGGGTGATGCTTTTCTGGTTGGATCGCACTTTTTTATTGATACAGACTACATACACAATGTTACAACCTAAGCGCCGACATAGACAAATTCCACGTACAGACTGTAAAAGCACATTTTATTACCTGTCGGCATTTGAACTACTTGTAATCCTTTTATGATGCTCTTGAAAGAAAGAAAGAAAGAAAAGTCTCTTCTTTTGTTCACTTATTTATTGGCATACGTTTCTAATAATTGTGGAGAATAGCCTATTGTCCTATTATACTCGCTCATAAGTATCATTAGCCAGGTGTTGCGGATTCGAATTTGTGAAGTATAAAACGAGGGCCTGACGGAGCGGAGGTAGTCGAGCTACGATTACGATACGGGCGTGACGTGTGTACATTCGGAAATGTAATAGGACGGACTTTCCGCGTTTTATTGAATACGACCTCATGCATTACGTTTGGATTTGTTGTGTTCGGTTATATTTGTACCTGTGTTATATGTGTTTGTATAGTTCTAATAAACTCTATAGTAATTCTAACGCCATTTTAATTCGAGTCCCGTTAAACTCGTAACAATACAACATTTCAGCAAAATAGCTACCATGATTTATCTCTGTAAACGCAACAGACAGACACAAAGAGTTAGTTTCACATCTATAATATTAATATGGACTGTGAAAGTGCGAATTTTCATCCTAAAAAAATAATATTTTTACAACAAATATAAATTGATTCGCGCACTTCAAAACATTTGCGGTACATATTGGGGCGACATGGGACATTGTTCCAATTGATTGGTTCATGTTCGATATTGTAGGACGTGTGGACATTTCCGAAAATGTCTCTTTACGCGTTATATTTACGGGAATTTCATAGTTATCGGTATTATTTTGTAAGCAGTTATAGTTCAATCGCTATGCAACGTTTTAATTAATAACTAGTGGTCGCTCAGCGGTCGAAATTCGACTATAATTAATTTGTATTTTAAGTTTGAACATTATTAAGGTTCTACTGTCAAATACTACACACTTTTTAACAAATTTCGCTAAGGTATGTCAGTTTAACTTTAAAAATAAACAAAAGAGTTTATATACGTGTGTGTGTCAAATACATAGTAGTGTGTTATGTTGTTTTTATTGATTTAATGTATTTTTATGCATAATTTTAAAAAAATATTAGCACTCTGCCCTCCTCCTACATATAGTATAAGTGTGCGAAATTTCATACTCCATCCGTAAAAAGGGGTACAAAATTTATTCTGTGTTATTGCTTTAAGTATTAATATAATGCTAATTTCATTTGCGATTTTTAAGCATACAATTCAGATTATTTTAACAAAATTAAATGTAATAATATTAGTATATTGTATGTTTTTATTTTATTTAAAACTATGTTTTAATGGTTTTAAACGTGGCATTTATTAAATTTTTATAATAAAATATTGCTATAATAGCCACTTTTCAGTGGCCGTGATCGCGGAAGACTAATATGCCAGTGGAATTGTGCCGCCCTACTTACTACCTTGCCTTATACCAAGGGACACAGACAGCATTGGTCATATCCTCAGACGAGGTTCAATCAAAACATATTGTAACATACCAACAAAGAAATGCGCATGTGGTTTATTACCGCATTCGGAGTTCTTTTGTTTACTTAGTGTTTAAAATTTACTTATTGTTATCGTTTCTGGCTTTGTTGGGCCTTCGCAGGAATAATTAACCAGGTGTGCAGATTACGGTTTCTCGGAAACCCCAGTCCACGCGGTCGATTTTTGTATTGTATATATAGTTGTGGTATTAATGACCAGGTTTCTTAAGAGAGCAGCAGCGCATTTGTAGCACCTTTAATGTTGCAAATGTGCATAATCGATGGTAACTGCTTTGTACAGGTGGACCGTCTGCCTGTTTGTTGGACTCATGCAATAAAAATGAAAAGATTTTTTTTTGCTAAATTTGTAGCTTTTGGAATATTTATTTTAAATTGCATTCCAAATATCGGCATATTCATAATAATTTACAAGATTCTTTACACAATGGTGTGTATTAATATAGAGTAAGGTTTTTCCAAGAAAATAGCTCGAAGGAGGTTTAATTTAATAAAATTTCCGCCACTCGAAGAGACAGGCACAATCAATTTATTTCGTTAAAGGAAAAATGCAAAAGCCACAGGTTTTTCAAGCTCCTCCTCTCTCCTCAAAGCAGAGAGTTTTATTTATTGGAAGCTTCGTCGGATATTTTTCTTCAATTGTATTGCCTTAGTGGTGTATTTATGTTTTTGTTACTTACCTCATAAATTTTTATATGGAACTTTTTTAAATGACAAAATTATGTAGTGTACAGGCCGTGGGGATATATCTACTCCTGGAAAAATTTTATGCACACAAACAACTACAAACTGCTCCCGGGAAAATTTCAGTGCAGTTATTGCTGACATTTTTGTAGATATTTTTGCAGAAATTTTACCCGCCTCTAAATTTTACCTTCCTTACCTAGGTAGGCAGTGGCTTACTGTGCTTACCTACCGCCCCGAGCGCTGCCTAGACTAGACAGTCTATATAATTTAACTAACATTTATTTTTTATTTAGTAAAAATCAAAAGTATTTTATTATATTATTTTACTTTTATGGCCTATGATTTGCATGAATTGCATGACAGTGACATTTGGCCGATTAAATACTTTAAGGTTAAGATGAGTAGTATTGTTAAAATCAATACTGAATACGTTGGAGTTATAATCCCAAAAAAGAAGAAAGAAGAGTAGTATAATTTGTTGTTGCATTCGAAAATCATTATTATACTCGAAAGACTATTAACATTTTTCTAGGAAGCAGTGGCATAAGAATGCATTATCTATAACATCCGTGCAGGAACGGAGAAAAAGTACCTTTTCGGTCAGGTGGCCTGTAGTAAGAGGCGAAACAACACAACCCACAGCCAAGTGTCAGGGCTAGATGGCTACCACCCCTGGTCAAAAGTATGCCGCCATAACAACCTTGAGTTGTGTTCCGGGATAAGTAGCCATGTTTAAGTCTTTCTTTAGACAGCGGCAGCACTTATTGTGTTACAAATGTCGTTAGGCGACCATAACCGCTGTCATCAGGTGGGCGTCATACCTATTGAACGGCCCTAACGGAAGACCAGCGCTGGTTGAGCCAACCCGCATAATGCTGAGTTAGGACTGATTCAGAACTTCATGTTAATTGTATTATCTTATTTATAAGTACGTATTGGTGTGTATGTAGTTCTGAATAAATATTTTTCTTTCTTTGTTTCTATTATTTGAATTATAAAACTAGATAAATACGCTGCCTCTGTCTGGAAATTGAACGAAAAAAATATCCTTAAAATGGGTACAAGTGCTTTTTTCATAAAAATAACACGTGTAATAGCCACTCGAAAACTGACCCCAATTTAGAATTCTTGTCACGTATCAGGAAAACCATTATCAGATAGTTTAGGTGGGTGCCGTGCACGTTTTACAGCATATACTATGCCTCGTCAATTTGGACTGGAATAATCGATTTAAGCTCTTAAGCTATATTTTTATTGTACCTTTTATCCGTTCAGAAACTGAGAAAAAATACGTCTTTTCCAGTGGACAGGCGCCTTGTCGTAAGTAGCGTCAAAACAACTCAGTCAAGTAGTAGGGTATTATTCCATCTGGATAACTACAACTTCTGGCTTAGAGCATGACGCTATAACAATCTTGAGTTGTGTCTCAGCATCAGTGGCCGGGTTTCAGTCTCTCTTTTGAGTCCGGCAGCACCTTGGAAGCACCTTTAGTGTTGCAAACGTCTAAAGGCGTTGGTAACCACTTCTTATTATAGATGGGCCGTCAGACTGTCTGTTGTACGGCAGTAATAAAGAAACTTCTATATCCGTGCAGGAACGGAGAAAGAATACAATTTCCTGCGTCCGGGCGGGTTGTCGTAAGAGGCGACAAAACAACCCACAGCCAGCTGGAAGTGCATTTGCCCGACTGGATACCACCGCTGGTCTAAAGTATGTCGCCATAACAACCTTGAGTTGTGTTCCGGCATTAGTGACCAGGTTCCAGTCTCCCTTAAGAGAGCAGCAGCACATTTGTAGCACCTTTGGTGTTGCAAATGTCTATAGGCGATGGTAACCGCTGTCTATCAAGTGGGCCGTCTGCCTGTCTGCTGAACTCCTACAATAAAGAAAATGACAAAAGAAAAATATTTTATATAAAAACTATGCTTACCTATTTTCGAAATCAAATTAAATAAGTTAATAATCGGCAGAAAAACACATATTGTATATCCCCAAATTAAGCAAGGTACGCTTGTGTTATGGGATACAACGGACTACTCTAGGGCCGTCCCAGACATTCAGGAGAAAATTCGTTTCCGCAATTTACAACACCAGGAATCGAACCCGGAACCTCTACCTTGCAACCTCAACCACAATGGCCGTCGGTCAATTCATTCTAAAGTAAGTCCTTAAAGACTACATATACTTAATACAAGATGCACAAAGGACGGCCTTATCGCTTCAGCTGTAAAAAATAACACTAATCTTCAAACATTCCGAAATGATCGATGAGGTCACAGTAGCCATGTATTTCCAAGTAAATGTTGTGAGCAGACAAACAGAGTCCGAACCAAGAGCCAGTGGAATTAGTTCTACTCTCGCCACTTTTACATTTCCATTTGTGAAAAACCTATTGTAGCTCTACGTTTCCTGGGTAGACGATTTCAATTACGCTCTGGGCCTCGGCCGGCGACTTCTCAATGAGATTTTCCTCTTACAAAATATTTTCATTAGCTTTTTGCATTTTTTGGGGTCCCGTACGTATTTTAACACGTTCACAGTGGCACTGATTTATCTTTACTCTATAACCAAATTTAAATACTGGGAACCTTACTCATTGACTTCGATGGCCTAGGCTCAGTTTTTACATACAGTTTTAAGAAATTATGGGTAGTGGTTTCGCCGAAGAACACCTCCTATAGTAGAGTTATTTTCTCCGTGCAGTTTGGGTTATAAATAATCAGAGCGGTGAAGCGAGTATTTCGCTCTCCCTTCCACTCATGGGCCTTATGGGCAGGCATAGTGATACGCATTATTGTTATCGATAAGCGTTATTGATAGTATATTTAGTTTTGTTATTTCGTGAGTTAGTGATATAAATGAAAGAAAAAAATTAGATCAAACAACGTATTTATTAAAATAAGAATGATGATGATTTATAATAAATTATAAACTAAGCATCTATGTATTAAAAAACTATAAGTACAAAAGTTTAGAATGTAACAAGTTATATTAAAAATAAATATAAATACTTACATCTAAGTTTAAACGTAACAGCAAAAAAGATAATAATGATTTTTATAAGAATCTTTCTTTGATAAGAATGAGTTTTTATTTATATTGCTGAGGTGATAAAGGCTGAGGTCGAGTTTGATTTATGACCCAAACTGCACGGAGAAAATAATTCTACTATAGTAAATTCTTCCTCCCCATCCTTGCCATCAAGAATAGAATAAAACTTTAAATGAAGAATACGCTAAACAAGAGATATATTCAGAACTGTCACTGCTGTCACCGCAATAAATTACGTACTAAGATATTGTTGGAACACAAATAAATAGAAATAAACTGTTATAACCACATTCAATTATAAAAGCCACAATCCTAGTGAGAGTGTGAACCCCGGGGAACGAGTGCAGTGTGGCGGTGGACTGGTGGCGAGGTGTCTTTCCTTGCTTCTTCTTCCCGTCCCTTTGCCTTCTCCCAGCCATCGCATCACGCCCGCAAGTAGAATACAATACAAGTTAAGTTTCCTTCATTTTATTTTTAAATCATTGTTACGAGTTGCAGGACTCGAATTAAAATGCCGTTGGGCTTACTATAGAATTTATTAGAACTATACAAACACGTATAACACAGATAAACGTAACGTACGATTCAATACACGCGCAAAGTCCGTCACTAAATGTACGCACGTCTTGCCACGCTTGTGGTTGCTTACTGCTTACTTGGTAGCTTGACTGCCTCACCTTTCCGTTGGCTAATTACCATCATAAAGATTACATTACGCAATGGCCTGTTTTACTTATTATAAATTTTAAACACAAAGTAAAAAAAAGAAGTCCAAATGCGGGAAGGTTAACTGCAAGTAAACTGCAGGTGTGAATTGGTCTTTGTCGGTTGTAACATTAGTAATATTTTTGATGAAATTTTCAAGTGGGATTTCTTACTTAACTAACTCATCTATACATATAAATAAAATTGGAGTGTCTGTTTGTAATATTGAAATATCCGCTTTTTACTACATGCATATGAATATATATACGGTACATACACCAAAATAACACACATTTTTTACAATTTTCCGGCTAATCTCTGAAATGGCTGGACCGATTTTGACGGGACTTTTATTGGCAGGTAGCTTATGTAATAAGGAGTAATTTACTTTATTTTGGAATTTAATAGTGAATTATTCAAAATATGACGATTTTTAATTACCACGCGGGAAAGACCGCGAGGTGCAGCTAGTCAATAAATAAAAATTAAAACATTAGAAATTCAACATCGCCAATAGGTCGTGTACTAAATTATACATCGGATAGCCTCTTTGGATATTGCCGAAATTCTTCAAGTTCCAGGATGTCACGGGAACGCAGTGACGTCACTTCGGACGGTGACTTTGACGTCACGATATATATAAAATTTATGAAAGAATGTTTATAGCGTAGTCACATATTGACCTTTACACAACCCAAATAGGTTTCCTGAGGTTTTCAGCTACAATTAGAAGCGTGAGAAATATGATTTATGTTTAATTAACAAAAATATATTGGAACTGCCTGCAGATTGATGCATAGAGTAATTATTTTTAAATTAAGATCTGTCTGACTGACATTTATTTAATCTACTTTAATGTTAATTTTGATTATTTTATTTAATTGTTTTTATTGATCTGTGTATCTGAATATACATTTTTAATAATAATTAATTTACTAATATTATAATTGATGCACAGTTTTACACAACTTATAATTCCGACTGGTAGTTTTTATTTGGCTCAAAAAAGTGTAGACTGGTTTTTGACATGTAATTAGTGTAATGTAATCTATATCGAACTAAATTCGCAAGCAAAAATAGTAGTGTGTTACTTATTTTGCATACTTAGCTCTATCCCGCTTACACGATTCGTACACTTTTGACCGTTTTACGCAGTGCTAAAGATCGTCTAATGCGCAGGTACATCGCGAGGAATTATTAGTTATGTAAAACTGCAAAACATGTCCTGCTGTGATTCTAGAATAAATGCTAATATTTAGGGGGAAATTGCTATTAACGCAATGCTTAAACAAAAATGGCCGTTTTTAGAATCCTGTCTGTATGTTTATTTCGAATAGGTTCTGAAATCCGACTTATGGGCTATCTGAGCGCCAATTAATAAGATCTATAAAGACACTAAAATTAGTGGAAATATTTTTTTCAATACATTGGTTCTTTAGAGGACTTCAGGTAGAAGTGAAACAATGTTGAGTCTTTGAATTGCAGTTCAGGAATGCATATTTATTTGGTAAAAATACCGATTAATATTTTACAATAGAGCACACACTTAGCTGCTATACGCGCACTCGAGTGTGCGCGGAGGTAAACACGTGAGGCCCGACAGGGGCAACGCGCTTCGCGTTTGCCGCTCATTTGTGAGCGGCCGCCGTGGTGATCGGACGTCTGCGGCTACAGTTCAAAATAGTTATTTACGATACTAGTGCGGTAAGTTAGTTTATACAAACGAGTAGATGAATGTAACATTACGAGACAAAATAAGCTGAGTAACCGAACCTCATTGGAAGCGCTTTTGATCAATACATTTGTCTCACTTCAATACTAAAGAGAAAACGAGACGAAATATGTAGCTCTAATTGGTGTCACGTGTGACATTTGGAAATGTGTGCTATTTTTATATTAGAAATTTTGAGAATGATTTTCCAACTAATAAATATTTGTTTCATTATATATTATGTATATATATGTACTGCTTTCTCGAAAATGTATTATAAGCCGTTGTCCAATACAAGTGCGGAGTCGGTTTTTACAAGCTCATGACTATAGAAAGCCCTCGACTTGGTCTTGAGCTTAAATTCGTCAACTCGTTTGTAAAAATCAACATACCGCAATAGCATACCGCAATAAACAACTATTACAGGCGATATTTCTAGCACTTAAATTATAAAGGTATGCCTCAAGAGCGCATTGGGTGTTATAATCAAGAATTTCCATTTTTCATATTTATTTTTACGAGTTTGTATCCTATACAACAATGTAGAGAGGTAAGGTAACTGCTTTGAGTACTAATGACTCAATCAAGTGGATAGTGGTGTGAAGATGTGAAAGAATATACTTTTATCGATGTTCTTAAACAACAGACTTGTTATTATTTTGTATTATAAATATAAAACTGTAAGATTTAGGACGGTAATTTTGACAGGTAACAATAAGCATGAGGTAGTGTATAATTGTTAATAAACCTATTTGATTCATTAATTATTTTCTCGTGGAACTTGGAACCGACACTTGCATGCATAGTTATGCTCTATGGTCAGATTATAATACAATGAATATTCGAATTTGGTAGTCTGTGGTTGGTTGTAATGCTTGAGACTTCACTAAATACCGGTTCCTTTATCTTACCGATTGTAACCTCTTACCATTGCTTTATATCGGTTAAAATTTGACACAAGCTTCATACAAGTAATGTTAAATTTCAATCAATTGTAGGACAAGTAAATTAATAAGTAAGATATAGGAACCGGCCATATTTATGATTCCAAAATGAATGCCAAAATTTAAATGAGAACTAATATTTTTTCGCTGATAATATTATGTGATTGTTTTTATAACTTTTGTTTGTTAGTCTGCCTGAAAGTTTGAGTTCAATAGGTACTGAAATGGCCTAAACGGAAGTCAATAAAATTATTTAACAGGAGTTTTCTTTTAAATGTTGTACCTAATATCTTGTAGAGTTTAAAAGATTTTAAATACGTATAAAGTCTTAAGTATGTGCCAACGAAGTAGGGGGGCACAGCTACTATTACATAATTACATGTTCGAGCTTTTCTCGTATCGATAATTAATAAATAATCCCATAATAAGCACATCCCTCTCGGCCTTTTTATAGTGTTGTTCGTTTTAGGGGCCCATTTTGCAATCATAAACTTGCAGAGTCAAAACTCAGCGCTGCCTAGCACTAATAAGCTATATACAATGTATTAGACGAGTCGTTCTTTAATAATAGTGCTTGGAGTAATCTCATGAAATGTGGTCTTAAAACTGCAAAGAATGCATAAAAGAATTTTTTCAAATAAAAGTAGCCAAGTTACTCCTTATTACATCAGCCACCTGCCAATAAAAGTCCCGTCAAAATCGGTCCAGCCATTTCAGAGATTAGCCGGAACAAACAGACAGACAGACAAAAATTGTAAAAAATGTTATTTTGGTATATATTTGGTATATATATATATATATATATTCGTTTGTAAAAAATAAAAAGCGGTTATTTCAATATTCCAAACAGACACTCCAATTTTATTTATATGTATAGACAAGATGCTCGAAGCTGCTTGTGAATACAGACTGTAACAAAAACCCCGCTGTTTTATATGAGGATGTATAAGTGTGTGTTATAATAACTTCTAACATTTACCCAAAAATCCTAATTGGAAGTAAATCGAAATGGAATGGAAAGATATTTTGTCACTCTGACTTTACTCACACCATCTTACATGTCGTGTATTGCCCTTCTATCCCATTCTCACAAATATTGTCAATTGTGCTAAATAAACATTTTCTTTGTTGGCAACATAGATTTTTGAGGATAGATTGCTGAGGAAATCCCAGGAGTTATACAATGTAAAAATGTAGGATAGTGAATAAATAATTTATCAATCTCCAAACTAGTACAGTGAAACTTGGTTAAGTGAGAAACCTCCATAACTAGAACTCATGCTGAATTCCCAACACTTTGGCACTGAATTACCCCTGTTAGTGGAACGAAGCAAGCCTCTATCTGGAATTTGTTTTTTCGATTTATCATCATAGTTATCTCTATAACTGAGACAGCGAGTGAATTTTATATGCATAGACCTCTGTAACCGAGATAATATCGTTTTGTTTGTGTACTTACTAGGGTGGTCGTTAAAAATTAAATTTCTTGCGACGCCCCCTAAAAAGCTTCCTTTTAATGAAAAAACACTGGGATTTTTTTTTTAATTTTTTCAAATCAAGACATCACGTGCCTCAAGACGATTCAAGTTAAAACTAAAAATATAAGAAAAATTGAAAGATAAGCTTGAATCACGAAGAATTTTAAACTTTTTCTGTAACTATAATTTGAAATTCATCACTGAGAATGATAATACGGAAGGTATTTCATTGTTAAAACTTTTCCAATCTTAAAATAATTATTACTTCTAAGTATGAAGAAGTTTCCTGAAAAAACATGATATTACCCAAAAATTAACTTGAATCGGCTTGAGACACGTGTTGTCTTGACTTGAAAAAATTATAAAAAAAATCCCAATGTTTTTTCATTAAAAGGAAGCTTTTTAGGGGGCGTCGCAAGAAATTTAATTTTTTACGACCACCCTAGTACTTACTTATTCTACCCGCAAATTCCGCCTTTAACTACGTAAGTAATTATTATATGCATAATAAATGTATTTAATAACACAATTTTTATATGTATTTAATCGTACCTCTATAACTGAAATAAATCTCTGTAAATGAGACAGATATTTATTAATACCTGGATATCCGAGACACTGGGTAAGTGGAATACCTCTATAAGTTAAACGACATTGCAAGACCCTCGATGTCTCACTTTACCAGGTTTCGCTGTATATTAATTAAAACACAAGAAACATTATAACACCTCAAAAATTGCTATTAGTGATAAGAGTGCTTATTGTCTTCTGTACTTAAACTTCTTAAATTGTATGTTAATGTTATTCAATAATAGTTCATCGCCATATTTTCTTTGATTTTCCTAACATTGTATATCCCCTATATGACATGTTACCTAAAAAATTCCGCCGTCCCCTTAACTTGAACTTCCTTCTAACTTTAATTAACAAGTAAATTTCTATCAAACAATAATATTTATTTATAATATAATATACTAATATATGTCTGTATTGTCCACAGGATCACAGAAAATGTTATGAGTACCGACCAAATCCTTTTTTTGTAACGTAAAATTGTTTTCTTAATATCCACCTGACATTTTTAACCCTACTGTGATATTGGCAAAATCAATGCTTTTGCGTTGGAGCCATTAATCCAAAAATAGAATAGAATAGTTCATTGAAATGTTACATGAGGTTTGCTTTTGTTAGAGGACGCAATTTTATTTTTGGTACATGTGTGGGGGGGGTCAATAAAAGCTTAACCTCAAGTTTGTAGGGTCGCCACCATTGTCCCCCGGCCGCCATCTTGGAAAAAGGGGTGAAAACACCTTTTTCGCGATATCTCGGAAACTATGCGTCTTACAAAAAATTTGTAAAAATTAAAGAAGTTATAAGTAAAAGAAAATTTTATCAAAATTTTTATTCATTCCTAACTCTTTTCTTTACAATAGAACTTACCAAATTTAACAAATGTAATGTTAAGCAGGTAGAAAAGGTCCCCCGTTTTCCCCGCCACCTATGAGGTAGAGTCCGTAGGCGCGTTCTCAGTTTTAGATTTCAGAATGGAAGGAAAAGACATATTGTGCCGACCCCAATTAATTGCCATATGGTGAAAGAAAAGAGAGAGAAATTATAAGATTTCAATGAACTATAAAGTATAGTCTGGTCTATTATATTCCTCATCTGATAACATATCTATCAATAACCCGTTGTTACCCATCCTACATGCCTATATATATATATTGTATATATTTTGTAATACTGATTACTACATATCTCTATTAACCGACGGTATTTCTGAGAATTGGCTAATATACTATAATAATCTTTCTTTTTGCCTGATATTATTATTTGCAACTGTTACCGGGATCTGCCATTTCAATACTCGTATAGTCCTTGATGCATGAATTTCAACAACTCGCATTATCTATTGGCCTGTTTGTAGTATTTAAAAATATCGATAATATTATAGATATCGCTTTCGCGACTAAATTAGTCTTCAGCCTAGCGACTTGACTGAAGAAAAAAATTATATAAAAATCCAATTGTTTTTTTATGAAATAAAAATATTTTTATACCTACGCATCAAGCAGGAAATCAAGCTCAAAAGACAGTATTGGATGTAAGTTACGCAAAGGCAATTCTCTCATTAAATATTAAAATCGAAAACAACATTTGTATCAACAAAACAATGTAGAAACGATAGAATTTAAAATTCCCTTTAAACAATGTCGGCCATTGGCCGTATGACGTCAATTATGTCCATTACACAGTCATCATTTGGTTCCATATACTCGATATCAAGTATCGCGTGTTCTAAAACAGATGCTTTATTTAGCTATAACCTAGTATCGGATGCAATAGTCAGTCGTATGAAGAGGCTATTTATACGACGCTCTTTTTGTCCACTAAGTAACTCAACGATGACAATATATATTCAATCTAAAAGCTGATAAAATTAAAGGAATTTGACTAGATATACTAGTCAGACGAAGTGTGTCCCTGCAGGCCCTTAGTTGTGTAATTGCATATAAGCGTCGTTATTTGTAAAATATTCTAAGCGCAACCTAGATGACTTCACAATCAGTTAGTTGGCTTCTCATTGTTTGTGAATGAAACAATACATTATGGGTCCTGTCTATAGTCTATATCCCATCTGACTTGAAGTGAGCGAAGTGTGTCCATGCATTATTTTATAAATTAAATGATCGCCAATTTATAAACAGATATATAGATATTATACACAGTTACACATTATTTAGAGATATGCATTATAAGTTATGTTAATTCGCGTACGTCAACATTTTGACATGATTCCTTCAGTACATACTTTTAAATTTCACAATCATGCAACGCAACGGTGATCAGATCGATGAAGTATCATACGAAGCAGCATGCAGTAGCATGCATACGAAGGACTACTTTGTTGCTGAAATTATATTATTTATGAATGAAAATGAATGTATTTTTTTCAAAATGATCTTTTACAGATTACTTTGAAAATAATTAGCCTACCACCGTTTCCAAAGCAATTTTAGTTACTGTGAAAGGAGAAGAAGTGGCGCAACAAGCTCCCCAGTAACTTTTTTACTTGATATTAATTATTATAATTCGCCTTTTTGTAATGTAGTTTATACTAATACAATGTCTAACAAAGGAATTTATATGAATGATTACTAAAAAGCTTGGTGGCGATCGCAAAAAAATCGTTATTATTTTATTAAATTTAATGTGTAAACTGTAAACTACTTTAGATATAGATCATTTCTGCTACTCTATTACATTGTTAGAAAATTTTGAAAAAAGTAAAATATACATGACACATAATGGACATATAAAAAAGTGTTAGTGGTTCAGTAGCTAATGGTATTTCAATTTCTATTTCAAATTCTAGCAAAAGGCGTACACCATTTAAATATATAATATTTGTTCGCTTAAGGTGCATACTGTTATATTGTCAGAGATAAGCCTCTCTGAAATGAGGAGACCGAAACATAATACATGTAATTCCGAATATTATCATTGCGCACAAAATGGCAATCCGTCTATTTAGCCTGCTAGGTGAAACGTTAAAAATGTAGTGGTTCAATTAGATTTCCTAGAAACAATTCAATTGGTACATAGAAGTGCAGTGTTTCTGTATTCGAGGACATGTCGTTTCCCATTACAACTATTACTTAGGAACGAAGATGACATGTGTCGAAATAATCTGGAACTATATGCCACGTCCTGCATCTACCAGTAGATCTAGACACGTCTCAATTTCACGAAGTCTTTCCAACAGTGGCCATGTTAAGGCCATAAGTCACTGGTTGGCCTATCTGAACCAAATCGGCGCCGTCTTGCACATACCATATTGACGCCTTTACGCAAATATTTATAGTGGCACCTTCTAATCTTGAACAGAATTAAGATAATCCCTCTAATAGACACAAGCTTCACAAAGAATATTAGAGTAGAGTAGAACTTTTATAAATTTGGTTTTAAGGCATCTCTGTCGCCGTAATAGGTCGAAAGCGGGATACAAACGAAATAAGTTTTCGTTGGTAATTAATAATTAATTTAGCAAAAAAATATAATAAGTCTATACAAGACGCAACGTGGTTTTTTGGTAATTTTTCTATAGTTACTTTAAATTAAGAAAAAAAATCACCAAATACATCCAAATTGTTGACATGAAAACATTTTACTCCTTCAATTTTAATCAAATCAGGCTCCCTACAAAATTATTCAAAAACGTCAATATTCATAAATACTGGACACTGGTCAGATACAACATTCGTGCCAAGCCATATTTAAAAAACATCCAACATTTTTCTAAAGTCGTTATTGGTGAATGAAACTTAAAAGTTCATAATCAAACCATTTACAGTCTAATTTTAATCAGATTGTCTTTTTATTAAAACTAATCCCACTAATTCGCCCCTCAAACAAGCAGGAAATTAACCTAACAATATTTTTTATTTTTACCGAATTTTATTGGTCATAAAAGAAATCACTTCATTAGCCTATTACCTTAGTAGGGGTTGAAGTTATTGTTCAACATGGAATGGATACACCAAATGCTTTAAAAAGATCTAGTCACAGTGTTTTCTTTCACCACCGAAGATAATTTAGTGACCCAAGATATGTTTATTTAATAAAATTTTCAATGTTCTCTTTAAATGTTCACATGAATCGAAGTAGGATTCAATACTACTTATTATATGTAAGAATCTGAGGAGAGTAGCGAGTATTTTATTAGATACAAAGTAATGTTTAATCTAGCGAAAAATATTAAATAAAATAAATAAAAATTAAAATGAATATAGTATCTTCTTAAATTTTCGCGACTACTACCCGTGCGCAGAAGGTTTGCCGATAGCCTCATGATGCCATGCGTCGACGGTCAGTAGTTACACAAATAGTTGTTGCAATAAAATTATTGTATTTACTTTACATACGTATATACATTAATAGTAAGTAATCATCGGCAAACCTTCTGCGCAAGGTTTATAGTACATGTAATTAAAACTATGTTTTCAAAATCGTTCGTCGTGGTTTTCGTAAAAATCGTAGTTTTAAAATTAAATAACTATATTTAACTCAGGAAATATTCTATACAATTATTATTAACCGCACTCAAAAAATTGGATATTTGACAAACCGTTTTAAAAAACATTTTCATCATCCTTTATTTCTTAACATCGGGAAGACATCAGCACATCGATTACCAATCAGTAAAACCCGCCGACATATTGAATAAGCGTGATGGTTATACCATGTTTGCGAGCGATAGAAAAATAAAGGTTGGCAGTAGGACGTTTATGGAATCATATTATTTACTTTGAACTAGGAGCAATTTTTGTTCATGTATATTTTAATTTTTTTAAAGCGTGTAAAGAAATAGATATACAAAAGATACACAACAATAGGAAACTTAATAATTAAAGAGCATGCTATGTGCGGGCGCTTTGCGATGGCCGGGAGAAGGTAAAGGGACGTGGAAGAAGAAGCAAGGGAAGAGTGACTTCCACCGGCACACTGCATTCGTACCCTAGGGATTCACACACTCAGTGGGATTTGTATATGTATTGCGGTGACGGCACTGCTAGAAGTCTTGTTTTGCGCGTTATTTATTTTAAAGTTTATTCTTTTCTGGGGGAGAAAGAATTTAAAAGGAACCACTATGTATACTGTGTCCATCAGTGGGCATTAACTGGTTGAAGAATAAACATGTATTAGACACAGTTATTTCTATTAAATTTAATTATAATTACCCTTTATCGAATATATAAATCTATATTTCTATGCTATTTTGTATCTCTGTCTATCATAGAGCACATAAAACCGCCATGCTTTTATCGTGGTCGGCACGGTGAATTTCAATGCTTTGTGTTCGGTACAAAGGATAAGTCTAATTTGGACTTAGAATAGATTGGCATCTCCCTTCATAGCCGGTCAACATGTTCAAGGTGTCGTGACTCACTGGCAGTGGCGTGACCCACCCTACTTCGACACCGAGCTGCATTGAAGTATGGTCTTAAACCAGGAATTATGATCAAATCTCTCGCATTATGCATATGAAACTATAGCATTGCGAGGGTAGTTTGTATGATTACTAGAAACGCTTTAATTTTCTAAAGTGTCGACACTTACAGCGAAGGTATAATTAAGTATTATACCTGTGTAACTTTATCAGTAATTAAGATTAACTTTTATATTATTTTATAAATAGTCCTAGCGATCAAATCATGCGTACATACATATTGTCAAGAGCCGCAGGTCCCGAATTAAAATGCCGTTAGATTTACTATAGAGCTTATTAGAACTATACAAACACGTATAACACAGGTATAAATATAACCGAACACAATAAGTCCAAACGTAATGCAGAAGGTCGTTACTCCATAAAACGCGCAAAGTCCGTCACTAAAAGATTCCCACTTGTAGTACACACGTCTTGCTTCGCTTGTGGTTATCGCTCGACTGCCTGATCTCTCAATTGGGGCATTGCTTTATACTACAGAGATGCAATATGTCTGCCCGGCCGCGTGGACCGAATTTCCTAGAATCAGTTTGTACCTACTTTAAATCCGAGACACCTGACAGTGATCAAAATACAACAATAGGGCGTAAGAGATTACAATACACAATGGGCTGTTTTTTTTATCACAGATTTTAAACACAAATTAAACAAAAGAATTCCAAATGGCGAAAGATAAAATGTGTTCCTTCAGTTATGCAGGTGTGAATTTGTCTTTTGTCGGCGTCTTGGTCGTTACAATATTTTTGGTTGTTGGTAACTCTGCGTGTCGCGCGAGAAAGGCAAGACATGCTACGCCATCTAGTGATGTAAGATTTGGAGCTTTTCTGAAAACGCTGTTATCATTCTTAGTTTTCTTCTTCTGTTATAATTTATAGGTAGTAAACGTAACCTGCAATGATCATAAGAATATTTTGTAAGACCGCCTATTAAAAACATTTTTTTTACCATAATAGCACTCTTATACCATTCATATAAGGTCGAAATCTCACGAAGTTATATAAAAAAGCTGAGAACGTTTGATGAAATCCGAAACATTAATGGCGTCCATATCAAGTAGACCTCTGGCTAATGCTGATATTGGCAAAATTAAGGGTCATTCGGAAAGAGGGCGGGGAGTGAGGGAGGTCAAGTTATACCGGTTGGTGGGCCACCCGCGGTGTCGCAGCGGGATTGTGACTCAGTGAGGCCGAATGAGATGTCGACGTGACAATAAATAAGATTGTATGGGAATTTATTTCTTTTTTTTGAACCAACTTAAAAATATGATGTGTTTTGTCATACATTTTTGGTTCGTAATTTTGTTTTTTTTTTAGTATGTGTGCAGTTTACGCACAGTGCAAGTGAAACTTCAGAGAATATACTAACAGTCGCAGATAATTCTTCTCTAACTTTAATAAATATAATTCTTTTAGTCACATCCATCAACATATTATAAAACAAACTTCTTAAGTATGACTTTCAATGTTTCACTGATTAAGTAAGAAAAATTTATTACCAGTTTTATTTCGGTCCAAATTGGACCTATGTTTCATCATCGGTCTTACTGACTCTCTAAACTGTGCTGCACAATGGAAAAGTCGTATCTCGTTCTCTCGCAGGCTTAGTCCAATAGAATTATGTGCTTACCTCTTGTAGTGTCGCTTTTTCGTTTTATCTAGTTTTAAATCACAAAGATTCTAAAGAAGCTTCATTACAAAAACGAAGTTTATTATATATATATATATATATATATATATATATATATATATATATATATATATATATATATATATATATATATATATATATATATATATATATTAGGGTGATCCAAAAAAAAAATATTTTTTATTTTTTTTCCAAACAGGCTCAAAAGTTTCTTTTGGGTGTAAAAAAAATTATGTGAAAAGATGAGCCCATAATATTAATATTAAGATAGTCCTCATCGCATTTTTAATTCCCATAAGAATAACACAGGAAATTTTTTTTTGCTTCTGATTTTTGTACCGTTCAAACGACTGGTTGACTATGTATTTAATGTGAATGTGGTGAAACAATTAAGCATTTTCTATCTATCTTTCTATCATATCATTCTTGTCACGTTTTCCAACGTGTGCTATTAGGTAATTATTTTATTTGATCAAATCAGTCGAAAGTCTATATAACTTTCTGATCATATTATAGGTTTGAAAAAAAAATGGATTTTTAATTATGTTACTTTCATTGGATTAATTATTATCACATTAATTAAATCAATATATTAATTTATTCGGTAAACTTTGTCTATCATCAATATATAACCTAGTATAAAATTATAAAATTGCACTTTACACAAATACTACAAACAAATTCATGAATGATTACGCCATTTAGTAGAAATAGGACTCAATCATACGTAATCATAACTTTGTAATAACTAATAGCCCGTTCCTATTTCTTATCTATCAATCTGATATCAAATCTACTATTCTATATATTATTTGTTGAATTAAATGTCAAAGGAATTAAATGTCAAAACTCAACCGCTGGTAAGGCAAATAAATGAAGATATAGGAACCGGCCATAAGCAGTATTTTCAAACTGAAACGTTGTAATCTACCCCGAAGGGGGCATGTATGGCGGCTTATAACAATGTTTGCTTGCTTCGAACAATATTGACCAACTGCCGGCTGCTGGTCTTATGGATCATGGAATGAAGACGTTATGGAAACGGTGCACGTACTCTGGCCACGTTTGAACCTTCGGCGTTTATTCTAGAATTACTCAATTATAGTGTTGTGTTCATGAATGATGTGCTATTAGGATCCAGTAACCTACACTGTGTTAGAAGAAACGTTTCACATTATCACCAAGAGAAAGATAACACTTTACTGTACACCAATAAAAAAATGAACTTTTAGACTTAATTTACTTATTTAATTATTTACAAAGGGAGCTCTTATCGCTAAAAAGCGATCTCTTTCAGACAACCCCATGAATGAATTGAGATGATAATGGCGATGGTGGTATACGTAATATATGAAATAACAATAAAAACGTCTAGAACTGCAGGGGGTTCTGTGGCGAAGCCTTAGGTGAGTAGCGATACCTCGGATCCGATTCCGGGGACTTCGGCAAGTATAGCAATTCGGGATCGGCAGTGGTCGAATGTGTGAATTATAAATAATGAGCACTTTGTAATATACAAAAGCATTTAATAAATTTGATGGTATACGATTGATGTCAGACATGACAGGACAAAAGAATACACGAAGAAACGCGTGTTGTGCAAAATATTTAAATATATCTTGACAATACCTTACCACTCCTCCTTAACTTGCGCACTCGCAGCCAAGTCCTCTCACACAGCTCTCAAGCTTCTTCACATCTATATGCTTTGTCCCCTGATGGTGCACAGGATTCTCTGCAATCCTTATTACCGACTGGCTATCACTAAGCAACACTATCCATTTCGTGTTCCATAGAATATATGAATTGAGAAACTAGACTCCGGCAAATTGTTCCAATCGATATGCAAAACCCGAAACTTTTTATCTCTAAAATCGACGTTAACAAATTGATTGATAGATATTCTCGGCCTATTTCCACTAAGCACAGAACTCAGATCTCAGGAGACCTGCCTAAAGTTACTAACTTCGATTCTCACTACATTACGGAGATGGATTGGTCCATGAGTATTTCGCTGATTGTTTTGGTTGGTGTTATTTTATAGTAATAAATAACCACGAAATATTTGAATTAAATTTAAACAAATTAACTTACTTGTTTCTGAATTAGAAGGTTCATTAATGCCAAAATATTTTCAGTTTTTATGTTAGTCTGTATACCACTGTATGTATTTATTAATGTTTAACATCTGTATAATCTACATTCTTATAACGCGTCGCCATTTACTGATGTAGGGCTTAGAACAGTTTTAGTCTTCTACCGGAGAAGGCTCTAGCAGCTCTTAACCTAGTTACCGGTAGAGAGTTGCCCACTGAGTTGCGAACAGGGTACAGAGGTAGACCCTCGAGACCCCAATCTCCTCATTCTGAAAAAGGGGAAGAAGACCCTCTAGAGCGTTCTATCAACTGAAATTACATTAACCAAGAAACAACAAATCAAAACTTACTCAGAATTTTCCGTTCATTTTATAAAACAGTTCTTCCAGAAAAATAGTTTTAACATACGTGACAGACGGAAAGACGAAGATAGAGAATTTATAAAGATTTTGTATATGCCTAAATGTCTCTGGAATCCTGAAAGCATGTCATGTTACTAAACAATGGTAACTAAACGCCAATAAGCCTCGTAGCCTGATATCTTCATGCCTCCAGTCTAAGACATTGGCAGGGGTCTGTCAATATTGTCCGAAGCGAGCAAACATCGCCCCGTTTCTCCTGAAAGTGGAAGGGCTAAGCCCTTTGTACGACACCTTGAATATATTACCTTACTTAATAGCAGGAAGTATTATCTTCTAAACTTTGCTTTGCAGGCTTGATTTAAGTGTGAAGTGCTGATGAGTTTGATAACAAGTCTGTGCCTACTTTCTAAAGACATCTTTAAGAACCTTAAAGAAGCCTACAAACTTGATATGAAACTGGATAAGATTCCCATCAGTGCACAGTGATTGTTAAAAGTCTTATTTTTAAAGAGAAAATAATTCATACAAACATTCTGATTGTAAACAAATATGAAAACATAGTTGGAGCATTATTTTTTCCTGCCTACATTTCTGGAATATTCGAGGACCGCTCCAATATGAGATATCAACGGAGCGAGAAAAAAAATTCTGCCCTACAATGGTGCGTGGCAAATAAAAATAATAAATGCGCAATTCTTTAGGCAGGGCTGTAAAACTGTCGGTCGCACTGGTGCCCTTGAGCTGAGCCGGCCAGGCGCTACGGACCCCTGGATCGACAATGTCAGGGCTGGTCAACTGTTTATACGACATACGATTACTTTGTAACTACTAACGTAGGGTTTATATAAATTATTCAACCTTAATCTATAATATTATAAAATTATTAACATGCAGGTTATGCACCTTATAGCTATTTTAAAAAACAACTGAAATAGACTATGTAAATGTCGGACAACACGACGCAATTTTTTTACAAGCTTTTATTTACTTGTACCATATGGATTTATTAATTTCTGAAGTAAATGAATTATTATTATATGTGTGTCTTTCAAGACCACGGGCCATAAAAATGGCCCGGACTTTTGGAGGGCTTGCGTGGGGCCATGGGGAGGTAAACACGTAGAGACCCCTTGACAAATTTAATGTGAATATGTGGCGTGTCACTGACCGGCGATTATCCCTGTCTACACCATATAATAATGCACCCAAGGACAAGCCCCGCCAGTGTAGGACTATTGTGGGAAATGAGGACAAAAAGTACCAGGCTATTGGGGTGAACTGTTAGTGGTACTAGCGGTCTGGGAATATGGGGACTATGGCGTCTGCCCGTTGCAATGTTCAGGGAACATGGAAAAATGGGCAGACGGTGACTCGCCACTCCCTGCATGGGCCCCTAAAAATGCCATAAAAGGCAGGGGCAACATGGGTGTGAGTGGCTAAGGGGTGTAGAGAGGTGGGCTGCAGGTTCACCGAAGCTACTTCCGACGTTAGGCCATTTATCACTTCCACCCCTGGAGCTTGAGTCTTAGCTCTAGCGATCTCCACTCCGTACCGGCTGGCTAAGGCAAGCACGGAGGCGGGGGCCTTGTCTTGGCCCCCGGAGTCAGGTACGAGGTGTCGCCACTCACCTAAGGCTTCGCCACAAAGCCCCCCTGCGGTTTTATTTTATTTTATTATTATTATTATTATGATTATAACTTCACGCCAGATCCATTGCGGGGTAGGCACGAACAACAGAGCGCCATTTAGGCTTTTTCTTACACACCTCACTTGCTTCTTTGACATTCATTATAGATAGATAGATAGATAGATAACACTTTATTGTACACCATTACAGAAAAGCTTACGAACTAGTATTATTATAGTAGGGTACAAAGGGCGGTCTTATCGCTAAAAAGCGATCTCTTCCAGACAACCCGTGGCAAGAATATTCTGATTTGAAGTGGCGACGGTGGTATACATAATTATTGTACGATTACTTAAATTTTATTAATAAATATATAACTATACTATATATACAAATATACACATAAGTTATATACATATATAATGTATAGCGATAATATGCAACTATTTAAACATAATAGACATATAGCTATATGCAATATAATATATACTAATTACATATCATTATATTGCAGATAGAATTTTCTGACTAAATTCTTAAATATTATTAGGGATTTTGCTTGTCTGACAGCAACAGGCAATGAATTCCAAAGTTGGACAGCCTTAACCGTGAAAGAATTATTGAAGAACGTTGTACTATGAATAGGAGTAATAAGTCTATGTTGACTGGAAGGGCGTAAATTGTGAGAGCAAGAAATAAATTCGAAGCGTTCTTTAAGGTACTGTGGAGTAGTAGGGATGAATAAAATACTGTAAAGCAATGAAAGAATATGAGTATTCCGGCGAATACGGATTGGCAACCACTTGAGCTTTTTTCGAAATTCAGAAACGTGGTCATACTTGCGTAATCCAAATATGAACCTTATGGAAAAGTTTTGGAGTCGCTCAAGTTTATTAAGCTGTTCTTGAGTTAAATCTAGATAGCTGGCGTCGGCATAATCAAGTATGGGCAAAAGTAGCGACTCTGCTAGCTTAATTTTGGTGGCGATGGGCAGGAAGTTTTTCAGCCGCCAGAGTGATCTGGAGGAGAGAAACAAACGCCGACTCAACTCCGTTATATGGGGTCTCCAGGACAGCTCACTATCAAATATAACTCCTAGGTTTCTGACCTTATCACTGATAGGGATAAGCTTCCCATCAAAAAGAAAACTTGGCATACAGGTCCAGTCAACTTTACACAGCATCCGCGAGCTACCGATGATAATTACTTGAGTTTTCTCAGGATTCACAAGAAGTCCGTTCGATTTACTCCATTGCAGTATGCGGTCAAAGTCAGTGTTTATCGTTGCGACTGCTTGATTTAGTGTAGCAACCGGTGCCTGCGTGTAAATTTGCAGATCGTCTGCATAGAGGTGATAGGATGAAGTAAGTTCATTGGAAATTGAGTTTATAAAAACAGCGAATAATAAAGGAGATAGTACGCCGCCCTGTGGAACACCGGCAGAGAGATCACACCACGACGAATAGTCGTCATCAACTCGAATGCGCTGTCGGCGTCCATACAGGTAACTATGAAACCAGTCGATTACTTCAGGAGATATGTTAATAGAGCGTAGGATGCCGAGTAACACTTCAAAGTCAACATTATTAAAAGCACTGCTGAAATCGAGCAGCGATAGCACAGTCAGCAAGCCATTGTCCATGCCATGCCGGATGTCATCTGTGATTTTAATGAGGGCTGTGGTGGTGCTGTGGCCAGGACGAAAACCAGACTGGTAAGGATTCAAAAGGGAATTACGGTTCAGGAAAACACTTAGCTGCTGATGAACTAAGCGTTCGAGGACTTTGGAAAGGAAAGGTAGTATGGAAATAGGACGAAATTGAGAAAAGGAAGCGGGGTTGGGTTTTTTTGGTAGAGGAGTAACCTGGGCTTCCTTCCAGGCAGATGGGAATACACAAGATGTTATGGATGTGTTAAGGATATGGGTAAGGGTAGGATTTATGACATCCAGTATGGGTAGGATCATGTTGCGACTAATGCTATCACTGCCGACAGCATTTGATGTAATGGATTTTACAGCTTTCTTAACATCACTATCAGTAAATCGACTAAAAAGAAAAGGAGAATGCTTGGGTGTTGGCTTGGACGAGATTCTTTTCAAAGTTTCAGACTTTATTACTACATCAAAGTCAGAAGTGGTTGAGAAGTGTTGATTTAAATCATCAATATTGAATTTTTGACTGACTGAGTTTTCTGTTTGTTTGCCAATCCCCAAAGAGCGTAGAAACTTCCATACTTTAGCTGGATCATCATTTTGAACTGATTCGTGAATATAACGGCGTTGAGCGTCCCTACACACTCTATTACAGCGATTACGAATGCTCACATAAGCAGCTTTGTTTGCTTCGGTTGGCTTCATTTTGTATCGAGTTTTAGCTTTAGATTTCTTGTGCATCTGCGATTTAATATCATCGGTAAGCCACGGTGCAGGCAAGTGTTTGACCTTGATACGGCGTAAAGGCGCATGAGTATCATACAGCTTCATCAAAGCAGCATGAAACACATGAACCTTATCATCAATAGTGAGTGCACTGACCACCCCAGACCAGTCAACTTCCTGAGCGTCTTTAAGTAAGGCATCTAGGCTCATGCCGCCAAAATTACGCTGCAGGATGATTTTGGGCTTAGCTTTCGGCGGGTGTAAGTTATATGAGAGAAAAATCATGTCATGATAGGAAAAAGCATCCGCCGAACATTGACCATAATGAGATACGTGAGGTTGTGATGAAACCATTATTAGGTCGAGAAGAGAAGGGGATGAATTAGGGAAACGATGAGTAGCACTCAGAGGAAGTATATGTATGTTAAGGGATCTTGTTAAAGTTTCTAAAGCAGAAGAACGATGGTCTTGTTTAAGGAGGCAAGTGTTGAAATCACCCATGATGATAGTATGCATATATAAAGGAGAAAACTTTTCTAGTAAAGTTTCAAAAGAGGAGAAGTAATTAATGCGAACAGACGATGCGTAAAATACTCCTAGTAAAATTTTGGTATGCGTAAGTTCTACTTCTATAAATAAATACTCACCGTTATCCGGTGTTGGGGGTTGTGAGGATGCACTTAAGATTTTGTATGCTAGATGGGAGCGCAAGTATATAGCAACACCCCCACCACCAGTACCGATACGGTCATTTCTAATTAGACGATATCCTGGCAAAGAGTATGAAGTAGAGGACAGGCAAGGTTTAAGCCAAGATTCCGAAACTAATACAGCGTGCAAATTATTATGACTAAATGACGCCAGCATATCGGGGAAATGAGCTGGAATACTCTGAGCATTTATGTGTGCCACATTGAAATTACGGGAAAGGCCTGAAAATTGATTTTCAATTACTTCTTGTAGTGAAGATAAATCATGGTTGCTGCCATGTGAACTGTCAGATGAAGACAAACAGGAATGAAAATCTGAGTCAGAATCACTATAACTCTCATAGTTATCCATAAAATAAAATAAATACTTTATATAAATAAATTACAATTTCAAATATATAAATAATCAAATATATAATAATACACAAATATTGTTTATAAAAATACAAATCAGTCAGAATGTGTCTGCCAGGTGTGCGGATGAGATAGCTGATATGAGTATAACAACACAATAATAGCAAAAACAAAACGCAACAAATGACACAGGGCAAAAAAGTAAATTATATGAATGACATTGACAATTATGACAGAATTACAAGAAAAAGAGACTAGAGAAAAAAAAAAAAAAAAAAAAAAAAAAAGGTAAACAAACCAACATAATAATAATTAAGTTAATGTAAAGTCAATGTGCGAAAACTATAAAAGAACGAAAGTTATAATAGTAATGAGATTTTGTCATATTTTATAAATTACACAACAAGAAATGGAGTACAGAACAATTAATAAACGGAAATGTATAAAGCGGAGCGAAATAAAACAAGCAAAAGGCTCGTTTGAGAATCGCTACTTCTTAGCTCCTGCTGTCGGACGACGAGTTTTGGGAACAACTACAGGTTCTTTGGTCACAACCTGTGCTGCAACCTGGTCTAAATTAGACGAAGCGGGGAAGCTTTCCAAGTCGATTAACTTTTCGATGCGTTGGCGTGTACCGTCGCGGGCTAACACATAGATAGTGCCCTCCCGCGTCCAGCAGTTCCTCACTCCTAGGCGCTGCCTAGCTTGGATAAAGAGTTGATGTCGTCGTTTAGTTAAAAACTCCGATATGGTGATCCCGGTGCCCTTGAGCTTAGTTTTAGCAAACCAGATTTTGTTACGATCCACTGCATCACAGAGCTTGAATAGAATAGGTCGCGGACGCTCGGCTGGAGCTGGTGCCTTACCCATTCTGTGCGACCGGCGGATGTCAGTTTCTTTGAAGCCTTCTAACTTGAGTTTTTCACAAATGATGTTAGTAACAGCAGATGTGGTATCCTCTTGTTTATTCTCAGGGACTCCATGTAACAAAAGAATTTTTCTTCTAGACCGCATCTCCACCTGGTCTACCGACTGCTGCACAAGGTCTATCTGCTCCTGTAGAGCCCGAAGAGACTTCAATATAAAGGTCTTAAAATTGTAGAAGTCACTACTCAGAGCAGAAGTAGAAGTATTTGCTGGTGCACCCTTGTGTAGTTCACCCTCCAGGGCATCCATGCGTTCAGCAAATGTTGAAGAAAGCTGATTCATAGCTTCCTGTATGGCATCCATATTGTAGGAATATGTACTTACAAGAAAAAATGTGTGTTGTGTTGTGAATTGGTAGGAGATAACACCTGACAGTTATTATTGCTACAAACTGTAAGTAATCATGTAATAATCACTCACTAATTCTTATTTAGTTAATTAAAAAGGTTAAATAATTGCACAAGTTATTTTCAAAGATGTTACCTTTTCCAAATCTACCCACCAAAAAAAGTGAATGTGTGAAATTATTTGATATGATTTCAAAAATATTTAACATTTTCAACTGTTCACTGATGCTTATGCTGGTTGCAAATTTTACCAGCCTCGTTCGTATCAGTCAAAGACTTACTATCAAACTGAAGCTTTAGTTACACGTGTCCATATATTACCTCGTATTAAATTTTTTCAACAATGGTTGTATACAAAATTCGCGCGAAGGCATATATAACATGAAGAATAAAAAAGAACGACCATTCCCAACCAAAACTAGCACAAATAATCTTGTATACCAATTTCCTAATTCGGTTCTGGCCGTAACAAGAGTTTCTACGCGAATTCACACGTTTCCCGCCAAGATGGAATGGTATATGAAATATAAAACGCGAGTATAAATCATTTACAGGCCAACGCATTGGACGGTGTTGCCGTCTCACTCTGGCTGAAAGAAAGTTTGGGACTGGTGTTGCCAGTAACGAGAAATTCGTAACATTGTTTCCTATCAATATTATTATTAAAAAAAATGTGATAAATAATAATTTATTTATTATATTATCAAACAAATATAATGTAAATAATTGAAACACTTTTTAGGCAAAACAATAAGCGACCCTATGTTTCTATAACATAGGTAGGTCATTCATTGAAGGCACTCGGCACCCGACCAGCACCGCCTCGGCTCGTGAAGTTGGTTTTTTGAAGTGAAATTTCTTTAGAATCGGTTTAATTTAACACTCGATTAAACGAAAAAATGAAATAAAAAAGCGATATTAAAAAGAGATAAACACATAAAATTCAACCTTATTTAATTCGAAATAAAACACGTTTCTCTATACCCGTTAGTATTGATTTTCATTGATGAGGACTAAGTCAAACAGCCATATACCCAGATTGATTTATAAAATCAATCTTTGCAATAAATCTCCTTTTAATTGTATTGGTACATACTGCCAAAGAAATGCGCACACCTGTCTGTCATAAAACACAGTTTATTCGAATTTCTAATTAAAAAACATGCTATTGTTATTGAATTTTTTTTTATGGCCGTCATTATTGTCGAACTAATCCTTGTTGTTACTGCATTGCGTCGAAGCTTGCCATGTGATAGCTTGGATTAACTCAGTGAACGCGGTCCTTTGTTCTATTATACAGGTTAGTATAAAACAATGCCTGAAAGGAGGGGTGAGGTAGTTAAGCGACGACTACGATACGAATAATACGTAAGTTCGATGAACGGTATAGTGATGGACTTTGCGCGTGTTATTTAATCGTGCCGTTTGTACTGGCTGTCTCCAGTCATATTTGTGCATGTTTTACACAATTCTATTAAAGTCTAGTAATTCCAACGGCATTTTAATTCGAGTCATTGTAGCTCGTAACAGTATGTATAGAATGAATTATTCGGAAGTTCATTTTTTTATTCTTTTTCTTGCAAGTTTCTTTTTTTACGTAGATAAATCTCCATTGCACAAAGTCACACAAATGATACGAACACGCAGTTTCTCTGCATTCCGAAAACCAATAATTAAAATTTAATTAATATCTACTATATGTCATCGATTGTAACCGCGTTTTAATAAGATTTATAATTTTGGTGTAACGTAGGACACCGCTTCCAAGCCGTGCTAAAATACTGTGAGTCCGAACAAAATATAATATGATAAATACTGTCCAGTTGCAGAACTACACGCTAGAAGTGAGAACTTTGTACCTCACCGTGACGGTCCAAGATTCAGATTCAGCAGTGCTTTTTCCCCATCTCAAAAGTGCCCTTCGTGGCTAAAGAAGTTTTCACTTCAAAAGTTTTGAAAAGTATATTTATTAGCTTGCAACACTAACAACGACTGTTCGTGTAATGGTCTTCATGTAGAAGTAGCGATTCAACGAAAGCCATTTTCTTATTTAGCCGTATTATGTCGATATTGAAGTTTGAACGACGTTTTGATATTTTCATGGAATCAATAGAATTATGGACCTAATTTCATGTCCAACAATAACAAGATTTGTCGTAAGGTTTATTTAATATAGAACCTTATGATATGCCCGTGGTGGTAATTACATTTCAGTAGATACCAGACTATTATTATGTTTCGGGATTATCTCATGAAAATTGTCTATTATCCGCACTAAGTTATCATCATCGTCCTAAAGTTAAGTCCCGGTTATATCCGGATCATCCGAAGGTTCGTTTTCTTCTTACGGTAATCAATATAATTTGTGTGATATCATTTGCCGATTATCTTTGATCAAATCAATTTCAATTCAATATATGATTATTGAACTACGTTTTAACGGTTTTAACCGCGGTATATATTTTTTTTATTTTCATTGTCCTAACGTTTCGGCCACTTTTGAGTGGACGTGATTACGGACGACAAAAATGTCAAGATTCAATGAGTATTTTTTAAGTTTTAAAGGTTAGCTTACTGCCAACTTGTACATTTTAATTATATAGTTTTAATTTCGTTTATGGTTATTATTTTCTCTATGGAAGCTTAATCTTATTTAACACCGCTTCGCAACAATATATAATTGACTAAACTAGCATAAAAATACGATTGAATAATAAAGAAGAACTTGTAAATAAGTTCTTACATAAATGCATGTTTCGAAGAACTCAAGTGTAACAGCCTTGCAGAGATTTGGGTAAGAAAGTAACAAATATTAACTATTTGGGCAAAGTTTCTCCTTTCCTGTTCAGCCTTTGGTGCGAGCGACTATTCACACCGCACAGCAATGAATCCCGTCTACACGACACACCGCCTTTTTAAACGAAAATACTACGAAAACTACCCTAAAAAAAAATAATATTACATCATTGCTAAAAATAGCAATTACTTCATAGTGTTGCCAGGATCATAAAAATAATAATAATTAGTTAATAGCCGGTGGAAATAGTAATTTCATTATTAATTGAACTATCTGATAAATCGACTGAAAATATTATTATCTATGACGATTGTCTATGTGATACTAATATACTCCACGGATCCACGACTGCTGTGATGGACATCGCGTAACACAAGTGTGCATCACGTGTACCGGTCTTCAGCTTTCCTCATCCAACGCCCACAAACGATCTGACGTCGCTCCTGCGACAGACACGACATCCATTGCTACTACTACTCAACTTGCTAATTTACCGAGCTATGTCGATAATACTTCGAGGATAATCTTATATCCTCATTTCTGCTTTTATCCATAAGAGAGACTTCGGGCATAGCTCATTCCGTATGTCTTTAGCGACTTGGAATTAATGGACCAATCCTGCCACCAGTGTCCCCGTTTCAGCCCCGTAGGTCAGAACGGAGAGGAAGCACTGCTCGAAAACTCGTCTACAAGCAATGCGGAATGAAATAACATTGACTTGAATTAAAAGGAATTAATCATGTTTTTTTATAATAATATGAAATATGCAGACGGTCTACCTGATGGAAAGCGGTTACCGTCGCTTATGGACATTTGTAACACCAAAGGTGCCGTTAATGCCGGAACAAGTCAAGTATGTTATTTAGCATACTCTAGGCCGGGGATGGTAGCCATCCAGCCAAGTAAATACCCTACCACCTGACTGTAAGTTGTTTTATAGTTTCTTACAACCGCCTTACCGCAGGAAATTGTATTCTTTCTTCGTTCCTGCACGATTAAAACTGTGCTCAAATATATAATTTCTTTCACTCGATAATATTATCTTTATGGATATTCGAATCTATTATAAGGCACCGTTATTTGTATTCCTGAATCTTTGTTTCAATTCACGCACAACCAGCCGGTTTGCGTCGGAAGTGATGCTGTCAGTTCAAATGACGTCATCATTGTATTTGACAGTCCAGTAATTGCTGTAATATTACAATGTCAAACTGTGAATTACATTTCTTACAAGACTGACAAAAAAAATTATTAAGACTTTCAAAGAAAAATATTGTTACGAGCTGCAGGACTCGAATTAAAATGCCGTTGGAATTATTTCATAATTTATTAGAACTCTACAAACACGCATAACACACGTACAAATATCACTGTACACAACCAGTCCAAAGGTAATGCTTGATTTAATCACACGCGCAAGTCCGTCACTACCGTCTTGCTACGCTTGTGGCTATCGCTAGACTGATTCCCTTCTCCATCAGGTCATTGTTTTATACTACACAAATGCAATATGTCTGCCGTTTCTAAGTCAGGCTAATTCGCCACACTTGGGTAATGACTCGGCCGCAAACTACTATAAAAGAGTACAATAACAATGGACTGTCACAAATTATAAACACAAAGTAAACAAAAGACGGTCATAAATGAGTTTCAATGTAACTAGCCCAAACGCCGACGGGTAATAAATGTGTATGTTTACAGATATGTAGGTGGCCCAAATTGTAAGTATACTAATATTTGTAGAATCACAGGTGATACTAGTGACCTTGTATTTCAACTATTGTCAACGTACCTGTATTTCTGCAAATAAAAATTAATTAATTTATTCATTCCATAGCATAAAATGGAAACGCTTTGTCAAATCAGTAATTCGACAGTTTTGAATACAAGTCAAGAGAGTATAGATGGAGTTCTCAAAATTGTTCGCCTAATACAACTGCCCATGTGCGATTTACAGTCATAGTTGGAGAGAAATTTAAATATTTTTCAGGTGAAGTTAAAATGATTACGGGTTTATTCTGAGTATTGTCAGTTCCTATAATGTCCATGCGTAATTGTGTCACTGAATTCCTAAACCACTGAGCCGCTTTTAATGAAATTTTTGTATGTTTTACTGAGTCTCGGGAAGGTTTAGCTTCATAATTGGATTCGGTAGGTGGTGCTGAAATCCGTTCCGGGAATCCTTTATGTCGGCTTTGCAATAGATAGGTGTTTTTGTTCGTTAAATGAATACTTTGACTTTTAAATTTTGAATTTACACCCTATATTATCTGGAATTGTTGATATCTTACACCTATTTTTAAATTTAAATTGTGACTCAAAATTGATATTTTTTTATATTATAATTTGACATAGTACCTTATAAAGATTTTAGATTGACATTGTTACTCTATGTATGTTAAATTTATGTGACTTTAATTGCATAATAAGCCTTAAATACCAAATGTTTTAGTATTAATATAATTTAAAATGCATAATTTATGTATAATTAACCCATACATTTAAATATTTGTGCGACCATAGGTCAGTTACGGTGTTACTAGTCACAGTTATATGAACTATTGTAGACATATCACTACGTATATCTCTGGAAATAAAGATTCATTAATTCATTCTTTCATTTGATGAATTTTTTGTTGTGTGTTTGAGTTGATCCTTGAACGGTTTAACTTCACAGATGGATCCGGTAGTTGGCGTTGCAATAGGGTTCTAGATTTTTTAAACGTCTGCCGGGCCTGTTATTACGTACTATTATAAATTCTAAATATATTTATTTACATACTAGCTGTACCCTTCAGACGTTGTCCTGCCTTTAAAAAATAAAAATCTATAACCCGATTCCAGCGTCATCTACCGGGACCAAATGTGTATCTAAACTATTCTCAAATCCACTTGAACAAACAAAAAAATTCATCAAAATCAGGCCCAGCGTTTAGGAGTATCGCGGCGCCACCTACTGGGTCCAATCGTTTATTTAAACCATTCCGGGACAATCTTTAACACATACAACAACAAAAACAACACCTAAATTCTGGTACCCGATTGCAACGCCATCTAGCTGGTTCAAATTAAAATGTAAATCATCCCAGTAGAAAATTATAAAAATACTAATATCGCTATAAAAAAAATAGGGGTTGATCGTAGAGGGTTGAAAATTTAGGGTTGTATGTATTTTTAATTGTGTATCATAAAAATATAAAAATAAAAAAGTATCAAAAAATCAGTGGACTACCCTTAATATTTAGGGGGATGAAAAATAGATGTCCGATTCTCAGACCTACCCAATATGCACACTGAATTTCATGAGAATCGGTCAAGCCGTTTCGGAGGAGTATGTTAACTAACACTGTGACACGAGAATTTTATATATAAGACTAGCTGTCCCGGCAGACGTCGTCCTGCCCGGTAAAAATAGGGGTTTGTCGCAGAGGGTTAATAATTTAGGGATGTATGTATTTTTGTATGTTGTATCATAAAAAAATAGAAATTAAAAACTTTGTCTAAAAAATAAATAAAAAAATTTAGGGGTGGACTACCCCTAACATTTAGGGGGATGAAAAATAGATGTTGGCCGATTCTCATACATACCGGATAAGCACAAAAATTTCATCAAAATCGGTCAAGCCGTTTCGGAGGAGTATGGCAACAAAAACTGTGACACGAGAATTTTATATATATTTAGATTTTAGATATAATAATATATTATGGGCGCTGTAGTATATTGACTCCTTTGCAGTGCACGCGATTGCTTCTAAACCATGTTTTATTTTGCACACCATCGTATTCACAATCATTTGTCAAAGTCAAGTGGTGGATTTATTACTATTTATGGTGTTGCCCCACTGACCCGCGAGCCAAAAGGCTTTTTGTAAGAAACCGCTATGGGGAGCATTAGTTATCGCCGTGCAAGGGGTGTGAAGAATACATTAATTTATTCATTAGGATACCACAATATGGTGTTTTGCAAGCTGGGGTCTAAAAATAGTATCATTAGATATTTTTTTAGCTTAACTGTATGAAACTTAGAGTATATCGGCAGTGGCAGCGGTTGCAGTTTAGAGTGTAAAATAATATTCAAAAAATAAAGTTTATAATTGGCCTTTTTTATTGCAGGAGTTCAGCAGACAGGCAGACGGCCCACTAGATCGAAAACGGTTACCAGCGCCTATGGACACCAATTTATTTAGATATTTGCAATATAGACATAATATAGATCCAATATAGATATTTGCAATACCAAAGGTGCTACAAATGCGCTGCTGCTCTGTTAAGAGAGACTGGAACCTGGTCACTAATGCCGGAACACAACTCAAAGTTTCCCTTATCGGATGATGCCAGGATGCTATATAATCTAGTTAAAGTAGGCATTAAGCGGCGGTAATTTAAGTGTGTTGTTCTTATGAGGGTGGCATGGTCAATACTGACCAAACCCTCTAATAAAAAAAAGAAACTCAAAGTTGTTATGGCGACACACTTTAAACCAGAGGTGGTAGCCATCCAGTCGGGCAAATGCCCTATAATAATGCTCGGATAAAGGATGTATAAATGGACCTACTTATGCAAAATGGAACCCTCATACTGACAGTTACAGATACTGATAGTCTATATTTTGGAAAAATACATTAGAATAAATAATATTCAAAATATAATCTTTTCTTAAGTTTTCGCGACTTGTATACATAATAAATTTTGGTTTGTCCTACATGTCGGCCGCTTTTCAGTGGTCGTGGTCACGGACGACAAACTGCGCTTAAAACCGTTAAAACGTAGTTTTATTAAATATTCTAATATATTTTTTTGCAAAATTTCAATAAAAACGGCTTTTTCTCAAAACTGTCAGTATGTGGGTTGGTTCCATTTTGCATAAGTAGGTCCAATTATACATCACGAAGGTTTCATTCTTCAGGACTAGGTTCCGCGAATAATTATAAGTGTTCAAGAGATACAATTCCCTAATGTACGCTGGTTTTTTATTTATTACATGAGTTCAGCAGACATGCAGGCGGCCCACCTGATGGAGAGCGGTTACCGTCGCCTATGGACATTTGTAACACCGAATGTGCTGCCGCTCTCTAAACGGAGACTGGAACCTGGCTGCTTATTCCGGTACATAACTCAAGGTTGTTATGGCAGCATACTCTAGACCAGAATTGGTAGTTATCGAGAAAAAACCCTACATGGCTGTGGGTTGTTTTGCTGCCGGGCCGCAAGAAATATTACTCTTTCTTCATTCTTACACAAGCCAAGCCATGCCTCCTTGGACAAGCGTGACGGGTATGTTATAGGTCCCTCTATAGTGGGAAGACCGTGCCCAGTAGTGGGACGTTTCTGAAGTGTTATTATTATATACTAGCTGACCCGGCGAACTTCGTCGCCATACTTTCTGAATTCCTAAAAAACTTTGTTTCATGACACAAAAACAAAATCACCAAAATCGTTCCCGGTGATTAGGAGGATTCTAGAACCCGATCTCAGCGCCACCTACCTGCTTCAATTGTGGAAATAAACCATCCCGGGACTCACTCAAACACACACACAAAATTTCATCACAATCGGCAAAGTCACCGACTACTACCAACACATTTTGCGATTCATTTTTATATATAACATATTTCGTCTTATATGTTCTAAAAAAGTGGGGCCTTCATCTGGGCTAATGTTAGAGATTTAGGCTGTTTAAGGCAGATAATGGCAATTAGTTTAAGGTATTACTTGAGATACGACATTGCTTATGACGTTAAATCTTGACAGATAACGTATTGTTACAACTCAGGTTCCGACAAAAACAAAATCCACCTGCATATCTGTAAAAACATTTTATTACCTGTCGGCATTTGAACTAATAGTAACTCATTTATGTACGTCTTCTTTTGTTTACTTATTTATTGGCATACGTTTTTAGAGAACAGTCCACTGTTCTATTGTACTCGTTTACGACCGACTCATTAGCCAGGTGTTTCAGATTACGTCGACAACAATTCGCGCACATTTGTATTTGTGAGGTATAAAACGACAGCCTGATGGGGAGAGGGGGCAGGCAAGCGAGAACAACGATCAAGGTGTGACGTGTCTACAATCGGAAATCTATTAATGACGGAGTTTGCGCGTTTTATTGAATTACGACCTTTTGCACTACGTTTGAATTTCTTGTGTTTGGTTATATTTGTACCTGTGTTATACGTGTTTATATAGTTCTAATAAACTCTAAAATAAGTCTAACGGCATTTTAATTCGAGTCTCGCTGAACTCGTAACAGTATGTTACATCTAGTATAGCTA
Organism: Dendrolimus punctatus; assembly: GCA_012273795.1. NCBI lineage: Eukaryota > Metazoa > Arthropoda > Insecta > Lepidoptera > Lasiocampidae > Dendrolimus > Dendrolimus punctatus. Next base: position 3,577,558 of record CM022534.1, on the reverse strand, counting down.
AGTGTTAACAATGTCATGTTTAGCGCTTTGAATAAGACACATTCGGTTACAGCCTAAAATCTTTAACGGTAACCCAGATGAAGTCTGCATAAAGCTTTTCTTTCCTTTCTATTTCCAGCTAAAACATTTTGGGTGCGTTCCGAAAGGAGTCTTACATTACTTAATAGCAATACTTTTATAGTCTTTTTGAAGCCGTTTAAAAGATCATTAAATGCTTAACTGTTCAACTACACGAATTTTGCTTAACAAAATAGATTTAATCTAAAAAGAAGTTTAAACAGGTTCCCTTCCTTAATTAATTACAGTTAAGAATTCCACTTAACTAAGATTCCTTACCTTAATGGAGATAAAAGTCTGATGGAAAAAGCTGTTATAAAATACCAAATCAAGATAAAAGAAAAGGTTTTGGCAATTTTGGCAAATCCGCTTTATTAGATTTTAAGCCGGAAATAATTAGACTGTGACCTAAGATATTTCATCTTTATATGCGTTCCGGTTTTTTAGCAATACTAATGCAAGGTAATTGCCTGATATTGGCTTAGTTTCTAACTAACCTTTGTCGCGGCGGACTTGAAAAATGTTATTGAAATCAATTTTATTTAAAACAAACGTATGCGAGCACAAAACCGAAATAGACAAAATTTTATTGAATTATAATAATATAGAATTTTGGAGATAGTTATTACATTTTATTTACAAGTATTGGTACCGCCATGTAAACCTCCTTTCGACCTATTCATACTTTTCTTCGAATATTTAAATTCTTCTTCAATTGTGACGGCGCGTTTCCTTTTTCGCACGTTACTTCAATCACTCATTGTCATATCATAAAATTAAATACATCGCTCCGCTCTGTAAATAAATAAAATATCATAAAATACTATAAAATAAATGTCCCCGCATACATAAATATATTATAAATAACCCGTTCCGCGCCGCCATTATAATATATAATAAATTAATATTAAAATACATAAAACAAATACATATATAATAATACTATAAAATAAATATACCAAGTACAATAAAGTGTGTGTGATAGTGGATAGTGGAGAAGAGGAGCCGCGTTTCATTCCCATTAACCAGGTAAGTGCGTGCTCGTTCCGATTCCCATTCCAAATTGTCCACACTTCTTTTCCCGCAAGTTTGATATAGTGCGCTTCCCGCTAAATCCAGCGCCGCCGCAACAAGTATGTTTAATGTTTGTATGATTTTTTCTATAACACTTTCATACTACAAACAAAACTAAAACTAATCCTCAAAATAAACTACATACGTATCTGATATTATTGGAAATAGAAACACAGGCTCCTGATTTCCACCCAACATCTTAGTCGTTTTTTTATTTCATGAGTTCAGCAGACAGGCAGACGGACCACCTGATGGAAAGTGGTCACCATCGCCTAAAAATGTTTCTAATAGCAAAGGTACTAAATGTGCTGCTGTTCTCTTAAATGTAATTGGGCATTTTTGAAATTGTATAGAAGGTGAGCAATAAAGTGTTATCTATTTATCTAAATTCTAAATAAGTTAAGTTAATATAAAGAATGTAACAAACCACTGCCAAAGGAGAGTATGCTCAGAAGGCTAGCTGCATTGCCACTGTATGGCAATGCTGATACGTTCGTTGGGCGAAATACGTACCAGTCTTCTGATCAAGAGTGGTATCAAAATTTTTCTCACGAATATCTTTGAAGAAGCCTTTTGGCGATGGACCGCATGAGCCCAAAGTTCCATCTCTAAACAGCACAAATGTGAAACCCCTTCCTTAGGTTCCATATTTGTGCCATTTGAGATTTTCTGCTATGGAACATATTCTTCAGTTTTATTAGTAGTAACATAATCTTTAAATTTTGTTCAGATAGCTGGATTTCAACAACAACAGAAGTGTTCTACAGAAAGATATAACACAGCATACAGTTACAAATGCGTATATTACAAAGCGGGGCGAAAGCAATTCTTCTTTGTCTTGCGCTATCTAGGACACCTAGCTCTCAAAGATAGCCTTGGCTAGGGTTACCATTTATCCCTGGGAAAAATAAGACATTTCTATATAATCCAATAACACTAGAATTTCCGGTTCTTATCTTTAAGTCACATCATGAAAGAAGAATATTGGGAGTGGAAATATCTCAATTCTAGAAACCATTATGTTGGAATCTCCCACAAAGGGTTTTCATTAAGGTGAAACTTCTATACAGACGCGGGTCTTCGGATTTCTCCGTAGGCAGGGAGGCATAAATTTAGAGTAAACGTGGTGAGAGGCGCATAATTTTAGGATTATGGATGCGTTTTTTGGTTCCGGATAGAATTCAGATTTTTTTTGTTTGATAAAATTAAAATATGTTAAACAAAAAAATCATTCATTAAAATGTACCTTTTTTGTACCTAACCTAACCAAATCATAATTAGCAGTAAACCTGCGTAGACACATAGTAGAAGTGAAACTTCAACGGACAACTGTAAAAACGAATCGCAGATTCGCAGATTGTTCATGTACTTGTCCAATTTGAAAACCTGCCCGTAAAACTTCCAAATTACACTTTTGTTGCGATTTGTTTTTACAGTTTTCCGTTTTTATAATAGCATAGTGCCTTTGTGTGTATATGTATATAGTGGCTTAGTACTGGCCACCAAAATATACTAAATGTTTGGATTTTATAACATGTATGTGTTCCTTAGTTTTTTTCCTTCCATTAAATGCAGTTAAGTAATCGGTCCGAGCATATTCCAATCGTTTGAACGGGACTTTAATCGAGCCTTATATTGAACGAAATTTTTAACCAAAAATAAAGGGATATCCGCATAGAAAATTCGGTAAACAAGACGTAAGTAGATAGTCTTGCCCGAATAACTAAAATGCTTGGCATACGACGCAAATCCCGGGCGACAGGTAGCCCTATCAGGCAGTTACCGGTTAAGTCTTCGCCAACGGTTCTGCGAGAATGTGTCGCTTTAAATTAAAGAGGAAAAAATAAAATTCCTTTTTTAAAACAGTACCGTCGCCATTTTGTTTTAGGGATAATTGACAGTAATGGACCTTCCCAAGGGATGATAATATGTTACGACACGTGATATTAGTAGACTGAAAAATAAAATTACGTTCTGTTTTGAAGGTTCATTTTGACGAACTTGGAGCCTGAAGCTTATATACCTAAGGGTTCCGTCGTTATATCCGTTCGTCCGTTTGTTTGTGTAAATCTAAGTTTATTAAAATGAGGCCTTTTGAATTGCCACATTTTACTGTTAGACTTTGTTCAAAATTCCACGTACTATGGTTAGATGTGGATGCTAAGCAGTGTTCGATTTTTGTACTATTGTCAATAAATAAGATTAGTGAGTACATAATATCAAAGGATAGTTTGTATTGATTACTTCAATACTCGGCTCGCTCTGTCATTGCCGGAATACTGCTCCATTGGCACTCTAAAAGAGTGCCTATGGAGCAGTATTCGTAGCAGACAACGTAGTCCGACTTCGACAATAGTGGGAGGTCTGTCTTTCCTCAGTTCCGCGAGTGTGGCGCACAAGATACTGCGTTCCATACACAGGTCGAATGCGCTGCATGGCAACTTCAGAAGTTCAAGCTCGAAGCCATATTATGGCCGTTCAATTCACTAGGGAGTTTGGTTGAGGCTTTGCTTTACGGAGACGATCACTGGTGGCCAGCATCGGCTTTCTGCGTGGCAGTAATGTCTCGTAAGGAGAGCTTCCTTACGGGAATAGAATGATTAAGATCTCCTCCCGTAATTCCATCGCAGGGGTCCACAGGCGTTTGAGGATGCGGTGGATCTAACTTCTGCTGGTGAATTGGGTCGCTCTGTTTCTCGGAGTGATCCAAGCCTTGATGCACGGATGAACATAGCTGTAGGCTTTGCTCAAGACCATATCTTTTTCCAACTTAAGCGCTGACATATGAGATTCAAATTTAGCGGTGTATTTGGGAACGACTGAACCAGAGTCCCCACACACGCTGTGTGGTGCATAATCTCGCTGCGTAAGGTTTAACTCCCACAATGGACCTAATACGGTACGAACCGTATGCTGCCTGCGTTTACAAAAAAAAGAGTATGCCGATATAACAACGTTGTGTTTCGAGATCAGTGACCATTTTCTCGTTCTACCCTTCGAGTACGGTAATACATGTACATTGGTGACACTTTTGTTGTTGCGAATCTCCATAGACGATGATAACCATTTTCCATCACGTGGCTCGTCTGCAGTACTCCATTAATAAATCTAAAATATTGACTAGATGCAACTCATTGCAAAATCATTTTAAAAATAAAGCAACAGGTTCCTATAAAACCCTACAGCGTCTATTATCTCCTTTATTGGAAAATATAATGGCTTTTCTATCTATATATCGAAGTTTAAAACCAGGCATTTCTTTTTAATGCTCCCAATATATATTAACTGGAATTCTAAAATTAGCAGCCGAGATACGCACAAACATTTTACAACTGCAATAAACCGGATGACCTATAAAACCTCAGATTGTGTACGTTGAGTACGCCTGATGCAGGTCACGACCTTACATAGCACAGACAAGCTTCATAGGACTTTTCTTCAAATAAATGCATCATTCATTCATTCTGATCTTCAACCTATCGTTGTTCACTGGTGAAGAATATGGTGCTTATGATTACCACTTGTATCGTAATACAACCACAGCATATTGGCTACACACTAATGTTAGTATTGTGTATACTTTTAAATTGTCTTTTTTATGTTATGGTATAGTAACTATAAACGAACCACACGGACTATAACGACTCAAAATCTTCTCAATTTGATAACTCGAACCATAGGTGCGGTAATATGGTTGCTATAATAGAAGAAACCAATAGTCAATTGGCTATAGACCAGAGCAAGCATGATGCAGATAGCGGTGATAGTCTCATGACTCCCAAAATATCAATTTCCATATTCATATATGGAAATTGATATTTTGGGCTGGTCGCTAAGCAGTAAAATTGAATTGAATTGAAGAACAAGCCAAGAAATTTATTATTAATTATTTTATTATTTTATAAACGAACCATATAAATAACATGCTGACGATGAAGAGAAACATCATGAGGAAACCTGAGCATCGATCGAGATTATGTTGCATATCGATATATGCAAAACTCTCCAAGTACTAATTAGTATTAGTAGGCAGGACCTCAGTAGTATCACGTTTATGATGTGATCTTACGCTAATATTAGACGGATCAACCAAATTGAATCAATTTAGTTGAAAGGCATAGAACTGAAAGGATCGGTATTCAATGACATTGAATATTTTTTAAGGTTTGATTATGTAAGAATGTATGATGAAAGAATGACTAAACAGATATACAATGCAAAAGTGAATGGATGTAGAAGTCGCGGAAGGCCACGACACACCTTCCGTGATGAAATTGATCATGTACTAACAGAAGGTGATGTCAGGAGCCTTAAGAAAAGACGAGCGTGTATGACAAGGGCTATGAATGTCAAAGAAGCAAGTGAGGTGTGTAAGAATAAGCCTGTATGGCGCTCTGTTGTTCGTGCCTACCCCGCAAGGGACCTGGCGTGAAGTTATGTATGTATGTATGTTATTATATGAAGTATGTCATGGTAACGTAATGACTAGCGTGGATGTCCAAAATTCAAGGGACGCGGGTATGAATCCTGGCCGGAATGTATGGACCACTTAGCTAGATTTCTGACTTAATGTGCATATTGTTACAATTACCACGTGCTAACAACAGTGAAGTAAAACATTGAGATGAGAAGCCTACACATGGAGATAACCGATGTGTCAAACTGCCAAGAGCCGCTTTGAACAAGCGAATAATGTCCGTTCCCCTACAGTGGGAGCTCGAGACCAGCAGTTGGACGGATGGATGATGACTTTGTTTGGTTCGTCCAAATTGTAAGTCAGAAATGTATTGTCTAATATCGGCTTTTGGTATTCTAAAAAGCTTTTGATATTTGTTAAATTAAAATATTAATTGAACCGTCCAGCAATGGGCTGGCCACGTCTGCCGCAGGACCGTGGGCCGGCCAGACGAGTCCTGGAGTGGAGATCGCATCTCTTTAAACTTAATGTCGGACGGACGACTCGAGCCCAATGGACCGACGACCTGTGCAAGGTCGCCGGTAGGCGCTCGATGAGGAAAACAGAGGACAGGGATGAGTGGCGCCGACTTGGGGAGGCCTACGTTCAGCTGTGGACTGCGAATGCCTGACGTCAGCACAGCGACACAAAAAAATAAGTTTTATGTTCAAATTTAATATTGAAAATTGAAATAAATATTTATCTCGTAGATCTAATCATAATGTTATCTCACAGACTTTACATAGATTAAACTTGCTCGATTGTAAATATTTCCAAGCACGTGGATTAAATGAATTTACGACGACACTTTAATCTTATCTGATAGAAAAACCTTTTTGGTATACACTATCTTTTTAATTTAAATAACTCGATGAAAACTTCACAAGTTTGTGAAATTGCAAAATAAATTTTATGCAAACATATCTATAACTTGATTTTATTAAAGATAACTTTTTCAATACAATCTTGGTCAAATTTTATGTTTAGACGGTTATTTTAAAACATTTTCTAATGTCTGATGACTTCAATATTTCCCTCATCTACTGCAAGCTTGAGGTAGGTGGTAGCAGCAGGGGCAAATACCCTACCACCGGACTGTGGGTAGTTTTGTCACCTATTACGACAGGCCGTCCAGCTGCAGGAAATTGTATTCTTTCTCCGCTCCTGCACAATTAAATTAAATTTAAATTTACACATATTCTTCATTTTAAAATATCATGTATAGTTTATTAGTAATGCGTTCTTCGGTCGTTAGAAACTTTTAAATTCATCTTGTGACGCAATTTAGAAAAGGGGCTTAGAATAGTCCGAATGTTTTTCTTTGCAAAAGTGGATGGATGCAGAAGTCGCGGAAGGCCACGACACACCTTCTATGATCAAATTGATCGTGTACTAGCAGAAGGTGATGTCAGGAGCCTTAAGAACAGACGAGCGTGCATGACAAGAACTATGAATGTCAAAGAAGCAAGTGAGGTGTGTAAGAATAAGCCTAAATGGCGCTCTGTTGTTCGTGCCTACCCCGCAAGGGACCTGGCGTGTAGTTATGTATGTATGTTTTTCTTTGCCGATTTAGGTAGGTACCTACATATGTTTATACATTTATTTATTTTAGTAACCAATCAAATGTGAACTGTCTAATTTTCTAATTACGTTGCTAGGATATTATGAATTATATTAACATATGCAATTAATTTAAGACCCGATCAATGATGTATATGTATTTCATTAAAATTCTCGGTGTTTATCCATAAGATTACACTCCTCAGTAATTGAACTGAGTGCTAAACGCTGCGATATAAATTTTCCTATATCGATTGTCGGATTATCGTATAATTAAAACAGATTATTGCGCAGTACACGAAAAAAGCTTTTAGATCCATTAATAGGGTTGCGTCATTACAAAAAATATTTTACTTGCATAAATTATTGAATTGATAATTTGTTATGGGAGGGTAAACCGATTTGTTACGTAACGCGTTACGGCGCCAGGCTGTCTGGCTTCCCTTTTACTCACGCATACGGCAGCGGTAGGCAGACTAAGTTATCACTTCTGTTGGGCGTTCCGAGAGGCACATGTTTTGTTTTATTTTGTAATAAAGCAATATAATTTTACTAAAATAATAATAAATAATCGGCAGACTAACACTCACATTGTACATCCCAAAATTAAGAAATATACACTTGTGTTATGGGTAATAATATACCATGGGTTACTCTGAGGCCGATCGCAGACATCCGGACTATACGGAGAAAATTCGATTTTGAAATTTACCATACCAAAAATTGAACCCGAAACCTCTGCGTTGCAGTGAGGTCGGTCGGACAGTAAAGGCATGGCCAACTCAACCATAAAGGCCGTCAAATTAACTAAATAACTATAAATAAAAAATATTATAAACGCGAAAGTTTGTACGAATGTATGGATATTGTTTTGTTACTCCTTCACGCAAAAACTACTAATTGGATTTTGATGTAACTTTACAATAATATAGTTTACACATGAATAACAGCTATAATTTATAAAGATATAGTGTGAATTATCTAAAATATGACGATTTTTCATCGCCACGCGGATGAAACCGTGGGCGCAGCCAGTATAAAAATATTTGTAACTGCCTACATAAAAAAATCGTACAAAGCCATGTTTAAACAAGCCAGGCAAGTGTGTACCAGCTTACCGTCTATTATGGGTTCTGTAGACATAAATTTGACACAGAGCGGTGGCAAAAGATGTGGGAGGAAGAAGTAGTAGAAAGCTGGACAAAGCAACTTATTCCCGACATAAGAAAATGGTACTGGAGGGAGTTCGGCGAAAGAAACTACTACATAACGCAGATGTTAACTGGACATGGCTGCTTCCAGGACTACTTGCGCAGGATTAGGATAGTAGATACAGAAACATGCTGCGAAAAAGTGGACACCACGGCCTATACTATCTTAGAATGCGAAAGATGGGATGATGTGCGAAGAACAGCCCAGACAAATTTAGGTTCCAACATAACAGCAAGTACAATTTTGGATATAATGCTACAAAATGAAGAAAATTGGCACAATGTCAACAATATGATGACTGAGATAATGTCTAAAAAGGCTCTTGACGAAATTGAAAGGAAAAAATATCCCTTTGTTCCCCGCTACTAATGCCTAAGAGCGGGGGCACACGACGCGTTGCGGCGCCGCACCGCAAAGATTTCGCCGTATCGGCGGGCACACGATCGGTGCGGCGCCGCAACGTTGTAATGTCGCAGCGGTGCCGCCGGCGCCCCAGCAGCGTTGGACAGTCGCTTAATAAAAATGGATCGTAAAAGACGTCTGTTGTTGGCCCTACTATCTGCCTGTGCGTGTGACGCATAAACAATTGAGCGGTGCCGCTCCGACGTCGCAACGCATTCACACCTCCCCGCCTCGTCTCGGTGTTTGCAAATCCGGTGCGGCGCCGCAGCGCATCGTGTGCATGCCACAGATATTTCTATGTAAAATGACGCAGCGACACGGCTCCGGCGCCGCACCGCCGCCGCAACGCATCTTGTGCGTCACACGCACGGGCACATAGTAGGGCCAACAACAGACGTCTTTTACGATCCACGTTTATTAAGCGACTGTCCAACGCTGCTAGAGCGCCGGAGGCGCCGATGCGACATAACAACGTTGCGGCGCCGCAACGCATCGTGTACCCCCGCTCTAACGGTATACCACTGCAGGACGAGGTTGAATAAAAAAAAAGGACATAACTTTGTTTGTTTTCTTCATTCTGTTACGGTTACCTTAAAAAAGGAGAAAAGGCAGTGGGTTAATCCACGCGGAACATCCAATAGATTTTCATGAAAAATATGGAATATATGCGTAGGTTGGCACTGCCAACCTTATTTCCATTAATAACGTTTTTAATTTGATAATATTGGGGAATGATTGTGGATAAAATTGCTTCAATATCCAACGTTATTAGGCGCCAACGCACTCGAAGGATAAATGAATTAATTATGTAACAGTTCGGAATATTGGAATGTATGGAAAATGAGGTTCAATTTCAATTATTATTTACTCAAATTCTGAGAAAATACACGCGTTTATAGAATACAATACTTATACAACTAAAGATAGCTACAAATTTACTGATATTGTGTACGAATACGCGGAATACGACAGAATACCAAACTTTCTGAACAGCTATATTTCTATAACAATATTTATTAAATTACCAACGACTATTAGCGGGCTTCCATTTAAACGGCTCAAACCCTATATGATAACTGTTTGACTTAATAGATTATACTATACCGTAGTATTATTTAATTAATATTGACATTTTTAAATTTAATATTTTTACTAGTTTTTAAAATGTTTAACAATTCATTTTTTTTACATGTATATTTAATTAAATTAATTTGTAAACATTAGTGTAGGGTTAGGTGAGTGAAAGTATTTGTACGTCATGTAAAGGACTAAACCGATAGGTCAAACCTGCCAAGGCGCCTTGGACAAGCGAGGCCCGAGCCCAGTAGTGGGACATTTATGGGCTGATATTATTATTATATATTATATTATTCATGTACCTATGTTTTTGCAAATAAAGACTGATTGATTGATTGAAGCACATATTTAAGGGCCCGGTATATCGTTTCGGTTTACCGCAGCTGTGTACGCATGTACAGGCACCACTCGGTTTTAGAACTTTAAAATATAAATAGATAATTGAGCTAAATTAGATTTCTACAGAGACTACCGTATTAATCCATTAGGCTTGAGTAGAGTACTAGAGTAGCCTTGATCTTAGAATGACGATGAAGAATAGGTATTAACCTATTCTTTACTACACAGAAAATTACTAATACTGATTCGTAACAGTATTAGTAATTGCGGGATGTGAATTAAAAATGCCGTTGGAATTATCTTTATCAGAGGTAATTCACAGTTTTTTTACGAACACAACCGAATACAATAAGTTTAAACTGTAAATCAGAAAAACGTAATAATATAAATCGCGGCTAGTCCATTATTATAAAATACTCCGAAAATATACTAGATAACGCCTCGATCGCAATTGAAACTCAACTAACTCAGTCCTCACGGACGGACCTTATATGTTTGTAAATTAGACATGGTCTCCTAGCAACATACCCACTATTCCCTTGAATTCTTAACTTGTATGCTTATTAGATTCTAACAATATGCAACGAAATTCAAACCAAAATAAAAATGACATCTTACTGGGAGATATACTAAAGGATTAACACGAAGAAAAGATCATTTAAATTTAAATGAATAATAAAACACTTGTAATGGATTATTATCGGTTCGCAATAATACACATTCCTGACGCAGTACAGCCATTCGCTAGCTACCTATTACGCGAGCATATATAATTAGCAGAATTCAGGTTACTGTACCAATTGTGAATTTAAACCATCCGGGGACCACTCAAAAATACAGAACAAAATCATCAAAATCGATCTAGGTGATTTGGAGGATTTTTGAACCCGATCTCAGCGCCACCTACCGGTTCTAATTGCGAATCTAAACCATCCGGGAACCCACTCAAACATACAAAACCAAAATCACCAAAATCGGTCCAGGTGATTAGGAGGATTCTAAAATCCGATCTCAGTGCCAATAAGATAACAAGAATCCTATGTCCCTCTCCTGGTTCTAAGCTTCCTCCCAAACAATTTTCAGCCTAATCGGTACACCCGTTCTTGAGTTATACTATACTAACGCGACTTTCTTTTATAGGTATATATATATATATATATATATATATATATATATATATATATATATATATATATATATATATATATATATATATATATAGTTTGATTATACTAGTTGTAGGTAGCGATGGTCGATTGTCACTAGAAACAATCTAATTATTCGATTGTTCCGGTTATTCGATTGCAATCGAGAAATATTTGGTGTTTTTCGATTGTTTGTCGATTGTTATTGATGTGTTACTATTTTGTGTCCATGGCTCACTTGACAATTGGCCTGCACTCGATTTTGTATGGTTACTAATCCGCACAATAGTCGAAGATTACACAGGACGATTGGTAAAATATGTTTTACTACTATTGCGGTGCGCCTTCGCTATAACTTTATTATCGCGACGTGCGCGCACAAATGCATTCGATTTTTTATTTACATTCGATTGTAATTTAGCTATGACGAATGAATCGACAATCGAATACGCGCTTGCACAATTGTCGATTCATTTGATTTTTTTAGTAACAATCACACATCGCTAGTTGTAGGTAGTGTTGGTATTATTATAGTGATCTAATCTCCACATCCTTCTCATAATACTAGACTTTCCCCGAACCTAAATTAAAACTGGATAAATCCGCTATTGTGTACATGAAAGATGAAAGCGTTCAATAAAACAAGGGGAAATGATGGCCGCATACCGTCTCCCGTTACAATACCGCCCTTTTGATGTCTATTTACATACTGTTTATGCTACACCTATTGTAGACAGCTACTGGGTTTTTGATTGCGAGGGACTGGCGAACTTGTTTCTGAATCAGCAGGGTATAAAGATTTTGCTTTCATTTTGAATGATATACCTACTGTTATTGATTGTTTAGCTTGAGAATAAACATATATACAATCCGCTTTATAATACGCTGCTACTTACAGTCAGATGCCAAAACCAACATAGTAATTTATTATTAACTAGGATATGCCCGTGTTGGAATCGTATTTAATAGTAATAATAGTATTCATTGATGTAGTAATTGGCATAAACGGCATAAAAATCGGCCCACTATTTTTTATGTGAATCCTGAACAAACAGACAAAAATAAAACTCCTTGTGGCACTCGGGGACTGCCGCGGTAAAGCTATTAATAGCATTTTTTATCAAGTTATAATTATATATATATATATATATATATATATATATATATATATATATATATATATATATATATATATATATAAAAGCAAAGTTTGTTTTCTGTGTCCGAGGTAAACTCGAAAACTACTGGACTGATCAGCCTGAAACCAGAACCATTCGACGCGGAATTAATCGTAGATGGTTATAGGCTATATATATTTCAAATTCTAATTCAAGACAGGCATTTATCCTTGGTTAATTTGTTTTCTAGCTCATAAAAGAGGAACATGATTTAACATAACCTCTATGTTAGAAACAACTTTAGTCTTAACATATAAAGCAGAAGAGCCTGAATGTATGCTTGAACGCGCTAATCTCAGGAACCACTGTCTGATTTGAAAATTCTTTCAGTGGTAAATAACCCATTAGCTATATATCATCGCGATAAGATCAATAGGAGTGGAGTACCAATGAAGAATGTTTCAAAATCGGGTTTTTAGCTTACTTTCTTTTTTGTTATTCCACGCGGACGAAGCCGCGGGCAGGAGCTAGTTCTATATATATGCAGTGTATTTTTTCTTTGATATTAATTCAAGTTACACTTTCTGAGCGTGGTGATCGATAAGAAAACAACCTACATGTAGGTATACTTACGGGGCGCACATGCGGTGAGTGTGTCTTTATAAAGATATGATAGACTCCTATACACCTATATACTTTCTAGCAAACAGCTGCTTACGCATTCATCCGATTTTGGAGCAGCTCGTCGTCCATAATGTGCCTGATATACCTCGAACTGCTACGAGAGCTCGCGGCTCACTGTGGCCACCGCACGCCTCCGCTCGCCGCGCCCGCCTCAGGCCCCCGTCACCGCGCATTCAGTGTGGACGCACACATACACGTTAAGCGAACGCTCATGGTAGGCCGAGTGGGAGGTGTTAGGTTTGTTTTCGTTACGGAATTTCTTGCTTCGGTCGCCACTCTCAAAGCCCACGATAAAAGCTATGCAATAGCTTAATAAAAACCGCACTACTCACACAACAAAATTATTCACGATTTTCCGTTAAGTTCATATGTGCCTGAAATAGAACACCTTAAGTTAAGCGACAAGGCTGACATTTGTTTTGGAAGTATTGTAACAAATTTTTACAATTGTTTTTTTGCTAGTAATCCCTCATTATTCATATCCACGAGTAAGGTAACTGACAAAAAATTACCAAACGCAACCTGACACAGTCTGCGTTATGAAAACGTAATACGAAATTAAATTTTAAAAATCCACAGCATTTTTCGTTGACATTTTTTGTAATGAAGATGGTGCCTAAAAAGTAATTTTGGCGGGTAAAAGGGTCGCAGGGCAATTTCGGCCAGTTTTTATCTCAATTCCGTTAATTACAGGGCTCGCGATTGTGTCGGCGGACAAAGGGGATTATTCAAAAAAAACAATTATTCGAAATTAAACGGATTATCGTATGTTAAGACATTCTAGGAGGCTGCTAAAATCTTTATAAATCTATGTATAATATTTATTTGAGGAACTGAGAACCTCATGTTTTTTATGAAAAAGAAATCTCTACATCTATTCAGATAAATAAAATTGAAGTGTTTGTTTATAATGTCAAAATAACATATTCTATTTTTTACGGCAAGTATACCGAAAACTCACTTGTTTTTAATTTTTTTGGCTGTTCTGCAATGTCCGCCCGGCTACGTGGACCGAATTTCCTAGAATCAGCTTGCACTTTAAAATCCGTAAATCCATAACACCTAGCTAATTATTACAATACAACTATAGGCCGTATGCCAATAAATAAATAAACAAAAGAAGACGATCATGAAAGATTTACAATAGTTTCAATGTTATTAGATATTAGTTCAAATGCCGACGGGTAATAAAATGTGTTTTGTTTCAGATATTCAGGTGGATTTTGTTTTTGTTGGAACCTGAGTTGTAACAGTACTCATTGATTAAATTTTCTAAATTGTACTAGTTTATAATTTACAGCGAGCCGTGGGGTGGTTTACGGCTAATTTGTTACACCTTAGATTATATTGTTTAAGTTTTAGTAGTAATTTTTCTAGTAATAAATATAGTCTATCCTACTCAGGGATAATGATGCCTTCTAATAATGAAAGATTTTTTTCAACTTGTCCAGCAGTTATTGAGTTTATTCGTTACAAACCCACAAAAATAAAAATATTTCCTTTTTATAATACTTACTAGCTGTCCCGGCAGACGTTGTCCTGCCCGAAAAATAGAGGTTGGTCGTAGAGGGTCGAAAATTTAGGGTTGTATGTATTTTTTAAAGGTGTATCATCAAAAAAATATCTAAAAGTTAAAAAAAATTAGTAATAGACTACCCTTAACATTTAGGGGGATGAAAAATAGATGTTGTCTAATTCTCCGACCTACCCAATATGCACACAAAATTTCATGACAATCGGTCAAGCTGTTTCGGAGATTTAACTACAATCACCACGACACGAGAATTTTATATATTAGATTAGTATTTGATGCAAATTTATGTATTTTTAAAAGAACTTTTCAGAGTTACTATTTATACTGTGTAATTGTCGTTTGTAATATTCTTCTTTCATGGTCATTAGTGTTGGCAACACCAACATAGAATTTTATTTAATTTTATTACTTGCAACATTGTAGTTGCATTTGTTTTTCTCTTCAGATCAGATTGTAGCCGAAGGCAGATGTTGGAACTTTTTAGAATGCATAATATTTAAATTTATACGTGATATTATTTTTTGTTTTTTGGTTGTCATTCTTGTAAAAGAAAATTTGTAAAGGCAAGTCAATATAAATGTTTCGAAGCGAATTATTTTATTTATAGTTTAGATTTTGCTATATATTATATTTAATATAATCCGTAACAGCAGACGCCTTCGTATAAAAGTGACTTTATTACAAGTTTTCACCCTATAACAGTGATTTACCTTCCACCACTACATCGACCTGGGTATCCTAGGCCCACCACATCAGCGTACCACAACATTTATTATTATACAATATAAAAACAATCTTCCATTTTGAAATGCATCTAACGATATTCAAAAAGTACAATGTTAATTAATGTAACTAAAGAAAGTCTTCTAATTGGTATTAAAATTAAATAATAACAGCCGAAATTTAGGGAAACGATCGCCATGTTTTCAAATTTAAGGGACGGACATCCCGCTGGCAAACTTGCCCAGTTAAAGATTTACTGCTCATTCGTGTGTTTCGAATAGAACAATTAAAAAAACTCCGGAGTGAACTAATATTTTATTTTAATATTAAACAATAAAGGTTAATCATAATGGTCTTATTAGATAACGAAACCATTTTTGTTGTTATAAATCTTAAAATAACCAATTAACATGACCTCGGAGTATTATAGCCATTTCAATTAACAATAGTTCAGAATATATTGGTTATGTTAGTGATGACTGGGGTAGTTGATTTGGGATATAGGTATATTATGCAAATGTATACGTCATCGGGTATAAAATACATTTTGTTCTCATGTTAATGTAGATTTAATTAATTAAAGAAATTAGTTTCGGTTGTTATTGTGATCAAGGGGTTTCTCGGTTTGATATGTTAACAATGTTGTTTAGAGATGAGTGATTATGAGAGTTTAAGAAATAATTAACTATAAGTGCCTAGGTAACTATAGGAAGTATAAACAATATAATTATATACATATGAAGCTTAAAAATCTTTACTTAAAATTACGGTTTAATTCATTTTTATAGCTTGAGTTCAGCAGACGGGCAGATGGCCCACCTGATGGAAAGCGGTTATCTTCTATGGTCATTTGCTGGACTATGGAGGCTGGAGCTTGGTCACGAATGCCAAAACACGACTGAAAGTTGTTAGGGCGGCATACCCTAAATCATGTACGGTAGCCATCCAGTCGGGCATATGCCCTACCACCCTGCTGCGAGTTGTTTTGTCGCTTCTTACGACAGGCCGCCCGGCCGCAGGAATTTGTATTCTTTCTCCGTTCCTAGACGGATAGAACACTTGCAAAAATTGTAGTGAGTGCTTTTATACGATGCCTTATTATAAAAGACGGTTTTATATTTTTTATCTGCCTGTCTATCTTTCTGAAAGTGTTTCGAATATACTCCAAAACAGCTTAATAGATTTCAATGAAAATTTTAGAGATATTCGATCTTGTATTTTCATGTAGGTTTCATTTTGATACCGTGTAAATTTCAGAAAATATAAAGTGAAAATTTTACATGTATGAAATAGCGGACATATCTAGTAATGATCAAACTACATGGAGAAGTATTCATCCACATATACACGGTATGTCAAAAACCTTAAACTAATTTTAAAAACCTTCAACAATTAGCGTAAGACAAGCCTAGACCACTTCTAAACTAAGTTTAGCAATAGTGGTTTCATTTAATTAATCAAAATTTAATTGGACAGCATCTGGTTTAAACTTATCTAAAACAAATTCGCAATTAAGAAATCAGGTTTCTGGGACACTGTGTAATAACATATTCTAAGAAGTGTTACGATATTCTATTCTAAATTTCTATTCTGCCAGGTAGAGCATTTGCCCGACTGGATGGCTACCACCCCTGGTCTAAAGTATGTTGCCATAAAAACCTTGAGTTGTGTTCCGGCATTAATGACCAGGTTCCAGTCTCCATTCAGAGAACAGTATCGCATTTGTAGCACTGTTGGTATTGCAAATGTTCATAGGCGATGGTAACCGTTTTCCATCAAAAAATATATTTTTATAGTATGGATAATGAAACTGACTGATTGTTATAAAGACATACAAAAAGATGTAATATTAAAGCTTTCGTAGTTACCAGAATGTTTACGTGATTCTAAAAACGGTTTTTTTCTTGAAAGATATGCTAATTTTCAACTGTAGTTTAATTATAGTATTTTTACGACTTTGCTTCTCGTTAATTTTATCTGCAAAGGCTTTAGTAGTCTTAAAAATTTCTTAAGAACATACTTTTCTTGCTTATTAAGTAAAAAAAAGTAATTTTGTCCACGTTGGACTAGTAACAAACATTACAGTTATTTTGCTAAATAAAACATATAAATATATAAAAACAAAGGTTATTTTCAGCAGGGTAAGGGATTTTCTAGTATGAAAATACATGATTCCTTGAAATTTCCATAAAAACTAGGCATAAGTAATATTACTAAACGCGTATGCCTTTAGTATATATATAATTATATATATTAAAGATTTTATCAATCAGTGAATATTTAACAAAAAATTTTCGACCTGGCTGGCATTTAAACCTTTCCCAAGAAAATTCCCGTAAGATTCTCGGAATATAAAATTTAAGCAACAAATTTTAAGTCCGAAAACTTACTATCGAACAGCGAAAACCGTATCGAAATCCACCCAATAATTTTGCGTGAATCTCGAACAAACAGACAAGTACAAAAAATATTAAGAAACAAAAGGAAACTTCTTTAAAATTTTATAATATTATAGATCGATAATTCTAATTTTATGTCGTGATAGCTTAGTGGTTAAAACACCCCAGGGTATCCCATAATTATGTTTTTTTAAGATTTTTCAACTCAACAATCATTTCTGAATATAAAAAAAATACACAATGGCCCGAAGCGGACAAACAGACTGACGACCCATAGACGGACAGAAAGTTATTACCTTCGCCTGTATGTCTGCAACACAAGGGGCGATGCAACCGCGTTAGCAACGTCTTGGATGAGATAGACGAGGCGGGATAGGAAAGTAGGTCATCAGAACGAACCTACTTTACTAAACACGATCAACTCAATACGAACCATTTCACTCTCATATGCTGTGAAAGCATGGTATCACATCGAACGGAGTAGTCCAAAGAGCTATAATCAAGATAATAACACCAGCAGGACTCTACCAGGTAAATACCATGTGTCGTCAAAGTACTTTCAGCAATTTTTCGTGAGAGAGTACAGAGAGTACTTATTCTTTATTACTTACATTCATCCTTACAATCTCCTTTATAACCCCTAATTACGACTTGTATTTCAAGGTTTGCAAAATTAAGAACCAAACAAGGTTTATCTATACAAATAAATAAAATTGAAGTGTCTGCTTGTAATGTAATAACACTGTATGTCTGTTTGTTTTGGCTAATTTAGTGAAAAGTGTTTTTCAGAGTCGTAGCAGGTCTAGTGATCTATCGTATCTACTTACCCCAATGGGAAACAGTCGTGATAATATGTATGTTTGTATGTATGGTAATATGCATTCCAAACTCAATATTTTTTTGGGTGAACGCTATGTCTGTCTGGTTATGGCACGGTGGCTCCTGAATAGGTAAACCGATTTGGATGCGATTTATTTTTATTTTAAAGCAGGCTTTCTGGGGATGGTTCTTAGATATATTTTATCAAAATTGGTTTAGCCATTTCAAGGTCATCAGCTCTTTTATTTTTTTGTGTCCTAAAACATGAAATACTATATAACTATGCAAGGTAATGGAATACTTGGTCTGATGCTGCGGGCATATCCAGCACACTAGTGCACTCTTTAAAAAAAATTGTAGATAGGTCATGCTTGGGTGTGAATAAGAGTTGATCAGTATTTGATTCTACATAGAATGCAATGGTTGCAAGACGATGAGCTGGTGCTAGAGCCAGGATATGCAGCATACTAGCACATAACCCGGCACATACCGACTTACATATAGGTCAAGCTGATAAAAGCATATTAGAAACCAAATTTAAAGGATTCCATGTTTAAAGGAAGTTGGAAACTAACCGATAAATCAAATTAAAAGCAAGTGACGCCAGAGTACAAAACTATCCTCTCATGTACGTTGTTCAATTACACTGGTCTTTTTTAATAACGAACGCTTATACTTAAACTGCTTACCCATCAACCTGGTGTTAAAATCGCCTAATCTAATACGAAGTTGCGTTCATTAACTTCTGGGTACTTATTACAGCGTCTTTTTATCGCAATAGCCCTCAGGCGGAGTAAGGATGAAAGAGGACCCTTCATAATATTGCTTGGTACGAAATATTTAGTATCCTATAAGCGCTCAAACGACAGTATAGTTAGCTTTAATAATCCTATAAACTTTGATTTCCAGCAAAGAGAATTTGTGCTAATATATGAAGAGTTACTTTGAGTGTTTGATTGTTCTTTCTAATGAACAAGAAATAGGCTAAGTCACTTTTCACTGATTATAGTTGGTCAGAGAAGTTTAAGAACGATATATAGTCACAACGTAGGTGCCGACAAAAACAAATTCACACCTGCATATATGTAAAAGCACATTTATTACCCGTCGGCATTTGAACTAATGACATTGAAACCATTGCAATTTTTTTATGATCGTCTTCTTGAGTTTACTTATTTATTGGTATACGGCCTATTGTTGTATTGTAATTATTAGCTTATTAGCTAGGTGTTACGGATTTTAAAGTTCAAACCGATTCTAGGGAATTCGGTCCACGATGCCGGTCGGACATATTGCACCACAAATTAAACAATATTTAATATGAGTTTACTTAGATTATTACCAGGTACCGATTTATCAATAGGCTGTGTAGGCCAGAGCCTAGGATGGCAGGTTCTGAAGTGGCGGCAAATTTGAGGCCAATATTTTTTATGTCTTAATAAAATTCTTTGACTTGATAAGATAATTCTTATTAAGTCAACACATACAATTCAACGTGTAATATATTTCACCAATTAGATACATTTTTCTACAATTTGTTTAGTCACTTTTGGCCATGGCAAAAACAAACTCATCGATACCCTGCTTCACAATCTACTAATTACGTGAAAATTGTATGTATTGTATTGTAATGTATTCAAGATGATAGTACACAAAAATAGTTACGATTCCACTGAGAAATGTAATTAAAATTATTTTGAACTAGGGTATCGATTTGTAGAGGTCAGTGGTTGCAGCAAAATTTGAATAGCCTACAGGCGGCAAACGTCTAAATCCGTATTCCAAATCCTTTTTCTATATCACGTAGCGTAATAAGAAAAAGCTCGAAATCTTAGTCACACCCGGGCCTTTTGTACAGGGTTTCTAAATAAATACAGTATAATAACGGTTAAAATCAATAATTCTCAAACATTCACATTATACACCTCATTACAAAAGTTAGTATATTACTAACTTTTGTACCTCCCACCAGTCTCACATTGTAACCAAGGTATATATCATGTCAAACATTTTAATAACCTTAATAGAGTTTGATTAAATTTATATCTACTTTAGTAAATGCGATATTTTTGAATGTCAGCATGCAAATTGGATTGTTTCCAACACCGAGAGCTAGGGTTGCGCAGATGCTCAAACAAGAGTTAGGTTCTCAAATTTTCTTGACGTTTATGTAAGACAACTTACCGCAGTATTGCTTACTTTAGTGAGTTTTGAGGGTTGATAAGTCAAGTCATTTAAGGCACATAGATTTATTGCTGGACGAAACTCGTAATAGGAAGATCCTTCAGCTAGACATGGTGGTTTGGCTGGTAGTGAGCTGCAGCCTATTTTATACATTAATTGATGTTAATAGTAGTGACGTTTTGTATGTCGCATGTACTTGTGAAGATATATTTATGCTAATTGACTAGTCTAACTTCATATGCACGATGTAGACTTTTCGTGCCTGATTGCTTGCGAAAACAACGTAGTTCATTGATCCATATAATAGGCCCACTTTATATTAAAACCCACTTTTAAAAAAAGGTTACAGGATTTTACAAACAACTACATCGCCAAACTGCAACGTAGTTTGTCGGCATAGTTCTGGTGGATCATATTAAAATTATACCTACCTTATAACTTCTATTTTAATGTAAATTATTATATAAATAAACTGAAATTGTTTGTTTAGCCACTTTTTGGACTAATCCTTTCCTTATTTAAAACCGATATCTAAAGTATACATTTAAATATTTAAATTATATAATATAATTAAATTAATAAAATTAAATTTACACACGATTCCGTATAGATGATAAGCATCCACTGTTTTTGTGATTCGGGTTGGATCCAAGTGAAAACATCATATCGCAATAATTCAGTGGATTTGGTTGAAATTAAATTTCTGTTGAAACATAATTATTATAACAAGGTTGTATTTTTTTCAACACCTATGGAACACTCGAGCAAATCTGTTATTAAACTTATGAGTCAGAGAAGAATATTATTAGTAAGAATTTAAGGTTTTTTTATTAAATCTACGAAGAATGTAAGCTATACTAAAAATAAAATAAGGAAATAAAGTTCAAAAATAAAAAGCATCTACTAACGAAATAAAGATCTCAGATGGGTGTGAACCTGTTGATAAAATTCGGCATGAATATGTAGGGGGAACCTTTAACGCTGCATCAATAGCAGCCACAACCGCCTTCTTTGTCGAAATACAAAGCAAAGGTTACGTGGTGAAAATGCTTTAGTCATACCAGAACAAAAAAAGATAAAGGCTGACCATCAACAACCTGGTGAAGGAAGACTGACAACCCACGACTATACGTGAGGATACCCCACTCCAAACAAGATAAGGAGTGGAAGAAAAAGGAAACGATATTTAGAATTAGTTTCATTTGGCAAACAAAGATTTTAAATTTTGTCAACCCTACTGCAGACTCCGGGGGTGAAAACCGTTGAATCACTTTATACCAATATCTCGCTGAGATTTGTTTTAAATTTATTTTTAATCCCCTGAAATAAGGGTGCCTGTTCCGTCTCGGACCATTTATATCAGTTTAGAATGCATTAAACATGCAGGGCGATAAGACCCAAAAAGAAGAAATTAGGTTGTTTAGTTTAACACAATGATTTAGTTATTTGAGTTAGTGACATAGGCTTTTTCTACATTAATAAAACAAGTATCTGTTTGTGATTTAGAAATAAAAATCAAAATTTGAGTGAAAACCATTTATCAGATACCCAATCATAGCGGCCATAGACTTGAGCTTAGCAATGAACAACTCGACGGTCGGCACAATGCAACGTCTCGTGAAATACTTCATACATTTTGATATCTTTTTTTTGGTCACTCATCGTTTTGCGCATAGC
Organism: Dendrolimus punctatus; assembly: GCA_012273795.1. Taxonomy (NCBI): domain Eukaryota; kingdom Metazoa; phylum Arthropoda; class Insecta; order Lepidoptera; family Lasiocampidae; genus Dendrolimus; species Dendrolimus punctatus. The sequence goes on along the minus strand of CM022534.1, from coordinate 3,555,098 downwards.
TGTTCCTCGATAAGGACGTGGCCATGCTGTAAATAGTCATATTTTTATAATTTTGTTATATCCGACAGTTTGTTCGAATAGACTGCCATAACAGCTCAACGGATTTTAGGTTCAAATTCTGTTATACTATACAACGAACAATTATACCACTAAGAAATTAAACAAAAATATAAACTATTAGTAAATATTACTTGTGGCGCAACCAGCGATGTTGCCCTCAACTATAAGAAAAAAAGGAAATAAATCCGCCTCTCTGTCAGTCAGTAATTACCCAGAGAATAAAGAATTGATTTTATAAGATTTGGTAAATGGTCGTCAACAGATGTGAAATTCACTACAGTACTTCACTTATGTCTATTAGTAACGAGCAACAGGTAAATCCATTGACAACTATACAATTTTCGTTTTGTATTATCGTACAAAGAAGGGGTTAGAAAAAATTATTTCTGCTTCTGTATAGTATTGTAACGTTTCATTGTCCTTTTGATTGGGGGACGTTCACCTGCGTTAGTTCGAGATATCTTAGCCGCAAACATATCTCGCGTACGGTTCTTCCCAATCAGGTGAAACCTTCGTGGAACCCTAATACTTATTTAGTTCGATAATATAATACAATCAAATTTATCATGACAAATGTTGTATGAAAGCATAGTATCCAGGAGATTACTCCTCGTCTCAAGTTTATGCATAGAGTACGTGCTAAGGAGTGTCTCATACGAGGACTTAGAATGAGAGCAGTGAAGTTTACAGAGCATAAGAACTTACGTTGAACCGATTCTAACTGCTTTCTATATTTAGCATAGAGTTGATTCCAAATTGCTGTTCCAAAATTTTCTATGTTAATGAAAGATACAAAGATAGCTTTTATGTAGAATTCGCCTCTATGGTTCTTACAATCGTATATTGAAAGTTAACGAATGAATTTCTATATAAATAGCGACATTTCATATTAATCAGCCCTCTCCACATAAATCTGTTTGGTAGTTCACACCCCCAGTTCCTCGAATTAAATCATCGTACCCCACTAATGGGGTATTCGAAATTGCCCATCTATTTAATTCCCCGAATGGGTAAACGAATTAGGCTGGCAACTTTGAGACAAATTTCATTTTTCACGGTTGACTCATTGTGTTCGGACCGAACAACTTTTACATATTACATTCAGCCTAGAGGGACAATTTGCAAACAATTGCTAAAAATGTTACGTTTCATTTACAATATTCATATAGGTAAAGTTTTTGTTTCAATATTTTCAATTCAATACGTTTGGGATTCAAGTAACTGAAAGTCATAGAAACAGGCAACGCTTTATTGTTCACCAGAACAAAAATGCACAACAAAACAATAGTTACTTGGTAAAACAAAAGGCGGCCTTATCACTAAAAGCGATCTCTTCCAGGCAACCTGACTTAAATGAAATTCTTAAATTATCTGTAATTATTATGCAACAAAGAAAAAGGAAAAAATAAAAATGATATACATGGACAACATATTACAGCCTAAAGTATTGTAAACTAGCACATACATTATTGCGTATGACTAACATAATGATATTGAAAGTCTGTATATTTAAATAATAATAATAATAAAATAAACTGCAACAGCCGTCATGTGATATCGAATTTAATGAAGAAATAAAAGTAATTCGGATATTCCTTGAAACTAGTAAATATATAATAATAATATATAACTTTAGCAGTTCACCCCAATAGACCAGTACTTTTTGTTCTCATTTCCCATAATAGTCCTATACTGGTCGGGGCCTGTCCTTGGGTGCATTACTATATGGTGTAGACAGGGACAATCGCCGGTCAGTGTCACGCCACATTTAGATTAAATTTGTTATGGGGCGTCTACCTGTTGGCCTCCCCACGACCCCATGCCAAGCCCTCCAAAAGTCTGAGGCATTTTGAAGGCCCGTGGTCTTTAAAGACATGTAATTTATAATTTTTGCAAAGTTTAGGAACTAACTAGGAAAATCTCAAAAGATAGTTGGACAGATTAATATCTTAAATAGTGAAAGGCCCATACATATGAACGTAAGGTTCGTCTAGTTTACTTTCATCGCTATTGATCCAGAAGTTTCTGAGAGAAGGACTGTGATTATAAAGTGACACGAACAGAGTTTAGAAATAAATACTTTCTTTCTTTCTTTCTAACACGTACCTTCTGGCATGGCAGAGCCATGGTGAAATTATTATCTTGATCACAGCAAACCTTGTCCCTACGTTACGCTTTCATAGAAAGCTTTTTAGCTTTACGATGGCCTACATCCCTACCCCTTTCATCTTATCTGATGACGACTCTCCTTTCTCTCTTTTCTTTCATGTGCTCCCATTTAAACGAGGTGGGCAAAATATGTCTTTTCGTTTCATACTCCTCTATTTTGACATACGTCCTCTGTCATATCACATATCATCACGTGATCCTTCACACATCATCCTTCATCTCTTTTTTGGTCCACCTTTTCATTTGTAACCATCAATTTTCCGATTTATAATTCTTCAACAATTCATCCCTCCCTCCTTTATGACCCTAAAGATTGGCAGCGCGTTGGCTTCGCCTATTAAGTAAATCGTCTATATGGTAGCCAATTTGCAATAAACAAACCCGTAGTAGACGTGAAACTTCAAATATATACTCACAGATAATTCTTCGACAATTTTTGTTAATATAAATATAATTTTATAATTCATAATAAACTTCTTAAGTACACTTTAAATTTTTCACTGTTTTGAACTAAAAAATATTATTGTCAGTGTTATTTCGACTGATCTGTGCTCGTATAAGAGAGAATGAGGTACGGTAAAGCACGTATCTCATTCTCTCGCCGGCTTAGTCGTATAGATTTGTGTTTGTCTCTTTTTAGTGTCGAGTTTTATAGAGTACGAAATCACAACGATTCTAAAACAGTTTCACCTCAATAAGGGTCAAATTTTTGTTTATCATGCTCGTCTTAAAATCCCCTTTCATGTTCGACTGCTATTTACAAAATCGTATCAGAAAACCTCAGAGCAACATGGGATCCTTTTACAAGATTTTGAAGCGTCGTTACACAGCTGATTGGCGAAGGTTCCCACACTTTTTTCATCGTCGTATCTCATTTTGTATTCGAAGACTTATGCTGATATAGACCGATTGCTGCTAGGATCATGTTCGCCGGAGCGTTTTTGGGTCAGAAGGTTTTTCGTACTGAGATGTGAAATGCTTTGGGTGATGTTTCGTTTCAAAAGAAACTAATTATTTGCGAATAAATTAAAATACTTCGTTATGTAACAAATTAAAACTAGATTCCTGAAAACTAGAATAGATGGAATATAACCGGTTTTATCGGTTCAAGGCATTTTTGCAGGTTATCCCCCAGAGTTAAAACGAATCATATAATTATGATATTATAACGGTGGTCTAGCCGTGGCAGCTTAGTGGTTAGCGCGCGCGTCCCAAACTCAAAGGGCGCGGGTTCAAATCCTGACCGGAAAGCATGCACCACTTAGTAATTTCCCTACCTAATATGCATGTTATTATAATTACCAGGTGCTAACGGTGAGGAAAACATCGTGACGAAACCTGCACATCGAGATAACCGATGTGTCAAACCCGCCAGACCGCTTTAGACAAGCGTGGTGGGTAAACGCCCGTTCCCCTAATGGGAGGCCCGAGCTCACCTGTGGGACATTTATGAGCTGTTATTACTATTTATTTTATGTCATGATGATGGTTTGATCTTTTAAGCAATCTGGGATCGTTTGAATAAAGACAACAGTTCAAGTAGCTTATGCTCGGTTCCTATATCTTTCTAAAAATTCGTTTTCTAACAACCGGTTAACATTTAAGAAGTGATGTCAGTGAAGTGAAGTGAAGTGATGATTCAACCGATAGTAAGGTAACTGAATGAATAATTAAGATATAAGAATCGTTCATTTCAGGAGGAAATTTACTCAGTTGACAGAGATAATGGCTATTTTGGATTCAAAACTTAATAACTGGATTGAGAGTATTAGTAGGATTGTCTAACTTATTTTTACAACAAAACAGATAACCATGGAGGACATTCACAAATCTGTGACCCCGATGATGAATGGGGCAGTGGCGAAGACGAACGGACATTTCCAAGTAGGAGCCACACTGAACGGCCTCTCCGATAAACGGCTGAGTCTATTCGGATACACTTTGGAAACTATCAACATGCTATTAACTCCTATGATCCAGAATAAGTAAGTGTGACTCTTCTAATGACAGTTTCTTGATTATGTAAGTAAATACGATGCCATCGACCTGTTTGTGATTAAGATTTATTATTATTTCAAGTCAAATATTTTCTCAGTATTTCAAGAGTCAAGCGATGTCTAAGCCTTAAATTTCTTTTACGTCGGCATATTACTTATAATCAATTCGTGAAAACCTGTCATTGGTTTCTTTTGTTAGTTGTAGTTATCTATTCAAATGTATTTAGCTATATGTTTTCTATAAATAAATAGATTATTTCTTCTTACAATTCACGTAGATGAATAGGTTTAACTCGTGGTTGAATGCACATTGTGATAATGTGCATATCTGATGGAGCGGTCAGTTGCGAGTGTGCCGTACAGTCATACCGGATTTTGTTCTCACGCAAACACTGATAAGTGCTTACTACAAATAAGGCCCGTTCGCCTTCGTGAATAGGGAAGCGGACAGTTAAATCAACTGAGACACTTCTTACAGAATTTCACAGCTTGTGATGTATACGTGTGAGGCAGTACATTTGTCCTGTACAAAATAAATTTGTACTGATACGGTTCTAAATTTAAATTTGTACTACTTCAAAAATTATGTTCCGCTACTACTCACGCGTCAAATGTAAGAGGAAGGCCGGAACGAGGACAACAGTACAATAACGCCTGTACGGATATTCACATGACATCTACGACTGCTAGTAAAATCAGGTGTCCGATACCGATCACATCCGAATTTTATCGAACATTTCCGAGCTAGAAGTTTTGTATGGAACAAATGAGGGAATGACGCTCACCGCCTCATCGGTCTCATTGCTTTGCCGCGGTACAAACCATAGAAATCTCCTCGCCTCATTTGTAGGTGGTACATTGTACTGGTTAAGTACAAAATGTCATGTTACAAACTCATTTTAAAATCGTGTCCTACCCAACCCTAGTCATAGCCTCACAGATTTTGCATGAGCGTACCTACTTGTAGTGTCATTGGTATGTACCAATAAATGGAGTCAAATACCGCATTAATAATTATTTGAAATATATTTTTAAAAGCCGTATAATGATAATTTAGAAGGTAGATGATAGATGTTATTTTAATACATATTCTTTTATATGTTCGTTTTTTTTATATGTGTCCACACCCCTATGGCAACAACTGTTGTATATACCGTATACCGTACTTGTTCACTTTATTACATAATGTTAAATAATTATCTTTTCAGGAAAGAAGCATTAGGAAGCATGGGCAACGATGCTCCGCTGGCATGCCTGTCCCAATTTCAACCTTTGCCTTATGAGTACTTCAAGCAGTTGTTCGCGCAAGTCACTAACCCACCCATCGACCCTTTTCGGTAAGAACCTTGGAAGAATATCTTTGACCTGTTTAATATTTATAAATTAAGCGAATCATTGTTAAGTCTTTAGGTGTAAAAATGATTTGAGTGAAACTCACTGGTGTGATTTCATGTTTTTTTTTAATACACTCAGTTGTCTCAATTTTATATGTTTTTTCATCCTAAACATGGCGTGTACATTGAAGCTAATGAAAAAACAATTATATAACCGATGGAGAACACGATACATTTTTTTTTAGGGGAATGGGTTAATAGTTTCCAGAATTATTGCAGGAGTTCAGCAGACAGGCTGACGGCCCACTTGATGGAAAGAGCTTACCATCGCCTAAGGACATTTGCAACACCAAAGGTGCTACAAATGCGCTGCTGCTCTCTTAAGGGAGACTGGAACCTGCTCACTGGTTCTGATTCCGATGTGATTTGTGTCACTGATCTATAGCAAATATTAGTAATATATATTATAGTAGAGCCAGGGATGTTGTTGAAGAGTTTCTTGCACCGCTTATTATCTTCAAGCTACAATATGTTCAGAAGCAGTGGTTAATTATATTAGGCGCCCATAGAGTATCCCATAAATAATAACCATTAACAATCTTATATATAAAAATGAAGAGATCTGAAATCTGGTTCTACAATCCTCCTAATCACCTGGAGCGATTTTGGTGATTTTGTTTTTGTGTCACGAAACAAAGTCATTTTTCGCAGTTCGAAGTTCGCCGGGTCAGGTAGCAAATAATAAAAAACTAAATAATTTAAATGAACAAGTTGCCGGCAGGCTAAATAAAACTTTAACATTTTACTTTTTGACACTTGACATCTATCCGTGATCACGGCTAATACTGATAAGTGGCCGCAACGTCGGAATAAAACCGCACTTGAATCAGTTAAAAACTTAGTTTTGTCTACACAATTATCGATTCTAATATGTCCTATAGAGAGAAGATAGTGATGTCACTCCTTTGCCCGATCGGGCCTGCGCCGAATATTCTGCAGCCGAGTGCCGAATTCGTCCACCGCTTGTTTTTGCCACAACCGATACTGTCAATACCCGACTTGGACGCACTGAAACGCACCACGCATCGAGGTTGGAAGGTATGGACTGTGCAATTGAATCTAACTCTACTCTAGCTTTAAGCTTTACTATTGTATTTAAAAAAAAAAATCTCTACGTAGTTATTAATTTAGACAAGCATGTTGTAATCTAATAGTATTGCTCATGTTTTTTGCGTTTCGTTTTGTGCATCCGTGAGTCACTGTGACCAGCGCTGGTTGATCCAACCAGCATCATGCTGAGTTAGGACCGATTTGGAACTTCATTTTCTAGTTGTATGTTGTTTTCTTTTCACTTTTTCTTTGTTTCTTTCAAATTAACAGAACTAAAATGACAGCTGTGAATAACTAACCAAATCAACTACATCGACCAAAATGACGGAAATGGCAAATCACAAAATAAAAACCTATCCTACTTTCTGGGATATTTTTTAGATTAATCTTTCCCCAAACTCATGCCATTATCCGGTATGAAAACTATCCTTGTCCGTTGTCGTTATTAAAATTACATACCGTAAAACGGGGGAAATAGGGTCTAGGGGGTGAATTGGGACTAACATCAAGTTTTATTTGCGACCTTATATACACATTTATGTTACGTGTTTCACTTTGTAGTAGGATTTAAATTTGAAGCTGCAATATTTTTTCTATAATCTATCAACATTCAGTCATCCTGTTATAAGTATTTTTTTTAAAGCACTTCAAAATATTGGGTCATTTATGATAATATATTTGGAGACTGACACTTTAAAAAATGGTAGGTATATGTCAAGTACCTACGTACCTAATCTAAAAACTAGCAGGTACCTACAATACCAACCAGGTAGGTATTGTAGGTACCTGTCTATATTATGAAAGTGTCAGCCCTAGCGAAAAACTCTATTAACCTCTTAAGCGACCCGATCCACCCCAACGCCTGAGTGAATAGGGACAAGTGAGTTTTTGTAACTTTTTATGATTATTATTTAATAAACTATATCTTAATGCATTAGAAATGAAAATTTAAACTACCATTATGATCTCCGTTTTATTACTATATCTACAAAAAAACGATAAAAATCAATGGCGAAGTTAAAAAGTGTCCCGATTCCCCCCCATTTTACGGTATATACCGAATTTCAGCAAAATCGGGCCTCCAGTTTTTCCGTAAAAGCATAGCAAACAGAGAAGCAAATATATTTTTATCCCCGGTAAATCACTTTTTTCGGGATAAAAAGTATCCTATGTTCATCTCCAGCTTTGAAAATATTTATATACTGAGTTTCAGCCTAATCGGGCCAGTAGTTTTGCGTGAAAACGGAACAGACAGACAGAGTTACTCTCGCATTTATAATATTAATAGGGATAGTTTTATTTTTAATAATTAGATCAATTGTTATGTAGATAGTCAAGATCGCGGGAGCGATATTGATAAAAAAAGATTGATTTAATTAAGAAATTTTATTATTAAACTTTAATTACTGGATACACAATTTATAACTAATTATTCTAGGCTTAATATTAATGCGTCTAGGCAGGTCTAATGCACGCTGCAGACCCTCTAGGCCATGCATCCTCATGCGGTTACATCGTACCATCCCGGCCACCTGTGTGGGCTCTAGACAATAACATCCGTTTGACCGGGAATTTGCAGTGTCAGCATTTAGGTTCTTACAATGGCCCGGGCCCGGGGCAGGATGCATAACTAGATGATAAATAATAACATTAAAAAAAATATTTTTAGACAAAAGTGATCGACTGCACGTTCGACTACAGCGATGGCCCTCTCGGTCTGGAGCCGGCGTTGACGCGCATCTCTGCGGAGGCGCACGCGGCGGCGCACAGCGGGTACCAGTTGCTGGTGCTCTCCGACAGGGGCGTGGGGCCCACCAGGGTGCCCGTTAGCTCACTACTCGCATTGGGTATGATGTATACTTATTCATTATATTCTATTCAGTTGAATATTTTTTTTACAATAACATTTAGGATACATTTAAATTCAATGTAGTAATGTAGAATGCGTGACATATATAAAATATAAATAATTTACTGTTGTAATAATAATAAATAAATGACGACGATGATAATGATTAACTTTAATTATATAACTATGATGACAAATGCAAACAAACATACAGTGTAATCTTCCATTCAATAATTATATTAAGTCACTAAATAATGTAATCGGATAATAATTGTATGTAGGGTAGTCTAGAGGAGATCCCCTTTGGCGACAAGACAAGGCGCCCATTGTACTGTAATTTTAAGTGCAATAAAGTTATTCATTCATTTATCTTTTAGTATTTAATATTGGCGGTACCGGCCGGCAGTCGTTGTTCTATACTGAAAAAAATAAAAATCTAAAATCGGATTTCAGCGCCTCCTACCGAATCCAATTGTGAATCTAAGCCATCCCTGGACGTAGTCAAACATGCACACAGATGATACAAAAAAAAAACGAATTTTACTTAACAGCGCTGAAAGACCATAATTTAAAGAGGCGATTCCCATAAGATTCAGCCAGGTGTTAGGGCATTTGTCCGGCTGGATGACTACCATCCCTGGTCTAAAGTATGACACTTATAACCACCTTGAGTTGTGTTCCGGCATTAGTGACCAGATTCCAGTCTCCCTTAAGAGAGCAGCAGCGCATTTGTGGCACCTTTGGTGTTGCAAATGTCCATAGGCGATAGTAACCGCTTTCCATCAAGTGGGCTGTCTGCCTGTCTGCTGAACTCCTGCAAGAAAAAAAAGTCTATGCCTTTATGGGTTTTACTTAGTTTTTTAAACCACGCTCGTATTAACACAAACAAATAAAAAAAAAGTTTGAACCATTTTTGAATTTTAGCGAGACTAACAAACGTGAATTGGTTTTTATATAACGATATTAAAAAAGAGATAGCTTTTTAGCGATAAGACCGCCATTTATACATACATAACTAGATATATTTTTAGTCTTAAGTTCATGTTTGTATTGTTGTGCAATTAAGAGTACAAGTAATAGATAGATATATCTATGTATCTAAAATAATCTACAACACCATGCCATCCTCTAGGTTATGATAGAAGAAATGGCATGGGGAAGGGGAAAGTGGGCCAACGGAATTCAATACATGGAACATCATTAACTGAAGGATAACAATTTTACACTGATATTTGTGAAAGTGTAGTATCGCGCACCAATTTGTAGTTCTCTAAGAAAAACTGCAGTTGATTCAGTTAATCATATCACATAATTATAAGAAAAACGGCCAGGGCATAAACCTAGGGTGGTTCTTTCGCATGAATACTTTTTCTTGTTAATTGTTTGAAGTTAAAATATTTCTTTTTCTTCTATAGTTTATAAATAAAGTATAAAGCGAAGTCATACGCACGATCTAATCTACTACAAAGTGTGTTATTTATAGTATAACTAACTATCTTGGCAGTTGTTGTCCCGCCCTACTTCTTATTGGGCCCAACTATAGATTTAAACCACAGAGGACCCCCTCTATGGTTTAAATCTAAAAATATCTAATAAACACAAAAAAATCGTCTAAATTCTGGAAGCCGATCCCCACGCCACCTAACGATTCCAATTGTGAATCTAAATAAATATAAAGATTGTGTTTTTATAATATTACAGGTGCTGTTCACCACCATTTGATTGAAACCCGTCAGCGTATGAAAGTCGGTATTTTGTTAGAAACCGCTGAGGCTAGGGAAGTTCACCACATGTGCGTATTACTTGGTGAGTGACACTCCTTTCTATTTTATATTTTACTAGCTGTACCCGGCAGACGATGTCCTGCCTTTAAAAAGTAAAAATCTAGAACCCGATGCCAGCGTCATCTACCGGGACCAAATGTTAATCTAAACTATTCTCAAATCCACTTGAACATAAAAAATAATCATCAAAATCAGGCCCAGCGTTTAGGAGTAACGCGGCGGGCGCCACCTACTGGGTCCAATCGTTTAATTAAACCATTCCGGACAAACTTCAACACATACAATAACAAAAAGAACACATAAATTCTGGTACTCGATTGCAGCGCCATCTACTTGATTCAAATTAGAATCTAAATCATCCCAGTAGAAAATTATAAAAATACTAATAACCGCTATTAAAAATAGGGGTTGATCGTAGAGGGTTGAAAATCTAGGGTTGTATGTATTTTTGTATGTTGTATCATAAAAAAATAGAAATTAAAAATTTTGTCTAAAAAATAAATAAAAAATTTAGGGGTGGACTACCCCTAACATTTAGGGGGTTGAAAAATAGATGTTGGCCGATTCTCATAGATACCGGATAAGCACAAAAAATTTCATCAAAATCGGGTCAAGCCGTTTCAGAGGAGTATGGCAACGAAAACTGACACGAGAATTTTATATATTAGACTATATATTGATTAATTAGTGAAATCTGACTCGATGTAGCTCTTTTAAGAAAATTAAATGGAAAAGTATGTTGATTTTTTCATTCATTCAGTCATTCTCATATAGTTGTGCCAGTCTTTTAGGTGGAATTTTAATTGATTCGTTTGAAATATTTACATCTAAATATTAATTTTTAATTGCCATTTCTTAAACCACACTTCTTTAGATTTCTTTTCTTCCGTTGCCGGATTAAACATACCGCTATATAGGTAATGAACAGAAGTTTGTTTATCCAGTTTCAAAGAGGTATTGAATTTCTGTGATGACATACGTTTTTTTTCGCGTACGAACGATCGCAACGACCAAACGTGTCGTGTGTTGAACGGCAATTCAATTAAATTTTCTTCAAATCCATCGTAACGACGAATCTTTGCGTATATGGGGCCTCGTGTTCACATAATGTTGTAACAATCGCGATTATTCGGTACGTCGTTATATTATTTAAAATTCCCAGAAAAATAATCTCTTTCCAGGCTATGGAGCTGACGCCATCTGCCCGTATTTGGCCTTCGAGCTGGCATTCTCTCTCCGAAACGACAATATCATAGATCACAATTTGACCGACGAGGACATATATAAGGCGTACCAAAACGCCATTGAGACCGGCCTGGCCAAGGTGATGGCCAAAATGGGCATAAGCACACTGCAGTCGTACAAAAGCGCTCAGATATTCGAAGCGGTTGGCCTCAACGAGGACGTCATCGACAAGTGCTTCAGAGGCACCCAGTCTAGGATCGGTGAGTTTATGCTGTTCTTTCTCTTTCTCTCTTTCCTTCTATTTATTCATTTGCCAAAAGGAATAGTCGCAAAGATGAATAAAAATTAAAACTCTTTCTACAGGCGGTGTCAATTTTGAAGTTCTCTCAAAAGAAACCTTCGACAGGCATGGCCTAACATATGGGGATAACAATGATACACTTGTTTTGAGGTAATTATAACTTAACTTTAAAATACTAGGTATGCTCACCCTACTCTGTACCCTAATATATTATATACTCCTATGCTAATTATAATGATGTGCATTCGCCCTTCACTAGTCACTAGGCTAAGGAAATATTAAGCATATAAAATACAATCTTGGCAAGTCAGGCAGATTAACACATGTCATGGGTCCGATAATCGACATTCTGTACATAAGCTATTTAAAAAAAACAACTGGAGACGATTAAGTTTTAAAAAGACAACTAAACGATGGAGAAAACGATGCAATCCATTTTAGATTTTTTATCTGTTTGTTCGGGATTCACGTAAAAACTACTGGACCGATTTCGAATCGAATCCGATATTTTGAAGTAGGTTAGAAATGATATAAATATAATTTAATTTTTATTTTATTACTGAAGAAATATCCTAGGTCTAAAACTAACAATTATGTCAAAGGGGAATCATTCTTATGTGCCTTTCATTTGAAATTTGTATTTAATGTTCAGGAACCCGGGGGTCTACTACTGGCGCGCCGGAGGAGAGAAGCACGTCAACGACCCCATGTCCATCGCCAACCTGCAGGAGGCGGCCCTCAACAAGAACGGCTCGGCTTACGACCGATACAAGTCAGTAGCTCCTTCATTGTTAGGGTACAGCAGAAAAACTGATGGAAAGTGGCTATTGTTACCACCAATATAACGCTGGCCTCGAAGGAAGGACTGGAACCTGACCACCATCGAAGGAATACAACTCATGGTTATGATGGCTAGGTTTAGCTAATCAAACTGCAAAAATTTCGTATGCCTGTCAAAGGCGAAACATTTAACTTGTACCACTTGGGCTACGTGTTCGACGCACCTCTTGACAGGGTTTGTTGTGTGATCGAAAATGATGACGTCATTAGTGACGTTTTCGCCACGACCACAACGACCGCGGTTGGCTTTTGGAACAGCAGACAGAACATTTTGGGCGTTGTGAGCTATTAATAGACCGCGCTGTTAGCATAACATCTGCAAAAAGCTTTATAAAACTAAGAACCATACAAAATGTGTGAAATCACGAAATAAACACACAGCAATCGCAACAGACTTTAAATTTAAGATATTAACAAAATATTCGGTCCTTCGAGCCGGATTGAACCAGCAGTTACAGATTATTATAAAAATATGTCAAAAATATTTTAGAAAATCTAAAAATAAATGTTGCCTATTGGAATTGGAATTATTCATAAAAAAGGATATTGGACATGTATGCATTGTTATCGATTAAAACTTAGATCTGATGCCATGTTGAATTAAAACTTAGTAAAGGATGGCGTTTCTAGAGACTAAACCACTAGGGGTGGTGGCCATTCGGACTTACAAATGACTTACCACCTAGTTGTAGCTTGTTTAGTCGTTTCTTTTTTATTCTTTTTTTCGGCTTGTCTGTCAAGGCAGAGGGTTTTTATTTCTTTGTTATTTGTTCATATTGTTATTCTTTTTGGAGAAATAAGTAGTCGCTTCTCACGAGAGGCCGGCCGGCCCTAGGAATCCTTTTTATATATTACCGGCAGTTCAATCAATATTTTGAATATACAAATCACTATCATTGCAAGGAGATATTTTAAAAAAATGCAAATTTACAGGGAGAGCTCTTTGGAGTCGATAAGAGCGTGTACTTTGAGGGGTCAACTGGAACTGGTCAAGTTGGATGAGCCGATTCCTCTCAGCGAAGTAGAACCAGCGTCTGAAATCGTCAAACGATTTGCTACAGGTAATAATACTCTTTTGCATCGAAAATGCTTTATATATAGCACGGTTCAATCAAATCCGATTGCAATACTACATATATATCGGCTATTCAATTCAAAACCTAGCGACTGACATTGTCCTTTTATTGTTTTTTTTTTGCATTTATTGACTGCATTGTATTATGATATCACTCTAAGGTTAATAAATAGTTTTGTAATCACATACATTTTAATTTATGATATTTTCATTTTGCTATGGTGTGTATGCTGCTTAGAATGCATTTGCTAAGTTTTGAAAGTGCACAACTGATATCCTAGGAAACATTTTTTTTTACATGCGACCTGTTCAGTACTTTTTAATATTAAAAGAGATTAATTATTTGATAAAACATATACGTAATGCAAATTTTATATGTATAACCATTGTATGTATTATCATGGGTGAGAGAGAGTGAGAGTGTTTGAGTGACACGTTCGTTTTGACCACTCTGTGGGTTTCTGTACAGCAATAAATATAAAAAACGTAAGCCTTATGTAGAAAAACATTATCTCTGTGATCATAAGAGTCTTTTTTTATTTTGAGGGGTCGAGGCTCAACAATTGACTGTAAATAAAATTTTCAGGTGCCATGTCATTTGGCTCGATATCGCTTGAAGCCCACACGACCCTGGCCATTGCTATGAACCGCATCGGAGGCAAATCCAACACCGGAGAGGGCGGAGAAAATGCTGATAGATACTTGAACCAAGTGAGTTCACTATACATATCATTTACATTAGCTATTTCAATAAATAAAATTGAAATTTCTGTCCGTTTATGCCAACCGTTCTCCATATAACTTGGTTGTGATTACTTCTGTGTCTAATGTTCATTTTAAGTAGCGCAAGTTGCAAACGCACTTATAATTGTTAAAGAACTTATTTACAGTATGTATTTTAAGAATTGTAGTAGAAAACAACAATAAAGAAAAAAAATGAAAATTTAAAAAAAATGCTAGCAGAAGTGAGCTGATTGGTGGGACGCATGTCCATTATATTTTGAACAGCAAATGCAATTTACAGTCGTGGTATGAAAATGTTCGCCAGTTTTCAAATTGATTCATTTGGCGCACATGTTACCTTTTCCAACTAAATCAAAGGACAGACTGTTCCACAGAAAATTATTTCTAACTATTTTACAATAAAGTTTAAAATTACTTGAGGTCAAAGATTTATTTTCTATTTTGACTATGAAAATTGTGTAGACATGTAAAACCTTTTTATTGGTTTTAATATTTATGTTAAACGTAGTGATTATATCCTCTTTGTTTCTTAATGTTAATCTCACCGTCTGTCATTGTTAATATTGTAATTTTCTTTTTTACGTTTTTATATTTTATATATTTTTTATTGTTTTTTTTATTGCTTGAGTTCATCAGACAGACAGATAGCCACTAGATGGAAAGCGGTTACCATCGCCTATGGACATTTGCAACACCAAAGGTGCTACAAATGCGCTGCTGTTATCTTAATGGCGACTGGAACCTGGTCAGTAATGCTGAACACAACTTATGGTGGTTGTGGCGACTTACTTTAGACCAGGGGTGGTAGCCATCCAGTCGGGCAAATGCCCTACCACCTGGCTGTGGGTTGTTTCGTCGCTTCTTACCACAGGCCGCCCGGCAGTAGGAAATTGTATTCTTTTTCCGTTCCTGTACGGATAAAAATTGTACTCGTGCAAGCCAAAGTCTACTTCAAGTTTATGAACATTTTCATTCCGTGACTGTACATAAATCAAAACATAGAATTATTTTTTGCTCATGACCTTTCAAATATAGGGTCTTATAGGCACAATAAAACTTATTTTGATAGGATCCAGACTTCAGTATGCGCTCGGCAATCAAACAAGTCGCGTCGGGACGCTTCGGTGTGACGGCGTCCTACTTGGCGCACGCCGACGACTTGCAAATCAAAATGGCGCAGGGCGCCAAGCCAGGGGAGGGTGGAGAGTTGCCTGGTGAGTGTTTATACTTCCAAAGACAGTTCTCTGGACAGGTCCTAGAATCAATGGAAGTATAATCTTTTTAGCAAATTAATGTCATGCAAGAAAAAATTTAGGAATAACAATGGTCCAATAAAAAACGTAAAAACTGATTCACATTGACTTTAATATTCCTGATTGAGTATTTTGCAGTTAGTCCGCTCCGTAAGTCAGTAGCTGGATAGATGTAAATCAGCTCAACTCTTGAATTCTCATCTGCTCTTTCTTCTACCATCATTTTCTCGCTTTTTGACCTTTCATTACTTAAATCATACTTATAGCTTTTTTCAAATTGCATTGAAAATATTTGAAAGTCATTGTAAAGCTTATTTTCAAAACAAAAATAGTAGCGGCAAAACTTTAATGCGTCCTTGAAGTACGTACAGATCATTACGCAGACTAAAGGTGGCGAAGTGGTAGGTACGTACAGAGCTGAGAGATACGTTGTGCTCTTGCTCGCTCGCTATCTCTGTCACACTACAGGTCAGATGTAATAAACGTTAATACCTGAGTGAAGGTGCGTAAAACGGAGCTAACTTCTACAGAACCGCATATAAGTTTTGCACGAATTGTACGTTTTTACTGGACGTTATTCTAGTGTTCTTGTTCGTCCATGTTAATAATATCGCCTAAATATGTTCTTGAACAACTAGAGTTGTAGATAAGATGACACTTTTTATAGTTGGACCGATTTAAGAAGCCATCCCTATTTAAAGTTTTATATAAACACTGGCGAACTAACTTTGTAACAGTTCCAAAATAATTTGTATCAAATTAAAATACCGTAATTAGCTTATTTCTTTAGAAATGTATCTATCACATGATACTGTTATGTTTTTCAACACTTTTTTTTCTTAAATATTAGTGATGTGATCTAATGACTAATGAATAATTTTAGTGTTTTGTTTTTATTTTTATGATCACTGTTTACGACAATATCTCACTATAACTGCTTGATCTCTATATACAGCGTCAGACGATTTTCTTTTTCTAAAATACTTGCTGATAGGCAAACCACCAGATGGCTCCTCGCATGGTAAATGGTTACCGTCGCGCTGGACTCATAAGCAAACTACCAGATGGATGGCTCCTCGCCTGATGGTAAGTTACCGTCGCGAATGGACTCTTGCGACCCTAACGGATTCGATAGGTTGCGTACCTTATTGAGACTTTGGAGAATCTGTTTAATAACTTTTTGATGATCTATGTGGGAGTTCATTGCATAGCCTGTCTGTCCAATCTCTCCTTTATTTGTGTTAACTTTAACACCCCCCAATATACACACAGGCTACAAGGTGACGGAGGACATTGCGAAGACCCGTTGCTCGGTACCCGGCGTGGGCCTGATCTCGCCGCCTCCCCACCACGACATCTACTCCATCGAGGACTTGGCCGAGCTCATCTACGATCTCAAGTGCGCCAATCCTAAGGCGAGGATATCAGTCAAGTTGGTCTCCGAAGTTGGAGTGGGTGTGGTCGCATCTGGTGTAGCCAAGGTATTTTTTTTTTGTTGACTGAAGCCGACAAGTGTGGCGGTCCATCTGATGGAAAGCGAGTACCGTCGCCTTGGGGACTTGCAACACAAGTAAAATATAAATATGTATTTTTAAGAAATACAAGTAAAATAATTTTTTTGTTGGAATCTCCTTTTAAGCAAAAGCTTTTAATATAATAAACCAGGAGCGCCACTGTCCGCTCTTACGTTATTGGCATTTTATTAACACCTTATTTATTGATATTACCGTCTAAACCAATTTCGATTTTGTTGCAACTCAAGCACAAGCTAATGTTCATTGCAGCGCAAACAAAATTTCATTTTTTTTTCCTTTGTTCAGGGTAAAGCAGAGCACATAGTGATATCAGGTCACGATGGTGGCACAGGCGCCAGTTCCTGGACTGGGATCAAGAGCGCCGGCCTCCCTTGGGAGTTGGGTGTGGCGGAGACGCATCAGGTGCTCGTACTAAACGATCTCAGATCCAGGTACGGGGAAAAGTAGTATATTCAGTCCTGACGGTAAATAGAATGGAGAAGAGAATTACTCTTAATTTTTTACTTGTGACCTGTATTATTTTGTCACAGATTACTTAAGGAAACACCGTAAAACTTTTTTGTGCACTGAAAGATTTTTTTTCATCCCTTAGTTACGTCTTTGACCCCGCAATTTCATGACTGTATCGACTTTTAGATTATAGTTTTCTGTCACATTTCATTATTCATGTATATAGTACGAATAACATTTTCTTGCGTCCTTGAAGTTCGTACGCGTCCTTGTGCTAAACACAATCATAAGGTTTATATGGTACACAGCTGAAAGGGGTAATTGTTTCTCTTCCTCGCTCGTTCGGTATCCCAGATTCGCATGCTATCTGTTTCACAAAGCACACTGTCAGGACCTGTACAGACTCATGGAGCTAACTTCTGCATTCGCATAATTATTTTGCGCGAACTAAGTTCTGATAAATATAGCCTTGAGATATTTGGTTGGGATTGCTATGAAAGCTCAGTCGTATTGACGTCCTAATCACATACTGGAATATCTGTGTAGAGTGGTGGTGCAAGCCGACGGTCAACTCCGCACTGGCTTCGACGTGATGGTGGCAGCACTGCTCGGCGCAGATGAGTTCGGTTTCAGTACTGCGCCGCTCATTGCCTTAGGCAAGTATATTTTTATTTATTTACTAGGATATGCCCGCGACTTCGTCCACGTTTGGTTTGAAATTCCCGCAGGATTCCCGGGACTCTATAACAAAACTGTTACAACAATTTACAAGAAGGGGTACACAAACCCCTTATTGTAAATTGCTTGCGGCATCGTCAAGAAACTGTCCATAATAAATATGGTAAGTAATAAGTATGGTCAATGAGTGTTTTTGGATAAAAAATATTTTTTGATAGAATAATTTTAAAAAAAATACGACAGAATATACTTAAAAATGACAAACTGCAATAATAACGTAAAAACTGGGTCTAAAAATTTCGAAATGGCCCATCCATGTATTATTTGCACTGTGTTTTGTATAGGACCCAATTTGGTACTCCTTACCGTTTTCTGTTTTATCTTTGCCTTTTTGTCCTGAATAAAAAAAAAACTTAATTAGACCAAAAAAACGTTGTATTTGAATTTTAGGTTGTACGATGATGAGAAAATGCCACCTGAACACTTGCCCCGTTGGGATCGCAACCCAAGACCCGGTGCTGCGGAAGAAGTTCGCCGGAAAACCTGAACACGTCATCAACTATCTCTTCATGCTGGCTGAAGAGGTAAACTTATTTCGACTGTTCTCCATGTGGAATAATTTAGCAACATGAATGTAATTAAAAAAAATAGTTTCCACATGAGCATATCGAGGGGCTATAGACACAGATTGAGTAGTGCCATATTTGAAAATATTAATATCTTAGCAGACTGTAATTGTTTAATATTAAGAAAATGCACGCAATGATTTCATCTACTGATTGACAAAAACACGGAAAACTTTACGCGTTTTAATAAGCCCGTTGCCTTAATACACACTGCATTGCTCCGTCTTTTGTCACAAGACTACCCTCACATTTTATAAATAATAAACTAAATTCATTCGAAAACGAATAAAACATTAAATATTACAATAATAAACGGTCAGATGCGCTAACAGGGCTAAATGTGTGTTAAATATGACTAGTTATTTCTTTGTAAGTGAATTGACATTAAAAAACAAAAGTACATCGATAAAGTTCGTAATATACAAAATACATATTGTGGTCAGTTCTAAGCCTTATAAGCATAATAAAAACTTTAAAAGGGAAACCAATGATCATTGGGTATCGCAAAAGAGACTTAAAAATAGGATAAATGCAGTCTAAATGAGAAATTTGAGACAGATATGTGAGGTAAGGATGAATGATATGATAAGGAATAGTGTAATAAGGGATTTTTGTGTGTGATTTTTCTTTTTAAAGACTTTAAAACAATTAGTTATAATGTTTTAGTTTAAAAAAAAAATGTATAATATATAAATAAGTATTTAAATATGTATTAATATAGTGTAAGAAAGCCTATGAGAACACGCAATGGAATATATAGTGTATATAATAATAATCCGCACGGCGGCGACGCGGCTCGCAACTCGTCACGTCTCGTTTCTCATGGGGGCGAAAAGCGGACTGTGGAGAGCCGTTTGGCGACGTTGAATGTAAGAGGAGGGATGGACAGTAAAGTAGATGAAGTATGCCAGATGATGAATGAAAAAAAAATAGATTTATTGTGTGTGAGTGAGACGAAGCGGAAAGGGTGTGAAACCACTAAGTACGGTCAGTATACGGCTTATTGGTCAGGAGTGCAAGCGACTGAAAGAGGGAGTCAAGGAGTAGGTCTTATTCTCTCTGAAAGAATGGAAGAATGTGTGAAAGAGCATGAGTGTGTCAGCCCAAGACTTGTATGGATTCGACTGAAAGTTGGCTTGACTCGGCTTTTTGTGATTGGGGCATATGCACCATCAGACATGAGCTCGACTTACACCTCCCGACAAACCATAGAGGAAAAGGACAAGTTTTGGGAATGTTTGAGAGGTGTGCTGCTTACATGTAAGCAGAACGAAAAATTAATTATGTTAGGTGATTTTAATAGCTGGGTAGGCTTAAAACGAGATGGTTATGAAAGGGTGTTAGGTACATACGGAGATGAAAGAATAAATATGAATGGTGACTGTTTGCTTGAGATATGTTTAGAATGGAATTTGTGCGTGACTAACACAATGTTCTGTCACAAGAATATACATATGTACACGTGGGAAAATGTGAAAGGGAAAAGTATGATTGATTTTGTAATAGTAGATGAAAGATTGAGAAAAAACATTCTGGACACCAGATCATATCGGGGTACAGGCATCAATACAGATCACTTCTTAGTAGTGTGCCGAATAAAAGATCTTTTCAAAACTTGGAGGCACCAACATACCGATAATCATAAATATAATACACTAGAAAGAATAAAAGTTGAAAAGTTGCAAGAAGAAGAAGTAAAAGAAGAGTATAAATCAAAATTACAAGAAAAATTTACTGAAATGAATGATCTGTCCGAAATAGAAGAGTTGTGGATGTCCTTTAAAACTGAAGTTGTGGGTGTTGCGACTGATGTGTGTGGTATAACTAAAAGAAAAACGGGTAAATGCGTAAAGAATATTTGGTGGGATAAGGAAGTACAGAGTGTAGTGAATGATAAAAAGAAGGCATGGAAGGATTGGTTAGCTTTAAGAGCTAACCTAAGACTGAAAAATACAAAAAAGGAGGATGTAAATGAGGCAAAAATTTTGTATAAAAGGATGAATGAAATAGTTAAAATTACAGTCAAAAAGAAAAAGAATGAGCAAAAAGATGATTTGGATGAAAGAATCTCTGAAGATTTCCAGAGTAATATTAAATATTTCTGGAAATCTATAAAAAGAGCTAGAGGAAAGACAGTACAGTCTGAGCTCAATGTAATCAGGGACAAGAACGGAGACATTGCGAAAGGAGAAAAATGCATATTGAACCGCTGGAAAGAATATTTTGAAGGATTGTTTGAAAAAGATAAAGCGGATGTGGAAAGTATGACTGATGAAAAGGACAATAGAGACGACAGTAGCGATAGTATAGGTATGGATGAAATTATGAAAGCATTGAATAGTATGAAACTAGGAAAGGCTGCTGGGTATGATAGGATAACCGTGGAAATGCTAAAGGCTGGACAAGGTTTGGTCGCAAGTCTCTTATATCGCCTTTTTAACATATGCTGGAAGAGTGGCTCTGTACCAAAAGATTGGTGCAAAGCCGTTATTGTACCACTCTTCAAAGGAAAAGGGTCAAAACAGGACTGTAAAAATTATCGGGGCATCAGCCTTCTTAGCGTTGTCGGGAAAATGTATGCTAAAGTGTTAATTGAACGGGTATTGAAAGTAACAGAAGAGAAAGTATGGGATGTACAAGCGGGTTTTCGACAGGGAATGGGATGTGTGGACCAAATCTTTACCTTACGGTGCATAACTGAAAAGTTTTTGGCCAAAGGTCAAAATGTGTATTGTGCATTTATAGATTTGGAGAAAGCTTATGATAGAGTGATAAGGAGTGAACTGTGGTCAGCGCTAGCTAAGTATGGGATAACAGACAACCTGATACGATCACTGAAGTCCCTCTATAACGATTCCAGTGCTTGTGTTAGGGTAAACGGCGCCTACACTGAATGGTTTAGCATTGAAAAAGGTGTTAGACAGGGCTGTGTAGCGTCGCCGTGGCTGTTCAACCTATTCTTAGACAGTTGCTTGGACGATTTGAAAGAAAGTGAAAGTGGTTTAAGAATGAATGGGTTACTTATCAAATGTCTACTCTACGCCGATGATCAAGTTATACTTGCGTCATCGGAAACGGAGTTACAGGAGATGGTAACAATTATGAATGAGTCTTTGAGAGAAAGGGTATGAAAATTAATGTGAACAAGACGAAAGTTCTGGTGTTTGAAAGAGATGAAAGAATGACAAGTTGTAATATACAGATAGGAAATCAAAAGTTAGAGCAAGTTAGTGAATTTGTTTACTTAGGCTGCATGTTTACCAGAGACGGAAAGCATGAAAGGGATATTGAAAGGAGAGTTATGGCAGGTAATAGGGTGAATGGAGCGCTAAATTCTTTTATGAATAGCCAGAAAGTGTCTGTAAAGGCACGCTTGGCTGTCCATAAAGGAGTGTTGGTGCCGACCCTGATGTATGGTAGTGAAAGTTGGGTATGGCAGAAGAAGCATGAAAGTAGGATAAACGCAGTTGAAATGAGAGCTTTGAGAAGTATATGTGCGGTTAGCTTGAATGATAGGATAAGAAACAGTGTGCTAAGGGAACAATGTGGTTTGAAAGAAGATGTAATAACAAGAGTTGAAAAAGGAATATTAAGGTGGTTTGGGCATGTAGAGAGGATGGATGAAAATAGAATCACAAAACAGGTATATGACAGTATTGTCAATGGTAGAGCTGTTGCCGGTAGACCGAGACGAACATACCATGAACAAATATCAGAACTGTTAAAAAAAGGCCAGGTAAAAAGCATTTCAAATAAACGCGCATGTATGAAGAGGTTAATGAAAGTAGACGAAGCGAAAGTTGTTTGTCAGGATCGTCGCAAGTGGAGATCCATAGTCTCTGCCTACCCCCATGGGAAACAGGCGTGATTTTATGTATGTATGTTATGTATGTAATAAGGGAACGTTATGGATTGAAAGAATATGTAATAAGTTGAAAAATAAATATTAAGGTGGTTTGGGCATGTAGAGAAGATGGATGAAAATAGAATCACAAAACAAGTGTATGACAGCAATGTGAATGAAAGAGTTGGCACCCGTAGAGCGCGACGTACGCGCCATGATCGAATAGCAGAACTGTTAGAACGAGGTCAGGTAAAAAGCATCTCAAATAAACGTGCATGTATAAAGAGGATATTAAAACTAGATGAAGCGAAAGTTGTTTGTCAGGGTCGTCGCAAGTGGATATCCTTACCTCCTTGCGAGTCCAACGATTTTGTCATCCAAATGTTAATCCGTAGTACAATTTTGTTCACCAGGTCCGTGAGCACATGGCTGGTGTAGGCGTAAGGCGGTTCCAGGAGTTGATCGGTAGGACTGATCTACTGAAAGTCAGGGAGAATAATGACAATCCCAAAGCGAGGATGCTGAACCTCAGTCTCATACTGAAGAACGCACTTCACATGAGGCCCGGCGTCAATATCGTGGGAGGATCTAAGACTCAGGTAAGTTTATAATAGTACATTGTTACACGAGAGGTGAAAGTGACCTATTTAGGCATGAGATGAATTGACGCGGTGGCGTAGTTCGAATGCCTAAATAGGCCTTTCACCCGAGTTAACGCTCTTCTTTCCATTTCGAATATGAGGAGAGTAAATAAAAACTGATCAGTTAAAAAAGGTTATGAATTTAGGCTGTAAATCCGTATCAAAATCTGATGAATGAATGAATATGGACAGACTTGTGGTCGCTGAGAAAGTTGGAGTTATAAGACCTTGCGGTAGATTTCCAAATGGATGGATTGACCAGATTGCTGTCCAGCTGGACACTTAATAAACTCGGCCTTCCACCATGTTTGGGAACCGGTGGAAGAGAGGCACTGCCATCAAAGTCACGATCCTCAGCAGTAAGGGAACGACTTGGAAGAAGTGTAAATTATTGGAGAATAAAGGTGTGGGCATATTATAAGTCGCGACCGACGGACGCGATTGAGGGGCGTGGCTTACTACGGATCTGGGTGAGGAAACTCCATTGAAGTGTGCTTATGAGTCATAAGTAAGTAGTCTTTTGAGATTTATGTATAAATAAATAATAAAATATTATATATATTTTATTATTTATTAAATATATATGTATGTTTTTACAGGTTTTATATGTGGTTTTAGAGTTTTTAATAATTAATATTTCTTGATGTTTACACGTATGTAAGGCGAGTAGTGACATGTGTGATTTATAACAATAATAGATAGATAGATAGATAGATAGATAACACTTTATTGTACACCATTACAGAAAACTTACGGACTACTAGTAATAATTTAATTGTGTACAAAGGGCGGTCTTATCGCTAAAAAGCGATCTCTTCCAGACAACCCGTGGCAAGAATATTGTGATTGGGAGTGGCGACGGTGGTATACATAATTATTGTACGATTACATACATTTTAATAATAAATATATAACTATACTATATATACAAATATACACATAAGTTATATACATATACAAGATATTGTGATAATATGCAACTATTTAAACATAATAAACATATAAATATATGCAATATAATATCTATTAATTATAAAAAATTACATATCATTATATTGCAGATAGAATTTTCTGACCAAGTTCTTAAATGTTGTTAGGGATTTTGCTTGTCTGACAGCAACAGGCAATGAATTCCAAAGTTGGACAGCCTTAACCGTGAAAGAATTATTGAAGAATGTTGTATTATGGATAGGAGTAATAAGTCTATGTTGACTGGAAGGGCGTAGATTGTGAGAGCAAGAAATAAATTCGAAGCGTTCTTTAAGATACTGTGGAGTACTAGGGATGAATAAAATACTATAAAGCAATGAAAGAATGTGAGTATTCCGGCGAAAACGAATTGGCAACCACTTGAGTTTTTTTCGAAATTCAGAAACGTGGTCATACTTGCGTAACCCAAATATGAACCTTATGGAAAAATTTTGGAGGCGCTCAAGTTTATTAAGTTGTTCTTGAGTTAAATCTAGATAGCTGGCGTCGGCATAATCAAGTATAGGTAAAAGTAGCGACTCTGCAAGCTTAGTTTTGGTGGCGATGGGAAGGAAGTTTTTCAGCCGCCAGAGTGACCTGGAGGAGAGAAACAACCGCCTACTTAACTCCGTTATATGGGGTCTCCAGGACAACTCACTATCAAATAAAACTCCAAGGTTTTTGACCTTATCACTGATAGGGATAATCTTTCCATCAAAAAGAAAAGTTGGCATACAGGTCCAGTCAATTTTACACAGCATCCGTGAGCTACCGATGATAATTACTTGAGTTTTCTCAGGATTCACAAGAAGTCCATTCGATTTACTCCATTGTAATATGCGGTCAAAGTCAGAGTTTATTGCTGCGACTGCTTGATTTAGTGTAGCAACCGGTGCCTGCGTGTAAATTTGTAGATCGTCTGCATAGAGGTGATAGGATGAAGTAAGTTCATTGGAAATTGAGTTTATAAAAACAGCGAATAATAAAGGAGATAGTACGCCGCCCTGTGGAACACCGGCAGAGAGATCACACCACGACGAATAGTCGTCATCAACTCGAATGCGCTGCCGGCGTCCATACAGGTAACTATGAAACCAGTCGATAACTTCAGGAGATATGTTAATAGAGCGTAGGATGCCGAGTAACACTTCAAAGTCAACATTATTAAAAGCACTACTGAAATCGAGCAGCGATAGCACAGTTAGCAAACCATTGTCCATGCCATGCCGGATGTCATCTGTAATTTTAATGAGGGCTGTGGTGGTGCTGTGGCCAGGACGAAAACCAGACTGATAGGGATTCAAGAGGGAATTACGGTTCAGGAAAACACTTAGCTGCTGATGAACTAAGCGTTCGAGGACTTTGGAAAGGAAAGGTAGTATGGAAATAGGACGAAATTGAGAAAAGGAAGCGGGATTTGGTTTTTTTGGAATAGGAGTAACCTGGGCTTCCTTCCAGGTGGCTGGGAATACACAAGAGGTTATGGATGTATTAAGGATATGGGTAAGGGTAGGATTAATGACATCCAGTATGGGTAGGATCATGTTGCGACTAATGCTATCACTGCCGACAGCATTAGATGTGATGGATTGCACAGCTTTCTTAACATCACTGTCAGTAAATCGACTAAAAAGAAAAGGAGAATGCTTGGGTGTTGGCTTGGACGAGATTCTTTTCAAAGTTTCAGACTTTATTACTACATCAAAGTCAGAAGAAGTTGAGAAATGTTGATTTAAATCATCGATATTGAATGTTTGACTGACCGAGTTTTCCGTTTGTTTGCCAATCCCCAAAGAGCGTAGAAACTTCCATACTTTAGCTGGATTATCATTTTGAACTGATTCGTGAATATAACGGCGTTGAGCGTCCCTACACACTCTATTACAGCGATTACGAATGCTAACATAAGCGGCTTTGTTTGCTTCGGTTGGCTTCATTTTATATCTAGTTTTTGCTTTAGATTTCTTGTGCATCTGCGATTTAATATCATCGGTAAGCCACGGTGCAGGCAAATGTTTGACCTTGATACGGCGCAAAGGTGCATGAATATCATACAGCTTCATCAAAGCCGCATGAAACACATGAACCTTCTCATCAATAGTAGTTGCACTGACCACCCCAGACCAGTCTATTTCCTGAGCGTCCTTTAGTAGGGCATCTAGGCTCATGCCACCAAAATTGCGCTGCAGGATAATTTTAGGTTTGGCTTTCGGCGGATGTAAGTTATATGAGAGAAAAATCATGTCATGATAGGAAAAAGCATCCGCCGAACATTGACCATAATGAGAAACGTGAGGGAGCGATGAAACCATTATTAGGTCGAGAAGAGAAGGGGATGAATTAGGGAAACGATGAGTAGCACTCAGAGGAAGAATATGTATGTTAAGAGATCTTGTTAAAGTTTCTAAAGTAGAAGAACGATGGTCTTGTTTAAGGAGACAAGTATTGAAATCACCCATTATGATACTATGCGTATATGAAGGAGAAAACTTTTCTAGTAAAGTTTCAAAGGAGGAGAAGTAATTAATGCGAATAGACGACGCGTAAAATACTCCTAGTAAGATCTTGGTATGCGCAAGTTCTACTTCTATAAACAAATACTCGCCGTTATCCGGTGTTGGGGGTTGTGAGGATGCACTTAAAATTTTGTATGCAAGATGGGAGCGCAAGTATATAGCAACGCCTCCACCACCAGTACCGATACGGTCATTTCTGAGTAGTCGATATCCTGGCAAAGTATACGAAGTAGAGGACAGGCAAGGTTTAAGCCAGGATTCCGACACTAATACAGCGTGCAAATAATCATGACTAAACGACGCCAGCATATCGGGGAAATGAGCTGGAATACTCTGAGCATTTATGTGTGCCACATTGAAATTACGGGAAAGGCCTGAAAATTGATTTTCAATTTCTTCTTGCAGTGAAGGTAAATCATGGTTGCTGCCATGTGAACTGTCAGATGAAGATAATATGTAGTCGTGAAAGGAGGTCGTAATGAATGAAAAGTTGTCTTAATCGCAAACAACGCGGACGTCACCCTTGAGCTTTCGGACGTCCAAAAACGTGGAGAGTGTGTTACGGTTATGGTGCGCAGAATGTTCGAACGCGTCAGGTTATGTGTGGGCACCATAACACTATTAAACTATACCAGAGACAAAAACAGTTTTTTTTTAAATATAAGTTATAGAATTTATTGAGCTCAAATTACATCTGGGTCAATAATTAATACAACTGAATGAAACTGTTTTTAATGTATGTATACAGCAATAGATTTTATTTGGAAACTAAGTGTGCCTCGTATAAAATTGCAAATTTCGTCTTATTTCAAATCTTACTCGTTACAGGACTTCCAACTAGAAAAACGTCTAGACAATCAACTGATAGAGCAATGTGCCGGCATATTGGATGGATCCCAGAAACACATTGATATCACCATGAAAATCACTAACGAAGACCGAACATTCACTTCTACCCTGTCTTACCATATTGCTATGTAAGTATATTCATATTTAATGTGTAAAATATAGTTTTAACTACCTAAAAAAAACCACTTGAAACTGGATAAAATAGTGATTGCAATTCTATAGGATTCAACTCTTAGGGGTGAGTCGAAAAAGGTCGATTGCAGCTGTCATTTTGATCAGGGCAATCAAAAATTAGAGTAGGTGATTTATTATTCTAAAATATGTTTTTTTTACTCCGCTCAATTAATAAGTTATTATAAAAATTGTAAAAAGTAGCTTTTTTTTATTGCATGAGCTTAGCAGACCGGCAGACGGGCCCACCTGATGGAAAGCGGTTACCATCGCATATAAAGATTTGTAACACCAAACGTACTGTCAATGTGCTGCTGCTCTCTTAAGGGAGACTGGAACCTGGCCACTAATGGAGCACAACTCCAGGTTGTTATGGTAGCATACTCTAGACCGGGGGTGGTAGCTATGCTGATTATTAAATACCCTACTACCTGGCTGGAGGTTCCTGCACATATTAAAAGTAAAGTAGTTGTAGATTAAACATTTCTTTTTGTTTTTTTCATTGTATTACAGGAAATATGGCGACGAAGGGCTTCCAGATGGCACGACAGTGAACATGTCACTGACTGGCTCGGCCGGGCAGAGCTTCTGCGCTTTCCTGTCCAAAGGAATAACCGTCACTTTGGAGGGCGATGCCAATGATTATGTTGGTAAGATTATGCTTATATAATCTACGTATTTATATATCTTACTAGCTGACATGGCCACGCGTTCTTGTGGCTCAGTAAAAAAAATATATTATAAATTAAAATTAAACCAGGATAGTCTTACGTTGGAACAAAAAAAATATCGTAATCGGTTGAGTAGCTTCGGAGTTCATCGCGGTCAAACACTGTGACACGGAATTTTTTATATATACTCGCATGTGCTGTCATTTGTTAGTATTTTAATATAGTTAGTAGTTAAAATCTAAGCTAGGGGGGAGACATGTGATGAGCTCTAATATTTGTTATGTTTCAGGGAAAGGTCTGTCTGGCGGCAAAGTGATCATCTACCCCCCGAAGGTGTCTCCGTTCGAGTCCCATTTGAATGTGATTGTTGGGAATGTCTGTTTGTATGGCGCTACGTCTGGACGGGCTTATTTCAGGTAAGGCACAAGTTCGATTTTCGGTAGGGTGACTTTCAAAATGCACTTTCCATTGTTTACTTTAGTGTTTGGGACCAGCTCGAATTTTTTTTTTGTGTACCACCTTTCTTGGTATTATAGTGAACTTCTCGCGCGCATCATTGGCCGCAACCAGATTTTTTAAACTTGTTACAGTTAAGTAAAACGTGGACGACCATTTGTTATTACTACATAAGGATAACTTGTATAGCTTAAATATGGGGAAACATATCAATTTTGGCAACCTGTTATTTTATTAAGTTAAGAAATCTTAATATTTTTTTATTTTCTAGTCGTACAATGATAAAAATAATAGTTTTATTGTATTAATCAGTCAGGCCAGTGTAGGACTATTGTGGGAAATAATAACAAAAAGTACCGGGCTATTGGGGTGAAGTGCTAGTGGGTTAGGAATATAGGGACTATGGCCTCTGCCTGTCGCAATGTTCAAGGAACATGGAAAAAATGGGCAGATAATCACTTTCCACTCTCCACTCACTGCATGGGCCTCAAAAAATTCCAAAGAAGACATGGGTGTGAGTGGCTAAAGCTACCGAAGTTACTTTCAATATTAGGCCATTTTCACCTCCACCCCTGGAGCTTGAGTCTTGGCTCTAGCAATCTCCAATCCATGCCGGCTGGCTAAGGCAAGCACAGAGGCGTTTTGCCACAAAGCCAACTTACCGGTATTATTATTATTCTTAGTATATTTCCATATTAATAGTGACCGAAATACGTTCTTTGAAAATATTGTTAAGAGCTACACAGGACTCGAATTAAAATACCGTTGGAAATACTATAGAATTTATTAGAACTGTTCAAACACGTATAAAACAGGTACAAATATAACTGGATCCAACCAGTACACACTGCACGATACAATAACACGCGCAAAGTCTCACTATATCGCTCATCTACGTCTTGCTCGTATCGTAAGCCTTGCTTGACTGCCCCGCTCCGCCTTGGGCCATTGCTTTATAATGCACCGATACATACCTGGCAAGCTTCGACGCAATACAATAACGACAAGCTTTAGTTCGACACTAACGACACTATTCATAAAACAAGTCCAAAAGAATCGACCTGCACTGGGGTTTCCGAGAAACAGTAATTTGCACGCCTGGTTAATTATTCCTGCAAACGGCCAAGAAAGTCGAAAACAATAACAATAGGCTATTGTCTATTTGCAAATTCTAAATACGAAGTTAACAAAAGAACTCCGAATGCGGGAGGGGCAATAAACCAAATGCACGTTTCTTTGTCGGTATGTGACAATATTATCTTAAATAAATTCTTTCGCTAAACAGAGGCATAGCATCGGAGCGTTTCTGTGTCCGCAACTCCGGTTGCACCGCGGTGGTGGAGGGCGTCGGGGACCACGGCTGCGAGTACATGACTGCCGGCACGGTCCTCATACTCGGACTCACCGGAAGGAACTTCGCCGCCGGCATGAGTGGTAGGTGGAATTATCTTAAACCCATTTTGACGTAATTTAAGTACCAACTCGTCATTTTCACAATCAAACCGCACACCGTCGATGGGACGTTCAACATATTTTTTTTAAACTTTTCTAACTACCACACCTGAGTATATAATTTTCATTCCACGTACAACAATGATTTGGTGGGAGCTTCCTTAAAATGTCTTAGGGTCTAGTTTTCAATCATCAGATAAATGTTATCAGTTGAATAAATTACAACTTGAGTGAGTTCAAATGTGAAACGGTTTGACTATTTTATTCATGCAATTGACTTTTTTAACTTTTCCAAGTTTGTTTTCTAGATATTTTTTTAATGAACCATTTAAAGTTTTAAAACGTACAATTTAAGTAATGTTTATCTTGTAGGCAAAAATTAAATGTTTGTGTTTATTAAGGGCAATTTTACACTGATGTTTTGTTAACTTTATGAAGTATTTTAATGAAGATTAATTTCGATCACTAGGTGGTATCGCGTATGTTTACGATATCGACGGCTCGTTCAAAAGCAAATGCAACCAGGAAATGGTTGAGCTGTTGCCACTGGAACTGCAGGAAGACCTCGACATCGTACAGAAACTACTCGAAGAGTTTGTTGACTACACTGGGTAGGTTTATGAACTCATATTTGATTTTTAAACCTTAAAAGTAATGTAGATTTGATTATTTTTCTATAAGAGAACCGAAGCTCTCGACAAGCTAGTGAAGTAATAGGGACATGGACACAATATGTTAAATAAATTCTAATTTTTGTACATACAAAAGAACAGACGTTAAATACAATCTTATCACATACTTTTTAAAATGCAGTGTAAACTCCATGTAACGTCACTCGATTTAATGACAAACTCCTTTAAGCATCGAAATCACTTGACTTTGGTTGGTTTAGCTTCCATACAATGATACACTCTATATAGCAATACACTCACGCTCAATAAAGACAACAATTAAGTAATAATAAGCACCTTTTAAGTTGCCAAAATTAGAAAAAAGTTCTTTTATCGCTTTATTATTCTAGTCCGTAATAAACTCGACTGTCGGCATCATGATTACCGAAATTGCGAAATATCAAAATTTCTAACTACTTCCTTTCTCACCAAGATGCTTTAATATCGCGAAATATGAATAAAACCAGCAAAAAAAGTACAACAAAATATTGGTGCAGCTAAAGACGTCAGACAAAAATGACAGACTTCTCTCCATTTAACGACAACTCTGTATAGCACCATAAAATGCTTAGTCTTTACCGTGTCGTTATATAGAGTTTACACAATATCATGACAAAAATAATTATAATTACTTTTTCAACAATAATTAATGCGTTATTTGACTCCTTTTACTTACTAATTATACTCAAATCTAATCTATAATAAGGCTGAGACATACTATAAGTTTTTTTAAAGTATCTCAGAAGATTTGACTGTCCGCTTCCCTATTACTTAAAACACATTATATGCACTTATTTTCATTTATTATAAACTTAACTATATCTACTGAGCTCTAAGGCTAGACACAAACGAGCCACCGACCACAGATTCCGGTAACGGCCATACGCCATGAAAAAACGTGTGAACTGCTTGTCGCTGACCACCAGGGGTTGTGGTTGGTGGCCCATTTACGCTCAGTTTGAAAGCAAAGATCACAATACATTTGGTATCCTTTTTTAATTTACTATGGTCTGAGTGTCTGAGATCGGCCTCTACAGTTTCATTGTGAATTACACAACATTTTCGTTCCAGATCAATAATAGCACAAGAACTTCTAAAAACTTGGCCAGAACAAGCGAAGATGTTTGTCAAAGTGTTCCCGTACGAATACCAGAGGGCGTTGAAACAGATGGCACTGAAACAGCCAGCGGCTCCCAAAGTGGAAATGAATGGACAAGGACAAAATGGCGTCATGGACATCGAAGAGACTGTCAGGGATGTGGAGTTGGAGAAGAAGAATTTGGAGAAGATCTTGGATAAGACTCGGTGAGTGCTGTTTGAATTAAGTCCGTCCGCCTTTGAAATTTGAATAGCATACAGGTTGGTTTTTCAAGTGGACCTTTTAGTGTGACTGTACAAAGTTGATGCTTACAAGGTACACTATGGGTTGCTTTAATAATACGTGTGTGGAAAAACCACACTCGTACATGTTACATACACTGACGCTTAGGACGTCTTCAATAAAGCACGTTTTGATCGAAATAATGAATATGTTTCAATATATTATTATTTTACAATAACATTTGTTGCGCATACATGTAGTTTGGTTAGCAATTTCCGAATTTTATATCAGTCTTGGCAGTTGGTCATAGACTACTGAGCGTTTGGCATAGTAAGAAAATTATCTTGCGCACACGTACCGACGCGAGCGTTGGGATATTGGGTCCGGAACATTAGTTACACTGCTAGGGGTACTAGGGATCTAGGAATATGGGGACTATGGCGTCTACCCGTCGACTATTCGGGATATTGGGAAAGGTGGGCAGACGGTGACTTGTCACTCACCTACATGGGCCCCAAAAAATGCCATAAAAGACAGGGGCAACGTGAGATATATTATTGTTAATTTACTAACATCTGCGGAGTGACGCTCGCGGACCGCGTTCGCAATACCGAAGTAAGAAAGAGTGTTGGTCTGAAAGAGAGTGTCGGGGTGAAGGTAAGGAAAGGAATGCTCCGGTGGTTCGGGCATGTGGAAAGAATGTATGATGAAAGAATGACTAAACAGATATACAATGCAAAAGTGGATGGATGCAGAAGTCGCGGAAGGCCACGACACACCTTCCATGATCAAATTGATCGTGTACTAGCAGAAGGTAATGTCAGGAGCATTAAGAACAGACGAGCGTGCATGACAAGAGCTATGAATGTCAAAGAAGCAAGTGAGGTGTGTAAGAATAAGCCCGAATGGCGCTCTGTTGTTCGTGCCTACCCCGCAAGGTACCTGGCGTGAAGTTATGTATGTACTAAACATTCAATAAAAAATTGTGTGTGTGTACTTATGTACACGCGTTAGAAGTTATACTCCTTTGGCGTATCAAGATAGAAATCTTTTCAAAAATTTTATATTTTGCCATATTCTACGTTTGTAAAAAAAAGCGACACTAGCAATAGAAAAACTAAAATGTCGACTATAGCTAACTTCAGGGTGTCGGTTGACTATAGCTAACTTCATGGTGTAGCTTTTTCGTGTGTAGGTATGCGCGCGAATCATTTTCCCCGAACGCGTCTAAAGAAGTATAACTTCAAAAAGTGGTTCATATTCTAGACATTGTGGGCAGGTGATATTATATTTTGTAACGTTGGCAGCGGTTTCATAAAGTACCCCCGCGAGACGTCGCTGTACCGTCCGGCGGAGAAGCGGCTGCGCGACTGGGACGAGATCTACAACTTCCACCACGTGCGGCGCGGGCTGCGCGTGCAGGCCGCGCGCTGCATGGAGTGCGGCGTGCCCTTCTGCCAGAGCGGGCACGGCTGCCCGCTCGGCAACATCATCCCCAAGTGGAACGACCTCGTCTACAGGGGCGACTGGAAGCAGGCGCTCTTCCAGTTGCTGCAGACCAACAACTTCCCCGGTGAGCTTGTCCACTTCTTGTTTCTCTCACCATGTCCCAATCACTTGGGGGCGGCACAATATGTCTTTTCCTTCCACACTCCTCTACTCTGACATACATCTTCTGGTCTCTACCTCTACATTTGTATCCATCTATCTTGTAGTTTGACATTCTTTTTCTCACGTGACTTTCATCCTTCCTCATTATATGCCCATACCAACTTAGTCTCAATTTTTCAGTCACAGGTGCACTTTCAACGATCCCCTTATGTACTCGTTTTTCACTTTATTCATTCTAGCAACATGTAGTCTTGTAAATGTCTACTTCTTGTTTCTTCGTACAGAATTATTAACTTCTGCTACTTGTTCAACGTGTGTGTCAGGCATTGGCGATAATACAACGTGCAGGGGCAGATTTGCACATTTGTCGCCTCTAGGCTATTCAAATGATGCCGCCCCTACCAACCTCTACAAATCGATACCCTAGTACACAACTATATTAATTATATTTTATTGTAAATGAAATAGTAACTTTATGATTTGTGCCTTAATGTCTTAATTACATAGCCTTTTGCCGTAACTAGTAGATTGAGAAGCGAATCGATGGGTTTGTTTCTGCCGTAGCCAAAAGCGACTACTCAAATTGTAGATAAAAATATATAATTATTGAAATATAGTACTGCATATAAAATAATACATGTAAAAAATAATACATGTTAATTTTTTGTGTGGCCTTAATAAGAATTATCTTATTAATAATATATAATCTAATATATAAAATTCTCGTGTCACAGTTTTCGTTGCCATACTCCTCCGAAACGGCTTGACCGATTTTGATGAAATTTTTTGCGCTTATCCGGTATCTATGAGAATCGGCCAACATCTATTTTTCATCCCCCTAAATGTTAGGGGTAGTCCACCCCTAACATTTTTATTTTTTTATTTTACCGGGCAGGACGACGTCTGCCGGGACAGCTAGTAAATATATATAAATCATCTAAGTATAAAATGTGTGATATTTTTCATCAGAGAAAGAAACATGATTCGAAATATAGAATTATATTAATTAGTAACTGTTAAACAGTTTAAATATATTTTTATGAATTAATATGCTTTATTGTGTTTTAAAGATACAGTTAACAGAAACAAAATTTTACAATACAATATGTGGTCTTATCGCTATTAGCGATTTCTTCCAGACAACCTTTGGATGGACAAAGATATAATTAACATTAACATTTATTTCGTACGGTAGTTTACGATAACACTACAACTTACGTTTCATGGCTGTGTTGCCATACTGCCCTAGTTGAAATAATCTTTAAATAACAAGAATCAAAAATGTTATTTTTAGAATTCACCGGGCGAGTGTGTCCGGCGCCTTGCGAGGGCGCTTGCGTGCTGGGCATCTCCGAGCCGCCGGTGACCATAAAGAACATCGAGTGCGCGATCATAGACAACGCGTTCGAGAGCGGCTGGATTCAACCTGAGGTATACTCTTTACTTTCTCTTTTAAAATCTCTTCATTTTACTTCTCAGTGGTATTGATGTATTAAATATCTAGATATTTAATACGATATCGCATAAATTCCTTTTAAAATAATATTATTGAAGTATTAACTTCTTATGAGATGGTACACGGCTTCGTTAGGTAACGCGTTACGGCGCCGGTCTGTCTCACTCTAACCGACAGCGCTAGCCGTATTTCGGACTGACATTTACTGTATACATTTATAAATTATAATATATATTTACGTATATATAAATTGACTATCTGACTGACTGACTATTTATGTATGTTGTTAGGCATAACGTTAAGTAATAACCTAAGCTTTTCTCAAGTTAAACAATTTCAATATTAAATAGTTCAACTTAGATTAGTTTAAGTTAGCACTTTTTTAGAAACGGACACGTTTTTATCAAGTGTTAATTAACACTAATCGCTTTTGAAAAAATATTATTTACATCCGCCGTCATTCGGAGATGTGTCACTTAGGTCCCGTCCCACTTGAATTTGTCACATACTGTTTTATTGAACTTTTATCTGTTTTCACTGGGTAGGAAATGTATATTTAACTTTATCATATAAATAAAAACTTTAGAATTAATATTTTTAGATCCCAGAGCACCGTAACAACAAAACGGTGGCCGTGGTCGGATCGGGTCCAGCGGGCTTGGCGTGCGCCCATCAGCTGAACAAGGCCGGGTACACCGTGACCGTGTTCGAGAGGAACGACCGCCCCGGCGGCCTCCTGCAGTACGGGATACCCACCATGAAGCTCAGCAAGGAGGTGGTCGCCAGGCGGATCAAGCTCATGACCGCGGAGGGCATCTCCTTCAAGTGCAACGTGGACGTCGGCAAGGATATATCCGCTAGTGAGCTAGCTAATGAGTAAGTAACGTATAGAATTTAGTAATTGAAGGAAGTACATATATCTAACATGACAGGTCTACATACACAACTAAAAATTTTAATAGTCACCACTGACTACGAATTGTGTAAGCGGGACAAAGCTAAGAATGCAAAGCAAGCAACACTGCATTATGCGGTTGCGGATAAAGTTCAATTTAGATTATTTACATGTCACACTAACCGAAAACTACCAAGTGGAATTATGATTTGTGTACATTTAAAAAAATATGAAATTTATAGTAAAGTAGCTTATACGTCGGCAGAAAAAATAATTGCGATACATACTAGCGGACGCAGCAAACATTGTCCTGCCTTGAAAAAAATTTAGAACCTGATTGCAGCACTATCTACCGGGTCCCATTGGAAATCTAAATCATCCCAGAAGTATATATATATATATATATATATATATATATATATATATATATATATATATATATATATGTGTGTGTGTGTATGTATGTAATATTAAATATGGGTGGGATGTGTGTCGGAACGCAAGTGTCGATTGAATGAGTGGAACGATGAAGTTTTGATTTGGGAATAAACGGTAATCTATTGTCAGTTAAGAAAGTAAGAGGGTTGTTGGGTGCGTGTGTGTTAAGACTATTATTTGTGTAAGTTATATAGACTAAAGTTTTTATGCGAAGTTTTGTTTTAATTTAAACGTGGCCATTTCTAAGCACCACGCCTCACACATAATACGGTGGCTGATACACTTTTGAGGACGCGCTATGAGACGCCATGACGTCACGAACATTAGTAAGATGCGATAGCTTTATATTGACGGTAGATGGCGTTTAGAAAAGGTCAGTTATATTACTCCAATTCATATTAGATTAAGTAATGGATTTAGATTCACAATTAGCCTCGGTAGGGGCGCTGAGATCGGGCTCTGGATTTTTTTTCAGGACAGGACAACGTCTGCCGGAACTCCCGGGCTATTTATCTTTTACCTATAAATCTTAAACCTTGATATTTTAAAACTGTGTTAGGATTTTATTGTCATTTTACGCAATGGTTCGGTTCTCTTTCCGCACAGACTATATTATACACTTTTTAACCGACTTGATTGAAAATAAAATGTGAGTGAACCCCCTCGCAGATACAACGCGCTGGTGCTGTGCATGGGTGCGACTTGGCCCCGCGACCTGCCGCTGAAGGGGCGCCAGCTGAACGGCATCCACTACGCGATGGAGTTCCTCGAGGGCTGGCAGAAGAAGCAGATGGGCGCCGCCCACGTGCACCAGAAGACGCCGCCCGAGCTCAACGCCAAGGACAAGAACGTGCTCATCATCGGCGGAGGGGACACCGGGTCAGTCACCGAAACCTTTCACCATCGCAGCCTCCTTCTTTTTTATTAAACATATTACAAATATATTTAAAGAAATTAAATTATATTATCTAGTGACAAAAATGTCAAAAGTGCCATGAATTTATTGGCGCTTACGTTTTTTGTTAGTGTATTACTATCTTTTACGCTCAGCGGCTTTCCACCCTTGTCGGATGAAATAGCAACTCATAACCCGTTCGGGCACCGGCTTTTGTTTTAAAATATGCACGAAAATTGCAAAATCAAAAATAGAAATTCTAATACGAAAATACATCGCTAGTTAGACATTTTGATATAGAAATGAAAATTTTATTTACAAGTGAATGTATTTTCAACCGTCTTGTTCTTTCGTAATTTCCACTCTGCGTTACTGATGTAGATTTAAATACACTAACTTAAAAATCCTGAAATTAATATGCATATATTTATATCTAATAAACACGTGATCTGTTGTTGTTTTCGAATTAGCAATGCAGACAAATGGCCTAAACCTGAATTGTAATAATGAGGATACCAAAATCCCACGACCACAGCACCGTCTTTTCGGGTATATTCATCTATCCCGCGGAAATGACGTCATTCAACGGGATAAAATGTATCATCTACTACTCAGGATTTGGACTAGCTTCCTGTGTCCTAGTTTCATTTCAATCTATTCAATGGTTTTCACGTAATGCCCTAAAAGACCGACAGAATAAAATTCTAAAAGTTATATATTAGCACTACTGATTTTCCTTTTTTTTAATTCATTGAAAATTGTAAAAGTACTCTTAAAGCTATCTAAAGTGATTTTCAATATAAGGTTTGCTTTCTCAGATGCGATTGTATCGCGACATCTCTCCGGCACGGTGCGAAAACAATAACAACATTCGAAATCCTGCCAGAACCGAAGCCGACCAGGGGCCAGGACAACCCTTGGCCCCAATGGCCGAGGGTATTCAGGTAAATATAATGTTCTTATTATCAAGGAAAACCGAGTAATGTACGTCAAAAAACATAAGTGCGTGTCGGAGTGAAGTTAGCCGTGTGTGCGTTTATGCAACCCCAGTCGAGTGTACAGCGAAAAAGATGGCATATAAGTTCGTATCGCAAGCGAGCGAGAGCGAAACACTGTCCCATCTGAACTATGTAAGCACCACATTGTGAGTCTTATAAACGTTATTATCGCATTGACTTGTAAGAACTTCAAGGACACATATAAATTTGCTCGTACTATATGTACTAGGAATGATGCTCTTGTCGCTATTACAACGCTATTTTTTTGTCTTGTTATGCACTGCTTCAACTCCATTAATTCTTCGAAAGTAAGATAATACATAAAAAAGAGAAGTAAAAGATTTTTTAGCCGGACGTGTTGCTGGCAAGTGTTTTGTAATCGATACGTATCAAGCAAGACCTACAACATAAATTTGAATTATTAAGAATAAAATTTTAGGAGCGTGAATATATAAATATACATATATAAATAAATACTTATATATAATAAGCATAGCACCGCGCCTTGAACATTAACGAAGTACACCCCCCACCCTGTTCAGTTGACCGCTGGCATCTGCCTGCGACGCGAAGTAAATGCCTCCGTTATATTCGCAAAAGCACTCCTGTTTTTTAAACTACAAAAACGTTTCAGTTCGTGAACCTCTTGCTCACCACTCACGTGAGATCCGGAATCTTCTACATGTTTCATTTTTCTTCTTCTTTTAAAATTTTTATATCGTATCAACCAAAACCCGAATGTATTAAAAGAAATCATTTTTTTCATATTCACGAAACAATTATGGCTCAAACAGCCTATCTAAACGTTTAGCGCGAACTTTTAATAAAGAATTTTCCAACCTCGATCTGTTAGCCAGTTCCAAATATAATTTCAAAAAAAGCTGCATCGAAATTATTTCTAAGCGCCACGTTTAATTTAATATTACAAAATAAAACTATCAATAATTATTGATACATGCATTATAATATAATTATATATATATATATATATATATATATATATATATATATATATATATATGCATACATACATTACAATCAGCCGCGTGAACCTACTTATATTGTGAGGTGCACTGCAGCAATAAGCATAAATACAGACAAACTCACTCACACATACGCACACTACATGCATCACACTTCACTCTTGACTTTCTACGTCTGACACTGACAATATTTCATAAATATCGATAATTATTTTTTTACCCTATATTGACTATAGTTGTTTTATTCATTTGACTTAGTTTTAATTAAAATTAATTTATTCTCTTTTTATAAGTTTGGTCTACAAAATAAGATCCATTATTGGCTCATATGCTGTTTTAAAACATATTGCCTTTGTAATAATAAGCTAGTACGCTTCTGTCGGCGACTTCATCCACGTGGAGTAGTTGAAAGAAAAAATAAGTAAAAAAAAACCCGATTTTGAAACATTCTTCATTGGTGATCTGCTCCTGTTGGTCTTAGCGTGATGATATATAGCCTATAGCCTTCCATGATAAATCGGCTATTCAAAAAGAATTTTTCAAATCAGGCCAGTAGTTCCAGAGATTAGCGCGTTCAAACAAACTCTTCAGCTTTACATATTAGTATAATATTGGCCCACATGCTGTTTTAAAATGTATCCTCTGTGTCTGTATAATGCAAAGCTGCGTGTAAGCTTTGTTCAATAATAAATAAATATATTCACGACGGCCCACCTGATGGAAAGCGGTTATCGTCGCCTTTGTATATTTGTAACGCGAATGACAAATGACGACAATAGTGAACGATTGTCATCTTAACGAAAGTTTCATGGTTCGTGAACTGCTATACTTGGCTGATTTTATTAAATTTCGAAAATGTATAGTACCACATATTTTTCTATTCACCTTCCTTTACACTTTACACAAAACAAACATTATACGTATGTATGCACAATTAACATAATATTCTAATGTTTACCGCCTGACCTTTGACATTGCAATGAGATTGTTTATTTTTGTTTACCAGAGTGGATTATGGACACGAAGAGGTTAAAGTGAAATTCGGAAGCGACCCCCGGAAATTCTCAACGCTCACCAAAGAGTTTTTGGATGATGGTAATTCATTATACACTACTTATCTATCTTGATATATAAAAATGAATGTTTGTCTGTATGTCCATTATAGAATCGTAAACTATACATTTGAACATGTGATGATCTTTAGCATAGTTGTTGTGCATGAGCAAGATGGTTTTTGAGTTGGTTCACAATCGGACCCCGTAGGTGGCGCTACTGTCGACATATGATAAATAAATATTAAGTTTCTTCTGAATTTATATGACCGACAAGGAAAAGTCCTATCGATTGAATGTGATAAAGTATTATTTAGTGTTTTTGGAACATTGGAATGTTGAGATGGATGTGTGGTGTTACAAGAATGGATAAGGTGAGAAATGAGTACATAAGGGGATGAGTACATAAGCACCCGTGACTGAAAAATTGAAAGGAGAAGACTAAGTTTTATTTTAATCCATTTGACAATATGTAGGACTTAACGTAATAATCTACTTTATTCATTGAAGCTTATATTTTTCGGGTCGCCTAATGAAGTCAATTGTTTACTCAAATGACTAGAACTCGAATTGAAAAGGGGGTTATATATATTCGATTACTTAATGTATTTAGATATCTAGTTATAAAGGTATTATTTATCATGTATAATACAGTATGTGTTTCTTTTTAAAATTAGTCGATTCTATTTATGGTTACGACGTTTTAGTTTCACGATAACCGGCCTCGAGACTCCTTGAGAAATTTTTGCGACATCTTATAGTTTCGAATTTGGCGGTAGAAGCCCTAGAGACTTTAACAATCCACGTTGATACTTGAAAATATGCTGAAAGCTAAATAATTACAATTGCTCGGTAATGGCGAAACCAGGAATCATGCAAAGCCAAATAAAAAAACCATCGAAATTCACATTTGTTGTTCTGGCCAAAATTTCAATAATACTAATAATATAATATAATAGTCAATCACGAAATTTTTCAAGATTTTTAGCTGAAATTCACAGGGTTGTATGGACCCAGTTCCTTTGCCTGCCATTATCGAGAATTATACGAATTTATTTTTAAAATTTTTAGGTGAAGGCAACGTGTGTGGAGTGTCGGCAGTGGAAGTGGAATGGACGAGAGGCGCTGGAGGTAGGTGGGATATGAAGGAAATCCCCGGCACGGAGAAGATCTTCAAGGCCGAGCTGGTGCTGTTGGCCATGGGATTCCTTGGACCAGAGAGATATGTTGCTAATCAACTTGGTGAGTCTCCATCAAGGAGGAAGAATATTAAATATCACAACCGACATGGATTTAAAATGACTAGAGTTATTCGTGCTTCTTTCGTCTCACTTTAACTATTAGGATTATAATATACTATACATAAATAATATATAATAAGTTACTCGTAGGTATACCTCAACATAAAAATCATTAAATTAATATCACACACACGAACCAAAATAACTAATGAGCATGTTTGAATTCTAAAAATTAAATCTAGAAATTAAGTTTTCAAAAAGGTTACGGAACTTGAGTCGTAGAGTTGCAAAAAAAAAATTATACTATATAGATTGTTACATATTTTAAAATATTCAGTCAATGGCTAGACTTAAATCAGTTTTCTGTATATATTTTTTTGTTTTCTTTAGATCTTCCGCTCGACGCCCGCAGCAACATCGAGACTGAAAAGTCGAATATCTACAAAACGCCAATCAACAACGTATTCGCTGCTGGAGGTATGATTACTCTTACATTTCCCTAATATTTCTCGAGGATACTGGGTATTGCCTGTAAATAATTAAAATATATTTCTCCAGACTGTCGCCGTGGCCAGTCGCTTGTTGTGTGGGCGATATCCGAAGGTCGTCAGGCAGCCAGGGCAGTGGACATATACCTGTCAGGACAGTCCTCCTTGCCCGGCCCAGGGGGCGTAGTTTATCAGCATTGAACGATGATCCAGGCCTGTAGGAATTATCATCACTTACCATCAGGATACAAATTTCGAAGGCGAAAATCTGTTAGTATTAGCGAGTATGTTGTATAGACAATTATCAATGGCGCATCAGCAACTAAATGTTGCGTCAGCAGCTGTCAATGTTACGTCAGCAACTGA
The DNA here is from genome assembly GCA_012273795.1 of Dendrolimus punctatus. NCBI lineage: Eukaryota > Metazoa > Arthropoda > Insecta > Lepidoptera > Lasiocampidae > Dendrolimus > Dendrolimus punctatus. The sequence continues at coordinate 3,512,124 of CM022534.1, read as the reverse complement.
TAACGTTTCATCAGCAGCAATGAATATTACGTCAGCAGCAGGTAACCATACGTCAGGAGCTGTCAATGTTTCGTCAGCAGTTGACAATGTTACGTCAGTAGCTGATAACGTCGTGACAGCCGTTTTCAACGTCATATCCGCAGTTGTTTACATTCAATGACCAGCCTCAATGTCTTGTCGCAGCTAATATTAACATGATATAGTTATCTATGTCGCATCAAATATTCTCAATAATATACCAGCTGATATAAATAAAGCGGTTATCTGGTTTTTTTTTTAATTACACATTACCAGTAAAATATAGCGTATACGACAACGCTGATGTGCTTTAGTAGTTTAAAGAATTAATGGGCTATGAAAATGTTACATATAGAGTATACATAACATTATAGACAGTAAACAATCAAAATATTTAAAAAAAACATATTTTGTAATATCAATGAATTAAATATGAAAATTCTAATAATATTATACTCAGAATTAAACGTTTCATGACCTATTTTAAATGTAGCCGTTATTATAAAAATTCAAGGAGGAAGTTAAACTTATGATAGTTATGGTCAGTTGTTATATGTATAAACATTTGCGTCTGAAATATACATAGTCATAATTATAATTCAAAAAATTTCTAATTTACAATAAACATTCTTAATTTTACAAAAATATGTCACTTGGAAGGTATTACATAATTGATTTAGAGATAAGCTTTCTCTTGAAACCCAAAATAAATTGCTTCTTTTCTTCTGTACAGGTTCATTTTTTTTTAAATAAAGATTACATTATCGACGGTGATCGTCAGTTTTGTTTTTCTAGATCACTTAATATTAAGTGAAACAAACTCAAAATATTATTATATAAAATCAAGTTTTTACATCGACTTTTTAGTGGAATTTATTTGGTATCCCATGGGAGCTTTTTCACTGAATTATTCATAATATTATCCCTTGTATTATAGGCACATATACAGTTAATGTTTCAAAAATGAGAATATATAACAAAATTTCGAAAATTACAATAAATTCACATTTTTACGTTTGAAAATTTGTGTATTACAATATTATTAGTAGTATTATTATATACTACTGGTAGACCGTCTTCGAATACATTTTTTAAGCTATATTTAATAATATAATCCATGTGTAGGTTTTTTATAAGTATGTAAACTATATTATCATTATATATTTATTATTAGAAAGAGTTTAGTCAAAATTAAATGATCTTTAACATTAAAAAAAAAACAATGTAAATATTTGTGATCATGTTATTTTTGAAAGCATTGTTCTTGTGTCTATTTTTGAAGATATATGCAAATACAATGTAAAATTATTTACATTTCAGTTCATCATACAGACAGCACGTGATAATTAAACTTTATTTAATATATTATTTAAATGAACTATTATATTTCTATTTTAATCATACCATGACCCGCGTCGTAGTTTTTGTTGTCTTTTAAATAATCAAATACTGTTTTCGGAAAACAACGTTCACTAATGACTTAAGATGTATGTTGTGTAATAAATGTCTCACTTCAGTGTGCTAACAAACTGGCGTTTACTTCGCATGCCGCTCTCGAACGTAACAATGTAGAAAGAAAATAACTTAGAGGTGGCATAGATAAGAACAATAATTTCGAAAATTTTCTCTTTAATGGGGTTTTATCGCTTTGTTAAAGCGTTTGTTACCCCCTTCCAATCCCCCCCCCCTTCCAAAGTGAACTTAACTGCACAAAAACAATAATTGAACTAGAGTTCTGGCTTATCCAGAAATTGTGGAAGACGGAATGCTATTCTACAAATCCTCATTATGGCCGACAGCTGGACTCAGGTGATAGACGTCTTCGATTTTTTAACACTCAATTCAATGAATTTAGGGTTTCTATAACGTCTATTTATTCATCGGTCTTACTTTATAAAGTTTGTCATATTTTAACCGTTAATTAAGTCATTATATGAATATATAGGAACCTGGTATTAAGATTACAGAAAATTGTTGTCTTCGTTTTGAGAGAGACACTAGATTTTGTGTTTTGCGACTTTGGTTTGTGTTACCCTTAGTAACTGGAAGAAGTTAACTCTTCAATATTTGTAAATCGACGCGATTTTTGAAGTGATAACTGCTTATGGGAGGGTAAATTACTTCGTTACGTAACGCGTTACGGCGCCAGTCCGTCTGGCTTCTCTTTCTCTCACGTTAGATTAGTTTAAGTTATCACCTCTGTCGGGCGTCCGAAGACGCACACCATTTGTTTTTTTTATTAGGTGACAGTTTTGACACTTGAATGAATTGACGTAGTTGAAATAATTAATTTTATTTAAAATTATTGTAATAAAACTGTGTTGTAACCAAACCGTTGAAACGTAGTTTTATCATGTAAGTGTAAATGTATTTATTACTTACTTATTTGTGTTTACAATGTGTGGAAATGATATAACATTCCGTTTTCTAGGAATTTTAGTCACGTGAAGGTCTTTTTAAATACATTTGATTCTAGTATTCAACCATATCTATTACCTAAATATATGACTGTTTTATGTATTCCATAATTTTCGAGGGACACTTGAAGCTGGTCAAAATCGCTTTTGGAGTAATGTATAGTTTTATTTTGATTATCAAAAGTATACGTTGATATATAATAAAAAATATTTAAACAATATTGATGTCGATCAGGATGAGAGTATTAAAAGAAATTAATTAACAAACAAAATTTACTCGTATCATGCGTTTGTCAAATAAAATCGTAAAAAAGTTTCGAATATTATAGTATGAAGCCTGTCTTTACCTACTCTCCGCCATTTTGTTTATTTTCATAAAATAGCAGCCGCATGTATACGTCATATACGTAATCACAAGTATTGAAAGGAAAATCCGCTGGTGACACGTTTCCGAACTTAAGAATAACAAAGTAAAATGGCAGCCACTAGACAGGCTCAAATATTCAAAACTTTTTATTTTATGCTAGGATGTGCCCGCGACTTAGTCTAAGAATTTAAATTCCCGCGGAATTCCCGGACGCAAAATACCGCAGTATTTGAAAAAGAATGTTAGCTATCGTATTGGTGAAAAATATCAGAATAAGCTAATTTTTACGCACTTGAACAATGACAAACCGCTCCTGGGAAATTGTCGCAAGATTTCCGGCATAGAAAATATCACACATTTTACTGTATTAATCGTTGATTTCCTGTCACCGGCAAGGTGATCGTCACGATCATCGTACAAGCACAATCGTCCGTGTGGTGCACGTGCACACAACTACACGCGAATTCTCTTTGATGCGTGCCCGAAAAACCGACAAGTCACCAATCGCCGCGATCACGATGGCGATTAAAGACGATGATGGGCGATTGTCGCGATCACGATGGCGATGAAAGACGATGATGGGCGATCGCCGCGATCACGATGGCGATTAAAGACGATGATGGGCGATCGCCCCGATCACGATGGCAATTAAAGACGATGATGGGCGATCGCCCCGATCACGATGGCGCTTAAAGACGATGATGGGCGATCGCCGCGATTACGATGGCAATTAAGGACGATGATGTGCGACTACAGACGAGTAGCCCTCTACACGATCGTACTCGCGTGTAATCGTCTGTGATCGCCGATTGTGAAGAGGAGGCATTAAATTTGTTACAATTCAATCATAATTTATAATATACGTAATGTTTACACATTTTTTTATCGAATATTTTTTGTAGATTCAATATTTTGGATACTTATATTGACTTTTTTTACGTAATTTTTGGATGAAGATAATTAATTTCATTCGTAATTCTTCACTGAACTGTGGAAACTAATATCATTGTAGTTGTTAAACAGTTAGTTACATACAACAGAAGATGAGTGTTACGTAGCGTGATTATAATGTATTTAATTTCTACCTGTGATTTTATTTTAGCTTGCTTTATATTGTGTTCGTTAAGTAATAGATGATTAAGACTTGTTAACTACTTAACTAATGCATATATAAATCTGGCTTTAGTTACAGTGTATGTATGAGATTAATGAATGATAAAATTAAATTTATTAAAATAAAATTTGTAGAAGTTCCTACATATTAAGTTAAAGCGTATTTACAATCTGCACCAATGGTTATGGCCGGTCGCAATGGGGAATATGCATGTAATTCTAATAAGGGTCAATTTTTATACGTCTTTATTGCTGTAGAATTATTTTACACTCTAAAATTATTTTTATTTAATTTATCCGAAATTTTTAAATATTAAAAAAGTAATTCATTTGGACATTTTCAATAGTATTTCTATTTTTTACTGTAATCATACGATATAAATAATGGTTTTAAAAATAGCCATATTCCTCAATGGCGATAGTTGCATACGCATAACGCTTGTTCACACAAAACCAAATATTGCGCAGGCATTTCTGGAGAAGACATAAAGTTTGGTGCAGTCTATATTTATATTGTTATTAAGTCGTTATTATTTGTCTCTTCATGGTAACATGTCGTGGTGAATAAACTTTTTTAAACACGTCTCTTTAAATATATAGGAACCGATTCGATTTGGCACGATTGCGAAGCGTAACAAATCTGACGATTGCGCAGTACAGATTTTTTATTAATTATACTGCTCCTTTTTTTATTGCTGGAGTTCAGCAGACAGGCAGACGGCCCACTTGATGGACAGCGGTTACCATCGCCTATGGACATTTGCAACACCAAAGGTGCTACAAATGCGCTGCTGCTCTCTTAGGGGAGACTGGAACCTGGTCACCAATGCCGGAACACAACTCAAGGTTGTTATGGCGGCATACTTAAGACCAGTGGTGGTAGCCGTCCAGTCGGGCAAATGCCCTACCACCTGCCTGTGGGTTGTTTTGTCGCCTCCTACGACAGGCCGCCCGGCCGCAGGAAATTATATTCTTTCTCCGTTCCTGCACGGATATGCAGGAATATCATGTTTGTTTAGTTGTATGAATAAACACTGTTTATAAATTATATTAATTTTAAAATTATTTTTATAAAGTTTCTTCCTGAAAAACAATGCCACCCATTTCAACTGGTTAAATAGCAGCATAGTATCCCCACATGTTAATCATTGGAGAGACATTCCTATAAATATTGTAATAAAGCTTTTAATTTGTAAGCCTGTATTCTCCTTAAATATTAATTTAACTTTTAGTAAATGATAATTACGTAAAAGTTATAATTATGAGGTGTGAATGATATAATGTATTCGATTTTTATGTTCTTTAATTTGTTATTTTGATAATTATTTATTTCGAATAAAGATTTTATTTCAAAAGTTTACTTTTAATTTATTTCACACACATTTTTAAAATTATTGTTCGGACCTTTTTATAATGCGATTTTGTTTGTTTGTCCAATAAAGCTGTAAGAAAATTGTGAGTAATTTAAGAACTTATTGCCTCACTCAGTCCTAAATAATCCTAAATAACGATTAACTAGTACTCTATGTCTTGTTCTAATGATATGGGTTCAAATCCTGGCCAAGAAGTTATGTAATGCTTGGCAGTTTCCCTGACTTAACGTGCATATTTAACTGCCATTGAAACAAAATTTTGCACATCTCGATAACCTATGTGTGAAATCTGTCAATCTACTTTGGACAAGCATGGCGCGTTTACCGCACATCTCTTCGAAAATGCGAACGGCCGACTATAGAAAAGAAACTAGAAGTTCAATTTTATATTCCGTGCTAACCTATTAATCACTTTTAGCAAGAGTTCTGTAACGCTGGGTCTTCATCTGCGTTACTGTTTAAGATTTAAACTGTGGCCGAATGGGTCTCATTTAAAACGATAAACAATAACGCCCTTAACACAGCCACATTAGTGGATACACATACATTATCTGACAATATTTAACGCCATTAACAATGACGCATTAAACCCATCGCCATATATTCGTGAAACGGCCTATATTTGTAACGTTGTCCCAGATGCAAACCAGCCTTTATACTACGAACCGAAAGTTTGCTATTACCATCAAATAACGTTATTTAGAAGTAATGTCTAATAAACCTGAGTGAGGCAATAAGATGGCGATACTTAGTCGTAGGTTGACGTACGATTATAATTAATATGAAATGTTGTATGAAGTACTATGACTACAATTCACATCACACAATTAAATGGAAAACATGACTGGATGAAGGAGTCATATAAGGCTCCTGTTACCGCTCAAAGATCGAAAGTAGGGGTGCACATTAAACAGCTTTTCTTTGGTATTTAGTGATCAATAATTTACTAAGAAAATATCATAAATCTTCACAATATGAGATATAACATGATTTTTTCGAATGTCTTTGATAGTTATTTTAAGTTAAAAAAAATTCAGGTAATCTCCTTCAAATTTATTATCAGAAAACATCTATATATTTATTTATAATAGAGATATTGGTATTTGGAAACATTTACCCTCAGCATAACATTACTAAATTAGTAAAATGTAGTTAGAGCCTTAACTGGAACATAATAAAATACAATTAAAAACTAAAAATAAACTAATTTATAAATAGTGCGAGCAATTATAAACTGTGTTTAAATTTTGTTTTATAATTTTTATTTTATTGACAATAAAATAATAACGCATCTGAAAAACAGCTGCGTCTGTGCAATGCCCGCTGTCGCCCGAAAAATTTGCAAAGATGTGGGCGTTTCCACAAGCCTTAAGATCTTTAAAATTTAATTTTTACATGTATAGTGTGGTATAATGGTCGCCGTATTAGACGTTAGAACAGCGTTATTTTATTTGAGTTTGATTTAGAAATAGCAAGTAATGACGGAGTTTGCGCGAACGCCAAATTATAATATAAACCCATTTTCTTAATATTGATCAATGTCCCGTTCATTCACTTATGTTTTCAATTAAATATTTTATTACTTTCGACCGTTTTTATATTAAATATTACCTACACAACATGTTTATGAAAAAATCCAGTAATTCTTAAAAACTGGTATAGATTAGACTCTAATAGCTATAGATCAAGCAATTGTTGATGTACTATCTATCCGCAAGAAATGACTTGAGACCTGAGAGGAATGCGCGCTCCCCTCTCGACGCAGGCCTTCTTACCGTTCTCGCCCTCCCGACGCCTGCCTTACCCCTCTCGCCATCGCCGCGTCAGTACTTCGCGCTTACGTCATCCGTGCGAAGTCTCAAGTTAACTCTTGCGGGTTATAATTACATAATTATGATTGACAATAATTAAATGTCTGGTAGCGATGTTGTATACCCATCGAAATTATAGTGGAGAAATAAATATTAGAGTTCAAGATTCTAAAGTTTAATTTACATCGCCACGTCGCATATGAATATTTTAACCCCAAGGTACAGTCAAGTTCATTAATATATATGCATTGACAAGGATTCAAAATATTGTATGCAGTAGAATGTTAAAAAATATCCTTACAATCAAACAAATCAATAATTTGTGGTCAACTTTTAGATTCATTTATATGTGACAGACTCCGTTCAATAATATGTATGCATTACGATCATAATTATGTGTGCAGTGATGGATTCATAAATATTTTGAATACGATTTACCTTTAAACTTGTCTAAATTGTCAAACATTAGATTTTATGAAACCTTTAAACTCTTTAGTCAAAGTTTGCGATTGGTAACATTAGTTACTGGTCGAAAAGATATATTTGTTTTTTTCAAAGATAAAGTGTTCATGCTTATGAGACATTTACCAAATAGTTTTAAAAGATAAATTAAAATTTCATCTTCTTTATTTATTATTAAAAAATGTATAGAATTAATGAACACAAAACATAAAATAGTGTGTATGTGTGAGGAAGGTATTCCTAAATTTTCCTAAAGAAAGTATTTCGAAGAATTGGGAATACCAAGAAATACTGTTTCTTAATGGTGGAGAAGGTGGCTAGAAGAGGGAGATGTAAAAATACATGTGTCGTTTGGTCGACCCAGAAAAATAACATGAACAAGATATGCATTGCATTTTCCACCAATTAAAAATGATCGACAAAATGTCATTGACGTAAATGGAGCGTACACAAGATTTTAAATTAATACTCGCTGGCTAAGCCATATTTCAAAGCGGACAAAAAAGCGCTTAGTGCAGCCACTTGTATTCTTCATACTTATGTACCTAGACTATAAAGGTATCTAGCAGACATAAAATCGATGCCTTTGTATTGTAGCCAGCACTACAAGTCGGATTGTCAGAATTCCGAGGACAGCTCACAGAACAAATGTTTCTATACTGGAAGAGCTTGAGATCCGAGATCACCAGATGTTATCAGCAGTGTGCCGACAACATATACTACTGAAGTACTTTGACCACATACCGCGAAGGAACCCAGACAACATGCAGAGATTCGTGGTCACTGGGAAAGTTTAAATAGGATCTCCAAATCGGTGACTTGACTAGATTGCTGACCAGATAAACATTTCAATAAACTTGGCCAGCCACTATGTACAGAACCGATCTCCGTGGAACAAACAGAGTTAATGTTCTTACTGCTATCAAAGTCATAATCCTCAGCAATAAAGGAACAACTAGAAAGAAGGAGCTATTTTTTATATATAAAAATGTATCTAAGTTCATTGAAATGTTTTTATTTTGTTGATGTTCCATTCAATTTTTGGTTAATAATTTTAAGAGATTCTTTTTTAGTTTCATAGTTACAGAAAAATAAATAAGTTTTCCAAACTCTTGTTTTTTTTAATTCGTGTACTTTATCCTGCAAGTACCGAGTTAAGTAATACAACGAGAACACATTGATATTAATCAGAATCCTAAAAACACTAGCTAGTTACGCGACGTTGCCCGATGGGCAGTTGCACGTATTGGCAACGATGCATTATTACTTGCATATAACGTACTGCAAAATGAATTCTAGGCAAAAGAAAATTTGAGTGAAATTCCCATATCTATAAGACATTTATGAATATTTGACTAGTCAGATATTTTTGAATCCTATGTTATTGAGTTATATTTGATCATATGGCTGGTCACAAATTATTGTAAAGTGTCCAGGCATATATTATTGAACGAATTACATGATGATGTATTAATGAACTACAGACTGTAAAGATATTTTTTAACATTTTACTGCATACCATATTTTGAATCCTTGTCAATGCATATATATTAATGAACTTGACTGTACACCCCTCTACGCCTCACCGATACGTGGAGGGATTCTGGTAGGTTTAGTGGATACTCTGGCAGCTGGCATCTCGTAACTGCTTCCTGATGGAAAGTGTGTGCAGAGCCGGCCTCTGGGATTATGGGGCTCCCATCGAAGCGATGCGAAAACGCATTCCCCCAGTGATATAAAAAAGAGTTTTATAGATATATAGATAGCAATGTTTTGCTCACCAAATAAACAACTACAAAAATGTACGACTTCAATATTGTCATGGTAAAAAACAACGGGTAGCCTGGCCACCTAACTCAAAGAATAACTGTAAGTAAGGAATCTGGCGATGTAGATAGTGCGGAGTATCAAATAGGAAAACTTAAATACACCCTACTTTAATCTACTTTATGAATTAAATATATATATACAAACTTATTTAAGAAGAAATGTTTGAGAAAATGTTGTGTAGTGAGTTCTTAAATGTAGACAATGGTTAATTTACATTATCATTTAATTTTTTAGGGTTTTATAGGTAGGTTTCTCTCCCTATCTAGTTCAGAAAATTGTCTCGAGTTCAAACCTCTATGGTGCCCAGGCTGCGCACTTGACTAGCGTATGAAACGCCGTGTCAAGTGCGCCACACGGCATTGGGGTGAAGGCTGACAGCCCTCAATCTGAAGGTCAGAGTCCCGCGTTTCCGCGAGAGCCATCGCAACAGCTGCGGTCGAGTCACTTCCACCGTACGCCGGCCACAGGGTTTTCCAACTCTACCGACCAAGATTATTGCCCTCTCCTCGAGGGCCAGCGGAGCAGAGCTCGACCCTGGCGCTTATCGTCGGAAGGGAGGGGTGTTTGGGGAGGAGGTTTGAGAGGAAGGGGAAGGAATACAAGGATTTAGAGTGGATATGTGGGACACCACTGTCACGGAGTGAAGGTGAAATGTGACAGTGGCCGCTTGGGGCCCCGGGGATGCATCCCCGCGTACCGCTACCTGGACAGAGACGTATCCAGGGCGGCACCCCCTCGGGGGACTGTTGCCAAGCAACACTATCCCCGGGTGAAATAGGGTATATTATATTTACAAATAAATTTGGGGTCCTTACTAAAACTCCAACAATGAAACCCAAGGTGTAAAAAAAATACCTAAAATCGCGTGCGCTGCGAAAACTGATTATAGAATAAAATAATGTACTACGGCTTTGCAGAACACATCATTATTTACAAAAAGTGTCGCGACACTATATATCTAACTATTATAGTTATGCCACAATAAGTGTTCTTTTATTTTAAAAATTTAATTAAAATGCCGCCCCTAGAAGAGGCTCTTTATTTGTATCTTGGTATTAACGCTTATCAAAATAAATTACTTCATATTCAAGACTGCATCAATACTTTGTATGACTTTTTGAATTATTCAATTTGGAAATTCCATTCCAAAGATATCACGAGTTTAAAAATGTAAGTACTAGACCACGTGGCCGTGTAGCTTTTTCGTGAGCGAAAAATCGTAAGACCCCGTCTATATAGAAGTTTCACTTCAAAAAAAAGCCACGGCCCTCAGCCGCGTCCGCTAGCCGTAACTTACTATATGCACACAACTTTATTTCTCGATTTTCACTAGGAATACCTACACAGACATAACTTTAATTTAGTATAATTAGATAAGAGTATGGAACTAAAAAAATATATTCTCAAAGATACACAGGCGATTGTCTAGTTGAATGGTATGTTAACACGTAGATAAAAAGTAAATAAGTAGGTACCCCAAAGGTTTTTTACTGTTATCAAAGAAAAATCTTAACACGAAATCTAATCTTTTGAAACAGTCTATGTTGTAGTATGTGTACATAAAATGTTATATAAATACCTATATGCGGATCTATTTATTTAAAATAAATTATCTACAATTCGCACTACATTCTTAATAAGTGTTTGCAGCCAGAATTCGGGGGTTTCCATTGTGTCTAAAGTCTAAACTGTTATTAATGTCAAGGACTATGTTAATTTTGTAGCAGCGAGTTGTAGAGGTTAAATGATACTTCAGATGGCAGAGAGTTGAGTGTTCACGGTCGAGTGCTGATGAGAACTGAAGTGAACTCATTTTTTTTATTGGACCTGACTTGAGATGTTGTTGGTGCGAAGACTGTACAACCTTACCGAGGTTTTTGGGGCGCTCGAACCCGGTGGATACCTAGAGCTCCCTATAGGTCTTTACCTCGGCTAGACTGTTGCCATGAGAGGGGGATGAATCTAATGATGCCGACTAAAGGACGAGAACAATGCACTGACTGAAACGGGCGACTGGTGATAGGAAGTCACTATCTTACCGCTGTTTCGCAACGTTTTATGGCTGGGAGAGAAGAAACGGCGAAAGAAACTTCCCAGCAACACGCCTAGTCTGTCCTTGGGGGGGCTATGTCTCCTGGCATCCCTCGCAGAAATATGGAGAGATTGTGATTGGCGGCGTCCTGTCTGTTAGTGCATGGCAGCGTCTTAACCGCGTGCGGACTGATCAGGGCATTTTTTTTTTTAATTGAGTGACTGCAGCCCGTCTGCCAAAACATGATTTGATAAAACAGAAGTGGAAATATAGCGAAGTATACCACTATCATGGATAGCATGAGGATTTAATAGAGTAGAGCATCAGTGGTAAGTTGAAGTCCCGAAGTCCTTGTATATTGTACAGAAATACCATCACTTTACTGTATTTATATTAAATTCTTTCCAGTAGTTTCAATGTGGAACAATTACAAATCGCAAATAAAATTCCTAAAGGAATATTTTAGAATTTATCGACCTATACCAAATACTTATTTTGTATTTTCTGAGATAAAAGACATTTGCTTTTAGTCTAATGAACACTAATTGAACGTTTTATCAAATAGGTTTGAAAATAATTAAATGAAATCATTGCTATATCTATCATCAGGTCAATGCCTGACAGCGTTGGGGTAAAAACCTTTTGTTTAAATGCTTAACCTCAATTTTCATTCCACCTTAGCCTGGGGAGACCTGAGTCTGTAGAAGTAGTAAACGTAAGAAATATACAAGTAAAAATCTAAGTAGACAAGGAAAGAAAATCTAAACAGAGATAAGAACCTATTATATTTGAACAAAGGAAGGAATAATACGAATTAAAAAGTACAAATAAAAAGTTCAACAAGGCCGGACAAATCACGTTATTTCGGCAAGGAGGCAGTGGGGAAGTCCTGGGTAGTGGAGTTGCCTAGCCTCCTACACAGTTAGTTGAGCATGGCCGTCAGTGTATAAAAGGTTACAGGATTTGTAGTAGTGTATCCTGAGGCCGGCTTCGAGGCGGTGGAGGCGGTTCGTCCCTACCCCTTGCAAAGGGTCGCTCGGAAACGCAATACCCCGATCTTTAGGATGATCCAGATACTTACCGGGTAGGGGGACTTCAATAAGTATTATCTGCATCAGATCAGACCGACGCATATCTACCTGCCCCTCAATGCCGCGAATGCGGAGCGCTAGACTCTGCGTTTCACATGCTGGTCGAATGGGCTGCATAGCCATCTCGTAGGTTCGAGATCGAGACCCTCGTAGGGCTGATCGATTTGCTGGGGGAACTGGTCGAAGTCATGCTCCACAATGACGATCATTGGTCGACGGTTTCTTCTGCCGCTGAGAGAGAAAGGGAGAGCTGCGCACGCGCTCCCCGGACGCCGTCGTCAGACTGGTCTCCGGAGATATAGGTATACGCAAAATCTCTCATGATTCCATCACACAACACCAAATTAATAAAAACTTTTTGGAGATTCCAACACTACATATACTTACAAATTCAATTCTAATTGAACTCAAAAATTAAATTGCATACAAGTCTATAAAACTAATCTAGAATGAAAATATTTGTTTCCGTTGGCGTAACTGTAAATTGGAGAGAAGAAAAATATACCCGTCGCCAACCCCAAGTTGTTAAAAACGGTGTAAGGAAGGAGAAATGCATGTGTGTGGTAATAATAATTTAACATTGCTAAAACAGAAAGACTATTTAAATATTACATCTTGTGCCCACAAATAAATTATAATGATTATAGTCTGTTTTTTCACTTGAATTGTTGTTTTTAATTATTATTTCAAAAACAAATTAGCTTCTAACTCTTAGTGATTTCAGTCTTTACAAAACAAAGATGTTTTTCTGTGGTGTGTGTCCAAAGATGTCACTCATATCATAAAAGAAAACTTAACATATTTATACTGTATTCTACCCATAGTCTATTTAGACTATATATTATAAGTAGAACACTGAGCATAGATCACAGTCTTCTGTCTCCAAGGTCCCCAGAAGGCTGGCTACGTACTTCGCTGGATGACCATACTGATCCGTTGCCCGATGTAGGCACCAGCCTTTTGATCACCTATAGAATGAATTAGCCATTTTGATACATATTTAAATATTAGTAGAGGCTCATGAACTTAGGACCCCACGGTTCAATAATTGGTCTCAACAACAAACGGCAGACACATATGTATAACGCTCACTCAGGGTTGCATTTTTCGCCGCTTGAGTGATTCAACTGCTTCCGCCTTCTATTTGAATTAAGTACAATTTAACAAATTGTATTTAATTCAAATAGAACAAATTGTATATTAATTATGTATTTTAAAAATAATTAACTAGCAAGTTTAAAATTGACGTTTTTAACCGACTTTCAAAAAAGGAGGAGGTTCTCAATTAGTCGGGATCTTTTTTTTTGTTTTTTTTTAAATGTATGTTCACCGATTACTCCGTGATTTATGATCCGATTTACGTGATTCTTTTTTTGTTCGCCGCGGAATAGCTTCCAATTGGTCCCCTAAAAATTGTACATAGTTTGGCCCTGTAGTTTTTATTATACGATCATTTTTTGTTCCCGTTTCTTGTGACCTATATATTTTAAGAAGCGCGGCACCATTCGCAGGTCCACCCATACATAGCTAGACACTAAAAAGTAACAAATAAAAAATAAAAACTTCGTTTAAAAAAACCGACTTCAAAACTAAGAAACTAAAATGTATAAAATAACTTATTTCTAAAGCTATTATTATTAATATATATTATCTAAAACATCTTGAAGTCAGTAAAGCATAATTAAAACTATTTTTTAACGGTTTTCAGCACGGCATTTCATTTGATTATTATTTTCTAGCATGATCATGAGCCGAAAAGTGGCCGAAAGTTGAAATAAAAATAAAATAATATATATAATCATTATAACGTAGTGAGGATGGTGATTGATGATGATGTGAAATGATGGTGGTTGATGGTTGCGGCCGTTGAGCGGTGTACGGGTCAATGAAAGATATTGTTTGCGACGTACACTTTTAATCACACACACACTCTCTCAATGTTACAATATTATAGTTCAGAAGGATTTTGATATGAAGGCAAGCAGCGAGCGCGAAAACTAACGTTTGTACACGAGCACGTATGTCATGCGGTCGCGTTGAAGACGTAAGTCGGACTGTGTCGAATTGACCCGAAATAAATTCGGTTATTCGGTTCTCGACTGTTTCGCGGCAGAGAAATGCCGCGAAAAATTGTGGGCGCGATGTCATAAAACGGCGCGATGTTTTGCTTGCCACAGATAAATATTGGTTCCGCGCTTGCGTGCTTGTTTGTGATGTTGGCACTAAAGTCGCCACACCACCCACCCACGGAGAAAAGTACCCCCAACGAATAATAAAACAAGTCTTACAATATTTAAAAAAAAACTTATGTCTAAAATATTTACATATACTACACATCCACGGGCGTCATGAAACGAACATGACGTCCCGAGCGAGTCACATACTTGGGATGTGGTGAAGATGTGCTGGGGAGTAGTGGTGGATTGGCCTGAGCCGGAGTTGTTGGTGGGGTTAGAGTAGGCGGTGTGGATGGAGCGTGAAGTGGAAGTGGAAGAGGAGGTGAAGAAATTTGGGCCCCCTCTAACTCGGTGAAACTCTGTTCTATGGAGATGGCTTCTATTCTAGACATTGTGTCAGCAACCACATTGTCCTCTCCCTTTATATGTACAATGTCTGTTGTAAACTGGGAAATGAAGGACAGCTGGTTGAGCTGAACAGGAGGAAGCTTCTCTCGATGTTGAGTGAAAGAATAGATGAGCGGTTTGTGGTCCGTGTAGATTGTCACGTGTTGAACCTCGAGCAGGTAGCGAAAGTGTTGTACGCTTTCGTATACCCCGAGGAGTTCACGATAGTACGCGGGCCATTGTGATTGTTTGTCAGTAAGTTTCTTACTGAAAAAGGCCAAAGGCTGCCATTGGTTGCCTATCTTCTGTTGGAGGCAAGATCCCACATGAACTGAAGAGGCGTCAGTGAAGAGTCCCAGTTTAGCGTCGCTGACTGGGTGAGCAAGGAGAGTAGCACTCACGAGGCTATCCTTGCACTTCTGAAACGCGAGTTCAAGTTCGGGCGTCCATGGAACTGGCTTTGGTCCTTTGAGTTTAGATGCAGCTAAGGCATCTATGAGCGGAGCTTGCAATTCTGCTGCCTTTGGGAGGAATCGGCGATAAAAGTTTATCATGCCTAAGAATCTGCGAAGGCCTTGCACGGTTTTCGGCAAGGGATAATTTTGCAGAGCCTCGATTCTCTCTGTAGGCGGGCGTGTACCGTCTTTGTTAATACGGTAGCCGAGGAAAGTAACCTCGTCGACGCCGAATATGCTTTTTGATGCATTTACTACGCAGCCATAGTTTACCAAGCGCTGGAAAACTGTACGCAGGTGTTCCAGGTGGTCTTCTGGTGTCTTTGAAAAGACCAGTAGGTCATCAACATAGGCGTAGCAGAAATCGAGTCCCCTCATGACTTCGTCAATGAAACGCTGGAACGTTTGTCCTGCGTTTCGAAGACCGAAGGTCATGAAGGGAAACTCGTACAGACCGAATGGTGTGGTTATTGCGGTCTTGCAGATGTCAGGTTCATGAACTGGTAATTGTTGGTAAGCCTTTACCAAGTCAATTTTGCTGAAGATAGTGGAACCTGCGATGTTGTGTGCGAAGTCGGCGATATGTCTGACAGGATACCGGTCTGGCACAGTTCTTGCATTCAGAGCCCGGTAGTCGCCACACGGTCGCCACTCTTGGTCTCCTTTCTTCGCCATGTGTAGAGGAGAAGACCAAGGACTGTCCGAAGGTCTAGCTGTTCCGCAGTTGACCATGTCCTCAAATTCCTTTTTAGCTGCTACTAGCTTCTGAGGTGCGAGACGACGTGGACGGCAAGAGACAGGAGGGCCATCGGTAGTCACGATGTGATGAACCGTGGTATGCTTCACCTGCCGTGGGAGGCCTGGAGGTCTGGTCAAGTCCGCGAACTCGAGGAGCAGCTTGGAGTATGCTGAGGATTCCGTGACTGACACGGCTTTCACACTGACTTGGTTGACTTGTGCAATTGTAGCAGCAGTTGTCAAGCTTGTGTTTCCGTCAATTAGGCGTTTGTGGCGGAGATCTGGCAACAAATTGTAGAAGCTAAGAAAATCCGAGCCTATTATTGGGATTTCTACATCGGCGATGGTGAAATTCCATTGGAAGTTCCGATGCAAGCCCAGATTGAGGCAAAGGGATATGCTACCGTAGGTGTTTATGCTGCTGCCGTTGGCTGCGGCCAATTGGTAATCCGTTGCTGATTTGGCACGACCTTTGGCTAACCGTTGAGGATAGCAGCAGAGGTCACTACCTGTGTCAATTAGGAACCTGAGCCCTGTCGTCTTATCTGTGACGAATAACCGGCGGCAGAACGTGTTGCAGTCAGTCGCCGCGTCTACTGACTGCATTTTGGGTTTCCCTGATCTTGATTTACCCAGGAGCAGGGGCTGACGCACTTCCTAGCCTTCTTCTGGTATGCCCTATGATACCAGCATAAGGAAGTGGATGGGGAGGAGCGGGTTGAAGATCTGGAGCTAGCTCTAGATCTGATTGGGTCACGTCCTAGACGTGATTGCGCTCGAGCTTCTGCCGTTAATGCTTCCACCATCTTCGTCAGCTGTTCGAAGCGGTTGGTGAGCTCAATGAGCTCGGGAGATGTAGCTGTAACAGCGTGAACCGCAGGTGTTGCCACTTCCCGGATCTTGTCTGCGATGTCGGCTGCCTTTTCCAAAGGCAGGTCTTCCTGTGCAGCTAAAATTGCCTGTACGGTTGCAGGAAGGCGACGTATCCACAGGTGTCTGATTATCTCGTCGCTCCTGAACTCTGATCCTGCCAAGGACTGGAGGCGTCGCAAGAATTGTGATGGCTTGCGGTCACCAATGTCCTCCTCTCCGAGAAGCCGTCTGATCCTGTCCTTCTTGGAGGCAGAGAGGCGCTTGATGAGCTCCGTTTTTAAGTACTGGTAGCGGTTGGTGTCCGGAGGCTGCTCTATAATATCCGCAACCTCGTCGGCAATTCTTGAATCCAGAATAGAAATGATGTGATTGTATTTTGTCCTGTCTTGTGTGATCCCAACAAGTTCAAATTGAGCTTCCACCTGGCCAAACCAGACGGAAGGCTTGTCAGCCCAAAAAGCTGGAATTTGACAGTTACTGCCATTGTCCGACTGTCTTGGCTGTCCTGTAGCAGTTGGAGTTGAGCTTGAAGCAGCTCTAATTGCTCTACAGGTGACGTCATTGTGGTGGAAGAAGGGAGTCCAAAACAAATCGTTACTGGAAAGAAAGTAAACTGGAATGACAGGCTAGTGGAAGTATCAGGAGTTGTGTTGGAAAGACCCAAGTGACACCGCGTGACAAACTAGCAATTTCTATTTTAATGTAATAATCCTAATACTATTTTTACACAAAAAAAACAATTTACAAAATACACACATATATACACCTAATACACAAAAGAAAAGAAAAAAAAATTACACGTCTAGAAAAAAAGTACACAAAACAATAATAAATTTAAACATGAAAACACAATTAATATAAAATAAGTAAGTACACAAAAGACATGAAGAATTTAAGGATTAATATGTAATGTAATGAATATGTACAATAATTATTTTATCACACCAATAAATTATTATTAAAAGTTTGTTTACTAAACAATTATTTATTTTTAAAAAATGTACCTAATAAGTCTTACAAACTTAGGTAATTAAATATGTATAGACAATAATTCAGTACGTAATCAATATTTATAACCGAAAAACGTAGTCCGAATATATTGTACCGGGTAATAATCACTTCACTATTTTGGTTTACTTAGTTTTGCACTTTTGCTTGTTATAAAAAAAAATCGCTCACCGATAACTGCAGAACACTTAACCTCGATGTAATGTTGGCGCGAACTCGATGTGATGTTGGCGCGCAACAGCTGACGGTTCGTTGTTACCGGGCGCCAATCGTTCGTTGTTGCTAAGCAACCAGCCGATGGTTGCCTCGTCGCCGGCCGCTACTTGTCGTTGCTGTGCACCGATTTTGGGCGCGTAAGTTAGAGTTGGCGGCAAAAATCGTAACTCGAAGTTTTGTGGCGGCGAAAATTATCATGTCCGCGATGGATGTTGAAGAAATATTAGGTTGGCTGCAGGTTAGCTGTTAGCTGTCGATGAACCATGTAGCGAAGTAGCACCCGTCCGTGGTGTGTTGGCCGTCTATACCCGAGGGTGCAGGGGTTGAGTGGCACCCGGGAACAGAGTCGTGTATGCAGGTAGCGATACGTGTGACACCGCTGACAGGAACCGGCGTATGTCTGCTCTGCACTTGTAGAAGTTACCTTGGACGTGGGTGTAGTTGACGAGTCCTTGTTTTTCGTTTCGTGCGCGTTGTGCTTGTGCCTTCTTGCGTGTAGGAGGTGGTCACCATTTGAGGATGGTGATTGATGATGATGTGAAATGATGGTGGTTGATGGTTGCGGCCGTTGAGCGGTGTACGGGTCAATGAAAGATATTGTTTGCGACGTACACTTTTAATCACACACACACTCTCTCAATGTTACAATATTATAGTTCAGAAGGATTTTGATATGAAGGCAAGCAGCGAGCGCGAAAACTAACGTTTGTACACGAGCACGTATGTCATGCGGTCGCGTTGAAGACGTAAGTCGGACTGTGTCGAATTGACCCGAAATAAATTCGGTTATTCGGTTCTCGACTGTTTCGCGGCAGAGAAATGCCGCGAAAAATTGTGGGCGCGATGTCATAAAACGGCGCGATGTTTTGCTTGCCACAGATAAATATTGGTTCCGCGCTTGCGTGCTTGTTTGTGATGTTGGCACTAAAGTCGCCACAGTAGTTAGTGTACTAGTCGCGAAAACTTAAGAAATTACTAGAGTGGAATTAAAACAGTCAAATCTTTGCCTTGACTGCCTCCGTGACTCCTCTGTTGGGTTTAAATTTTTATATGGCAACAAATATTCCTGTGCTTTCACGACCGACAGCCCGAGAGTTCTGTCTGTCCTGTCAGTTTGCTAATGTCAAAAAAATCAAAGTGAATGGCGAAATGAGACACGGCGGTGTAGTGTGTGCCGAGTTTATAGATTTCATTTATCTTTTGACGATATTGCGAGGAAGCGCTGAATTCGGGCCGCTGCCTCGTCATCGCGAATAAATAGTTAACACTAGCACGAAGCGCGATCATTTTTATATTAGTGTCATTAACGGCAGCACGCCTGTGTCCCATTGAAATATTGACATTTTCATCTGTGATATTAAGCGCGGTTTCCTCGTAATTTTAGGTTAAAACCATCCTGTGATGATCAGTGCAACGTTTTAATATTAGATTGGAACTGTGCTTTATTTCTGTGCCGGTGACTATTTCAATATCTAAATTATGGAGTCACCGGTTATGACTTACAATTTGGACATAACGCCGAATTACTCTTACATTTTCGATTTCGAGAGCGAATTCATCCATTCCAATTATAGGAAATGGATGACAGAAAACTGGACCGTAGCTTTCTACTATGTTGGTGTCTATATGGCGTTTATATTCGGCGGGCAATACTACATGCAGAACCGACCCCGGTGAGTCACAAAACTTTTTAAAAATTACATAATAAATATGTTACATATGACACACCACACCTCATTGATTAAGCCAGGTGTTGTTAATCTATTTTATGTGAAGGTAAACACTTAGTTCAACAACAAGGTAACTTGCAATGGTAGTCTTATTATCTAATAGGAAATACTCTAAAATATAATATGTATCAATGTTAGTAAATTGCTCAAGACTGTGGTAGCTGGATTAATTTTACTGTCAATAGATCATGTTAGTAATATCTTAGATAATAATTATCCATATACTCGGGGCATTTTTGTGGGGCACGCAGTGAAATGCACCCTTAAAAGAAATTTCAAAAAATTTGCCACAAAACTTGAAGGCTAATCTATTTTCCTGAACAGTTACTGTGTCATCTCATATGAAATGCACCATACTATTCAGGAGCCAAGTGAGGTGAGTTTAGATTTGCAAAATTGTGATATAAGCCTAACAAGGGTAATCTGAAAATTGAAAATGTCATTCAAATATTTGGACAAACAATAGCTGAACCTAGTGGAGCTACAAACAAAAAATTATAGACTTAAAACTTTCGAGAAGTAGATTGCCCCCAAATAAGAAGTGAGAAACAAAGTCCTGCATATACCCTTTTGTAGGGCTCTGGAGTATGAATTTAACATATTTAAGATCACAGTTATTTTTAGTCTAAGTAAAGACCTGCAACAAATCAAAATCTATAGTTGTTATGGAATAAATACTTATTTGTTGAATGTTTTAATACTGGCTACTCACTTTCTAAATTATTATAATTAAAAGGAAATTGAGTTAGTTGTGATTCAAATATAAGGAAAAAATAGTGTTTTATTTTCTCTAGACCCTTTTGAATTTAAATAAACAGTCCAGTCTATCACATCTGGCAAGAAAATTGAGTGGCCAGTATTATAACAATTAAACAAATAAGTATTTATTCCATAAAATAGTCTGCCTATCTCTATAAGAAACAGGTGTGAGTGATGTATGTGATGATGTGTTAATAATAACAATCAAAATATTAGCAGACATATTTAATACTCTCAAGCTAAGATGTGATTGTGTAAAGGATCAAATTACTCCATTTTCAGGAATACCCAAATTAGATTAAAATAACAGACTAATTAATAATTATGTGTAGAAGTTTATCAGTAAAAGATCCAGAAGGGATCTTTGAATAAATAATATTTAATTCTAAATAAATTTGAGAGATTATAATAATATAAGTACGAAAGAGACAACCATCAACATTAAATAAGACACCCCAGTTTATTAGACAAATGCATTAAAATTACTGCTGAACTTTCCTTGCATAATACATTTTATCTGCGAACACAATGGTATTTTATATTAATAATAAATAGGAATTTGTGATCATTTATTTCATTCAAAAATTGACATGTTTTTAAACAACTAAATAAGGAGGAGGTTTCCCATTAAACATTGTTTTCTAGGAATTCTTGTTACCACATTTCTCTGTCCATTGTAGAATAATTTTCTAACTCTGTTGGCACAGAGACCCAAAGTGAGTTTTGACCTCCAAAACAAGACCAGTTTCCTCTGACCTGCTCACAGACCGATCCAGTAGAAGACAATGATACTTTATCTCCCCAATTATGTTGGGCTTGGCCATGAGGCCTTCGTTTTCGGAGAGAATAATTTTCAATGTTCTTGTTCTTCTCTAAAGCTATCCAAATATATTTTGTGGAAATAAAAAGTAGATTTTTTTGGTTAAAATTAGTGCCAAGTAAAACTTTTGTTTTGCAAAATATAGTAATTTTTATGTTTAATGAGCTACTGAAATCAAGATCTTGTAGAAAATATTTATTTTTTAATTACACTTAATGTAATTCAAAATCTTTTTGTTAGATATTTTTTGTAGTTTATTCTTTTGAAAATTGATGTTTTTTTAAAAAAATATTACCATACATATATTATTCATAATTGTTACTTAGCCTACAAGGTTATTGTAATAATTTGGTAATTAATATTTTAATAATATATTAATATAATAATATATTAATATAATAATATATTAATATAATAATATATTAATATAATAATATATTAATATAATAATAACTTGATTGTATTATTCTAATAATATTAAAACACATCACAGTATTTATACATTATAATTGGTTCTTTTGACAATTACTTTATTTTATTATATTTTCAAATTAATTGGGTAACTTACAAATTATTATTACATTATAATTATTTAATGTAATTAATTGCTGTATGTATATAGACAAGTGGTCAATTTATTCTCTTCATTATTATTTTTTATTGCATGAATCCAGCATAAAGACATAGTTAATTGAAAGCCACTTGATTGAAAGCAGTTACCAAGGACTATTGACACTTGTAATAACAAAGGTGCTGCCACTCTCTAAAGGGAGACTGGAACCTGGCCACTACAGTTGGAACACAAGTCAAAGTTGTGATGGTGGCCATCCAGACAGGCTGTGGGTTGTTTTGGAGCCTCTTACAACAGACCACTCAGTTGCATATGTTAATAACATTCATGCTCTGTTTATAACAATAGTAACTCAACTGTCCCAATTCTGAGTGAAGATGGACTTCTCCATTTTCGAGAGAGGGACTCAATACTTAGTAATACAGGGTGTATTGGCAGGTTTCATACTTTGGTATGTAGTATAAAGAGAAAGAGAGAGAGAGAGTTTAGAGGAAGGTACATCTATGTTAGATAGAAAGTAAATAAATACATATATATTCTAATAAGTATATATTCCAATAAGTAATAAATAAGAAAATAAACAGAACTTATAGGCTGATATAATATATTATACTCCTGAAAACTAAGGAAAGTTAATATTTACTGAACTTGATAATCGTGTCATAACTATAGATACTGCCAAACTGTTCATCTCTGTTGTCTAATTAAATACTCATCTATATTTTTTATGTTTACAAGAAAAAAATCTTATTACTAAGAAAATCATTGTTAGGCACTTTACACTGTTAACACTGCTGAAAAGAATATGTATTTATGATAAATAATATTTTATTTTGTCCAGTTTATCAGAAGTTATCATTAGTTTATGACTCACCTCTTGTAGGGGTTATAGATATACAAAATTGTTTTTGAATTAAACTATCTTTGAAGCCTAACTTATGTGCGAGATAAATTATGAAAAACACATATGTTATTTCCAACATAATCTACAATGCCAAATTATGTAAAAACATCCTTCAAGTAATGTTCTCTAGAAGTTTTTTTATCTCTTATACCCCAGATCTGTATGGAAAGAAAAAGTATTTTTCTCTGTACATAGTTAAAAAAAATTAAAAAGTAAAGGATTATTTAACAACTCTTCCCTTTCTATGAGTATATCCATACTATAATTACTTTAATAATTATTATTCATGTCTTATTAAAATGCTATGCAACAATGATAATGTGAAGTAACTCTGTTATGTATGACTAAATCTTTTAACTAGGACATAAAAAATGTTTAGATGTCTCAGACTAATCTGACAGTATTAAAGTTATAAATGAAATAAATATAATATAAATATGTTTCAGACTAAAATGTACCTATGCTCTTAAATGCTTCTGTTACGTGAATATGAATATTTTAATTAACTTCCTCTTGCTTTTTTGCTTGTAGGCCCCTGAGCTCTAAAATAACTCATGTGCGAAGTGATGCTTGAGGTGGTTATCTGTCAAAATTAAGAATTGTCTTTTTTTTTTATTGCGGGAGCTCAGTATACAGGCAGACTGCCCCCACTTGATGGAATGAGGTTACTCTCGCTTATGGACATTTGCAACACCAAAAAGCACTGAAAAGCGGCCGAAACATCGGATAAACCAAAATCAAATAAATTACACACATTACGCACTTAAAACCATTAAAACGTAGTTTTATTATTTTAACACCAATGGTGTTACAAATGCGTGGCTGCTCTCTTAAGGGTGACTAGAACCTGGTCCCTAATGCCGGAACGCAACTCATGCCTGTTATGATGGCATGCTCTAGACCAGGGGCAGTGGTGGTGGACCAGGGTCTCAGTTTCTGCACAGATAAAAATGTTTACTTAAATTCGTTCAATTACACTGAGGGTTCCATACAGGTCAAGAAAGTCATTGCTTTGCTATTTGGGCGTGGAACTCCAAAATATGCTTGTTGTCTGTGCAGGAATGGAGAATAATTTTCCTGCAGCCGAGCGGCCTGTCGTAAGAGGCGGCAGAACTACCCACAGCCAGGTGGTAGGGTATTTGCCCGTCTGGATGGCCAACCCTCCAGACCCCTGGTCTAGAGTATGCCGCCATAATTTTGAATTGCGTTCCAGCATTAGTAGCCAGGTTCCAGTCTAGCTTTAGAGAGCGGACGCTCATTGGCACCACCTTTGGTGTTACGATTGTCCACAGGCGACGGTAACTGCTCTCCATCAGGTGGATTGTCTGTCTGCTGAACTCGTGCAATAAAAAAAGAATTTTTTTACTGTGAAGCTGGTAAACAGATAGGCAAATATTGGAAAGGGTTGACTGTGGCGTATAGACGTTTACAACAAACACCGCAGGCGAAGCCAATGCTTCGCCATCCTTTAGAATGGGATGTAGGGGATTGTATAAGGGGATATGATAGGAGGGATGAGCTAAACGGCATGGTATAGAGAGTAATGGAATAGGGACATGGGTTGGGATAGAGGGTAATGGAATAGGGACATGGGTTGGGATAAAAGGTAATGGAATAGGGACATGGGTTGGGATAAAGGGTAATGGAATATGCACATGATATTATAGGAGGGATGAGCTAAACGGCATGATATAGAGAGTAATGGAATAGGGACATGGGTTGGGATAGAGGGTAATGGAATAGGGACATGGGATGGCCCATCGGAACTCTCATTCATCGTACGAAACACGATTGATTACCTGAAGGCTATCCGTTGCACGCCGATATCCCGTGAGAGCATGGCATCACATCGAACGAGCCGGTCCTAAGAGCTGCAAGCAAGATGTGACTCCAGCCTGGCTCTGCCACGTCAAAGATACATCATATAGCAGAACTTACTCAACGGGTTTTAATTTTGGTTTTTAAATACAAGCTTTTGAGATACGGGATATCATGTAGCAGCAGAGTGTTAGCCAAGACAAGTAAAACGAGCCCACACACGACGGGTCTATTTTGTTTAGTGCAGGAGTTCCTATGGCCACCATCCGACTCCAGCGTCAGATCAGCTCCATGGTACCATATTATTGCATTGTCACACGATATACATATGTGTGCAAAATTTCAGCTCAATCGAAAACCGGGAAATTGGTCAAATTTAACTTGCAAGACTTAACTTCTTCTTAACTTAACTTCCACCCGGACTTACATACATACTTAATACATAGGTTCTCATCCATTGTAAGTGAAATAAAAGCTTGTAAAAAAAGTGTTCTCCACATCACAGTTGAAAAATTATACAAGGAGGTGACATAATTTTTACTATTTTGGAAGCTGGTCAATACCAATCAGTCACGACCGATCTCGGCATGTAAAATATAGTTTTTAAATAAGCAGTTTGTATTAAATCAAAATGGGTGTTACATTGAACTTTACTTATAATTGACCTTGAAATTATAGTTTAGGCATTTTTATGAAGGTAACACGGTCAGATTATGTCATACTATAAGTTTATTTTTATTTCATAAATATTTTATAGATTATCTCTATCTAATAAGACTCTCATTGTATACATGTATAAAATATGCCATATTTTAAGGCGCTACCTAATACATAAATAGAATCTCTCGTCTCGCGCCTTACCATATTTTTGAAGATATTTCATCATACCGGACTGTGACATGCCGACAAAGGTAAACGCACACCTGCCTGTCATAAAGCGCAGTTTACTGCCTTCCCGAATTTTGGAATTGTCTTGTTTACTTTGTGTTTAAAATGTGCAATTAAGAAAAACGTTCTATTGTTATTGTACTTGTTTTATGGGCGTCATTAGGCAGGTGTGTCAAACTAATTCTTGTTGATATTGTATTGCGTCGTAGCTTCCAGTTATGACATCAGTGCATTATAAAGCAATGGCCCAATGCGGAGAGGGGCAGTCAAGCGAGTATTACGATACGAGAAAGACGTAGATTCGATGAGCGATATAGTGACAGACTTTGCGCGTGTTATTGAATCGTGCAGTTTGTACTAGTAGTGCTAGTTATATTTGTAAATATGTTATGCGCGTTTGTATAGTTCTAATAAATTCTATAGTAATTCCAACGTCATTTTAATTCGAGTCCTATGTCGCTCGTAACAGTACTGTGCGTTTAGCGTTAGAGGCTTACGCGACCAAAACTTACAGATGTACGGCCAGGGTAAATAACACCCAAACAAGTTACCTTAGTATGGATAGTAGAATATCAGTCAGTAAGACATACTCTCACGTGTTTTCGATCATTAACAACACGTGATAGTGGTAACGATGCGCTAGAAAAAGTGTCAAACTGTAAATCATTTCCGCGTTTATTTTGTTATATCGTTAAGTCGAATTGAAGTAAAAACTTAGTATAATTATATGGTCTACCAAAAAAGGTAACAATGCATCGGGTTCAAGGTGAAGTCAAGTGCAATCCTTTAAGTCAAAACGTCGCACAAAATAAACTTATTTATACTAACATTGAATCAAACAGTTTATGGTTAAAGTCAAAGTCAAAGACGTAATTTACATACAATTTATTGACAGTTTCTATTTTCATAGTTGCAATTGCTAAACAAACAAAATATCAATATGGAAAGCGGTTATTGTCGTCAGAAAGTATTTGAAAGAAGTTTAAAGTTGAGGTTTATGAGGTTAAAGAAACTTAAAATGGGAAAAATGGAAATTCATTGTACTATTTTGATGGAATCGGTAATCATAATAGTATTATTTTTTTGGATTTTTAACTGTGCTAACAAAGAACTTCAATCTGCATTGAAGGCAAATGTTGTTAAATTCACTCATCATTTGTTAAAACCCTGCCTCGATATAATCGTCTTCGATTGACGCTATCGAATGAACCCGTTGTGGTAAGTCGAATGTAACGAATACCAATTTCCAGTAGCGGATCCGCCATAATACTCTGCGGTTGCTCTTCAAGCACTAAAATATGTACCTTTTTTCGAAGTGAGAAGTAAAGATGCATTTT
This sequence comes from Dendrolimus punctatus, assembly GCA_012273795.1. NCBI lineage: Eukaryota > Metazoa > Arthropoda > Insecta > Lepidoptera > Lasiocampidae > Dendrolimus > Dendrolimus punctatus. The sequence continues at coordinate 3,484,929 of CM022534.1, read as the reverse complement.
ACATTTAAACTTTCTCCCGTTCCGCGCATGCCTTATGGTTTTACTTCATGTCTGGATACTGGCGTATCAAAGTTGATATCTCATAAACTATCAAGACTAGAAACCATGATATTATGCACACGTGTATAGTAGAATTATTTTCTTCGTGAAGTTTGGGTCATAAATAATCGGAGCGGTGAAGCGAGTATTTCGCTCTCTCTTCCACTCACGGGCCTTATGGGCGGGCATAGTGATACGCATTATTGTTGTCGATAAGCGTTATCGATAGTGTATTTAGTTTTGTCATTTTGTGGGTTAGTGATATAAATGAAAGAAAAAAATAGATAAAACAACGTATTTATTAAAATAAGCATGATAATAATTTAAAATAAATTATTAATTAGGTATCTATGTATTAATAAAACACAAAAGTTTATAATGTACCAAGTTATATTAAAAATAAATATAAATACTTATATCTAAGTTTAAAATGAATCTCAAAGAAGCAAGTGAGGTGTAAGAATAAGCCTAAATGGCGCTCTGTTGTTCGTGCTTATCCCGCAAGAGACCTGGCATGAAGAACAGCAAAAAATATAATAATGATTTTTATAAGAATGATAATCTTTCTTTGATAAGAATGAGTTTTTATCGATAGTGGCCTTGCGCCCGCGCAACATGCTCACCGCCTTAGCCGGGCTGAGGCCGAGTTTTGATTTATGACCCAAACTGCACGGAGAAAATAATTCTACTATAGAAGACTCGTGGGTCTATCTATGTGTACAGTAATATTTGCGTAAATTTTAAAAGCAGCTTTGATTGACTGCTTTAAACCGATCGTTGTTCATGTAACTAATTTTTCATTTGAATGTTATAAGTTAAATTAATTATTCCTGGTGAACAATAAGTTGACCTAGAACTCAACAAACCTTGAAGCAATTTACAGAATTTAAATTAGGTGCGCACCAAATTCCGTGGTGGTTACGATTCTATGAAGTTCCCCAGATTAGGGGCAAAAGAATCACACCGGAATATTCGTAGTGTGCGTCTGGCTTAAAGCGGTAAGTAGATGTTCTACGCGGCCTTTAGCTAGGGAGCAAAGGATTCATCGACCCCCGTTTGACGAAGTGGATGTGTTCTGATTCCCGGTGCACATTTAGGCACTTTTTGCGCTGGATCGGACTGGGCGTAACTCTGTTCTAAGTCTCAGCCTTACCTACGCAAAAGCGCGGGGCGCAAGGGAGGAGGGTGGTTTTAGTGGGTATTGGGTGCTGCCCATGCAGTCATCTGGGAGTCTCCACACAAGCTGAGTCGATCGCGAGCGGGCTACAAAGCATGCAGTAACTCTCGCGATCCATGTTGGTCTGATCCCTTGCCTGGACCCAGTATTGTGCGTAAACAGCATTTCCCCCGCCTGAAAAAAAAAAGATGTTCTACGCTGACTTTCGGCTCGGCGATCTTTTACGCGTCATTCGCGCGAACTTTCAGAAATTAAAAAAATTTCGAGCCATTATTACGTGTACTTGCACGTCTATCGCCTTCATTACAATAAAATATCTACCAATTTCATCGAATGGTTTATCAAATGCAAAGGCTTGGTTGACTGCACATTTCGAACTTATTTTTAAATATGTAAAAAATACAACCCCAAACGTGACTGGAAATGAAAAGCGAATTTGGAAGAATAATAATATGATAATTTATTATTATTAAGTATTGTTAATACACAACGTAACAATAATAATGTGCCTATATTTCTATAAATAACAAGGTAATCCTTGATATTTTACTTCAACTTTCTCCCGAAATTGATTTATAAACAGATGTTTATGATCTCTTTAAAATCGTTTAGTAAAGATTTCACGATAAAAACGTTCTTAAACCCACTCCATTAGATTTTGTTGATTAATGAATATTTTGTACGTGGGTGTATGAAGGACGTCTTTGAGTTTGCGCTTTCAAGAGCCCTGAGCAGCCAAGTGGTTGCGAAGGGCTGTGCCGCTAATACAAAACTTACTACTTTTTCATATATGGTGAATTGTAGATAATAATAAGGATGTCGTCCATTAATTATGAGAGGCTTTAAGGGGGTGGTGGGGGTCGAGCCGAATCTCACTAATCTTATTTTGAGGAGAGGGAATATCTCGGCGAATATCACGTTTTTTTTGTCACAATGCATAAGTGCGCACATTGCGCGAAGTGAGATCCTTAAGCATCGTCACAAGACGAGCTACTGAACTTCTAGGCGCAAGCGACAACGGCTTAGAGTGGATAAAACAGAGTGAGGTTGAAAGAGCAGATGATTTTTTATTTAAAATATCAAAGACATGTTTGTTCTAACAATCACTCTTGAGACCGTCCTTGACTCTCCGACTGAACTGGAATAAATATTCTTTTATGAATATTAGTAGTTATTATTCAATTTTCAATAACCTATTGATACCACTTTAATTTTCATCAAAATCAGCATTGAGACTCCTTTTTTGTTGTCGGAGTACAGTTGACACCTGACACCTTTGTTTTTCTCTATTTAGCATAGTTTAGGACCTGGAGGCACATTTGAAAAATTAACTCTGTTACTAACAAGAAAATTTTGCTAAACTATAAAATCCTAAAAACATGAGTTAAATCTAATGTACTTACATAATATGAAGAATTACAAAGCTTAGTAGAGGCAGACATGAGTCCAAACTGAGAAAAACTCGTACTTTGGAACTCTATCTTGCTTTTTCCTCTTATACCCTATTTAAAGTGTATTTATTTAAAATTTGTTCGATTGTATAAATTTTTCATTACGTGTGTGTGTTTTATGTGTGAGTCTGTGTGTAACGAGTATACAAATGTATCACAATTTATGTGTGTGACTATTTTAAGTGTGAGTTATTTAAGTTACAATCCTGAATCGTTTTCAGTTTTCATATATTTTAGAGTTAGAAGCCACCTTATACGTGTACCTATATTACTTTATTGTTTAGAAAAGGGTACAATTTAAATATGCTCACCAAAAATATTTCTAGTCCCTTAGACTAAGCACCAAATAAAATATATTACTTCATATAAATTTAATCCACTCTATACCGAGGTGCCTAAAAAACAATGTTTTACGTTCCAAAATAAATATACACTCATCAGAATAATTGTACGTTTTGTATTTAAATTATTTTTGCTTATCAAAATGGATAAATGACCACCAAATATGGTTTTACTAAAACACTAACGTTCACACCGAAAATTACAATTCTAAATAGTTTAAGTGTAATCAAATTATCCAACCTGAATCCAAGAGTGGAAAAAATACATATTTAATTAATTATCGAAGTTTGAAATTCACGACAATGATCTGGTAATTTTGTCGCCGAGACGTTTTTTTACGTTTTTTGACGGGATTTATTTAGATAGGAGACTGTATGTATACGAAAATTTAAATATGTGGAGTTTTAAACAGTCGGTTAGGTTAGGTTATGTGTAGACCAAATTGTGCCAGAACCGACTGGTAACCATTCACTATTTATCTTATATATAAGTGAAATATTAGTAACAAACAACGCAATATTATATTCGGTATTAAAAATAATTGTACGTTCGACCATTTGCTTTTTTGCCTCAGCAAAAATTACTAAATTGGAAGTGGAGAAACAAAATATTGATAATATCGACTTAGCGATAGTGTAAAATATTTGGTCTGAAATTAGCTTTAAAGGCGTTTATATATTTTTATGGCATAGCATTAAAAGGAAAATAGCTTCATTTCTACAATACTTCTGGAAACACAATTTGGTGAGCATTTATCCATTCTGGTAGGTATTTCGAATTTATTGGTAGTAAAATAGGTGCATTTCTGGTAGGCGTTTAAACACAAGCCTTTAGAAAACTGCGTGAGGAAATTCAATCCAAATCATGTAATCGTAGTTATGTGTGAATGTTAATAATAACTGTATGTAATAATAACTATAATATGTGTGCTTTATTATCGTTAACTGTTTCGCATATGGCAACCCTAAACGGACCGAATAAGTGGGGGACGTTCTTTATGAATGAAATTCCCGCATCTGCAATATTACGTAATGGCTTTGCAAGTTGGCACGCTTTCATGAATCGAGCGATGCTACTCGCGCGCTGAGTACTTTGTTGACGGGGAACGCTACAAATATATAGGTATATGAATTGCCATATTCTTTGTATAATCATATACTATCGTAGTATGTGTGCTTGGAAACCGGTAAAAAAGTCAAAGCGGTTATGGCCCAAGTACATAGGAACTTTTTGGTTTTGCTCTATCTTTAACTTCAATCAAACGGCTTTTGGTAACAAAAGTTCGATAAATTTCATCATCGGTTTATTCAACCAAACCTGTTGAATAAACCGGTTTTGAAAGATTTCAAACTGTTTTTGCTACACACTTTCAAAACACATCTTGAGAGCGATAGAACGATACTTCCTCTTCTCGCGGAATTAACCGGTTCATGATTCAAGGTTTCTATAAGGTTAAGGCCCTTTTCGAGTTTACTGCTAATATTGTTCCTCGCAGGCCTGGGCCCAATCTATTATCGTTAGGAATATTCATTGTACGTTTCGGAAAACGTTTGTGGCCTCAATTATTGCACAGCGCCATCTATCGGCTTGTAAGTGTTACACTACATGTGAAGTAGAATTTTGAGTTTGATAATCGGTAAATAAGTATCTGGTCAAAAAGTTTCATATAGGAGATCTCAATAATTAGCCGTCAATATGCCATCCTTCACGATGTCAAGGCAGAGCACTTCTTGAATCTACCCCTTCTATCAGGACCTGGCGAAGATGCCAGAGCTAGATATTTTTCCCCAGATAACTATGAATCATGATGAACTATGATTTTGGTGTTACAATAATGGATAAGGCGAGAAAAGAGTACATAAGGGAATCTTTGAAAGTTGCACCCTTGACTCAAAAATTGAGAGGAAGAAGATTAAGGGGTATGCGCATATAATGAGGAGGGACGAAAGTCACGTGACAAAAATAATGTTAAACTACAAGATGGGTACAAATGTAAACGTAGGCCATAAAATAGAGTGTGACAAAACATGTATGTCAGAATAGAGAAGTCTGAGATATGGTGAAAGAAAAGAGAGAGATAACTATGAATCGCGCCATGTTTTTTCGAAATAGACAAGCTTTAGTGTGACGTAACATAATATAACTAACTATTGGCCCCGTAATATTGTTTGGCACGGTCGACTGGTCTCATTAGGTCGACGAGTTTTCCAATAACAATCCGGCGAAGTGCTGCTCGGTTCACAGTTTCGAAATTATATTACAATATAAAAACTCCGTTTAAAAAACCGACTTCAAAAACTAAAAATTAAAGAATAAGTTAATTAAGATTTTTGACTAAGAATTTATTTAGTTTATTAAAAGACAAAATAATATAAAATTTTGCACATTTTGTAGTCGGTGTCGAGCAAACCATAAAAATTACCATCTACACTGTTATAACAACAAAATCTTGCAAAATATTGTGTTTTCTATGGTTTACTTGGCTTTAGTTTTTGAAGTCGGTTTTTTTAAACAGACTTTTTATTTGTTACTTTTTACTGTCTAGATATGTTGGCCTACGAAAAATGCCGCGAGCATTGAAAAAAATATAGGTCCCAAGAAACGGGAACGGAAAATTTTCAAAAAATGAAAACTACTGGGCCAAACTATGTTAAATTTTTAGAGGACCAAATGGCAACTATTCCGCATCAAACTAAAAATAATCACGTAAATCGGATCATAAATCTCAGAGTAATCGGTGATACATTAAAAATAATCATACATAAAAAATACCAATCAAATTGAGAACCTCCTCCTTTTTGAAGTTGGTTAAAAACTGGAGTTGTCCCTGGGGGTACAAACCCCAGGGAGTAGCTGTTTTACTTACATAGATAAAAACTTATTAGGTTTCATATTATATAAATCTTCAGTGAAAAATTATCTAACCCATGGTGAAAACCGTTAAAAATACGTTGCCTGGTTTAAGAGGAGTTAAAGACGGCCGCGTAAAGCTTTGTTTTATACTATTTAATGATAATGCGTAAGTGCGTAAAACAATCCACGAAATATGAAATATTCTGTCGAGATGACAAAAATCCATGTTGTCGTTATTTTGACTACAGAAGCATATAAAAGCATTTTATCGTAAATACTTTATATATCGTAAACTACTCGAGGAATATCGTTAAGTTTTTCAGTTAGATTTTTTAAAAGTAGTTTTAAATCTCTAACTTAAGCTATTTTCAGCATTTTGCTCTTTGTAGTTCAAAAAAGGGACATAATCTTTACAACTTTGAAAGTTGATGGAGGATATTATAACATCGTCACGACTCACTACTTTGAATATCTGTAGAACATCAATACTTGAGTATGTTCCTCAATTTTTATTTGATTTTTACTACCGCTCTGTATAAATTGTATAACGCTACATAGTCTACCCTACACCAGCTTGTAAAATTTCAACCATCACGAATTAGACCTAGTAATTCCAGTCAAAAATGAGCTATGAAATGACTTCAGCATGTAGAAAATATTTGTTTTTAACTCGCTTTTATTAGCTTCACCTGTATGTATTTATGTTTGTAACCGACCCCTTTGAGCTCGATTTTGTCCTACTTTGAACGATCAGATTTAATTCAAACTTTGCACACCTATCAAAGGTCGATGACAATGCAATAGTATAGTACCATGGAACTGATCTGTTGATGGAGTCGGAAGGTGGCCATAGGAACTCCTGTACTAAATAAGATAGACCCTTCGTGTTTGGGCTCGTATGTTTATATCGCGTGACAGTGCAATAATATGGTACCATGGAGCTGATCTGATTGTGGAGTCGGAAGGTAGCCATAGGAACTCCTGTACTAAACAAGATAGACCCGTCGTGTTTGGGCTCGTTTTACTTGTCTTGGCTCGTACTCTGCTGCTACATGATAAATAAAAAATAAATAATAGTTAAAAAAAAACTAAAAAAACACGCTTTCATAAAAAATCCAACTAAAAACAGAAATAAAATTTAATAAATTTGGTTTCTGATGAATGGGGTCTTAAAAAAAGCGTGGGGTGTATTCAAAGCGCTTTTTCTTCTTTGATATCTTAAAAAGCGTTTTAATACACCCCACGCTTTTTTTAAGTTCAGTTGGATTTTTTAGGAAAGCTTTTTTTTTAACTATTATTTATTGTTTGCTTTTTAATTTTAGTCGGTTTTGTTAAAAAAATCCTTCAATAGGTTTAGATATAATATTTTAAGCACCTATAGAAATTGTACCTTTGGCACACGTATACAAGTTTTGCCTTACGAAGATCGTAGGTGCTCGGCGCTCTTCAACAAGCGTTGCTCTCGATTTCTCTGGGATCCGCTCATCAGATCCTGACTTAGTGACAATGACTATCACGAGTATACTTTTTCGAATATAGAATTAAAACAACTCCGCAATTGATGGAGAAATCGCGTAACAACCATACCAAAAAAAACCTGTCAAATTGAATTGAACCTCCTCCTTTTGTAAGTCGGTTAGAAATGGCTACGAAACCCTAAAAATCGTCTCCTCATGCCTCAAACACCTCTCTACAAGACCGCGACGTTTATGTGTATCATACTTTGGAGTGTCGGAAGTCTTTGTGCTAGCGTCCGTGAAACCTCACAAAAGGGATTTAATGGGTCGAGACGCTCAACAATTTTCAAGCTTTCACGGTGGGAAAAATCAGAATAGATAAACAACGTTTGCTATGTCATAAAGGTCGAATCTGGATAGGTATGTAATATTCTCATTGGGTTAAAGCGATAACGGCAGCCTTATCGCTCAAAATCGATCTCTTTTAGACAATCATATTTTTTTTTAATTAATTACTCGTTTTAAAATAATTTATTAGTCATAAATGTACTCATTGTTAACATTGTGAAAAATAAAGGTGTAGTATTTATTATGAGTTAATGATGCTATAAAGCATTTTAAACTGCATCGTTTTGTCTTAAATAAAAAAGTGTGAATATTATACGTTTTTATTATCGTGTGAGTATTTTGAATTTTAATTTCTATAACAAGGTTTATAATATTGGTAAATTCAAATTTAAGTTTTATTTTTTAATCAAGCTTTACACACGGCTGTAATAGCGTGTATCAATTCTATATCGCGTTGTCATTATCCTGTTATTTTGGGTCATGGATTTAGTCTTCCATAATTCCTAAATATTTACGAAGTTTCATATTGTTACGATTTACGCAGGACTCGAATTAAAATGCCGTTGGAATTACTATAAAATTGATTATAACTATACAAACACGTATAAAATAGGTACAATTATAACTAGACACTACTAGTACAAACTGCACGTTGCAATAACACGCGCAAAGTCAGTCACTAAATCGCTCATCGAATGTACGTCTTATTCGTATCGTAATACTCGGTTGACTGCTCTAACCCTCCATTCGGGCATTGTTTTATAACTATAGAATACAAAAATCGACCGCGTGGACTGGGGTTTCCGAGAAACCGTAATCTGCACACCTGGTTAATTATTCATGCGAACGGCCAACAAAGTCGAAAACAATAACAATAGGCTATTGTCTAATTGCTAATTATAAACATGAAGTAAACAAAAGAAATCCTAATGCGGGAAGGGTAATAAACCAGGTGCGCATTTCTTTGTCAATATGGATCCCCGGATAAATAGACGTTTTTTATCCGAATGCGTGATTGGCAAAGCCACGTAACGACGTGGTGGTTTAGTGGTTAACAGACTCGTTTCTGAAATGACACGGGTTGGAGTCCTGGACGGAACATGTCTGTCTCCTGTTGGGGAAACGACGTGTATTCCATTCTAATGGACAGTTTACTGACCTACTGCGCATATTGTCACAACTACCATGTGCTGCTGGGAAAGAACAACATCATGCTGAAACATGACATCAAGATAGTCGATGTGTAACAGCCGCCTTGAAATAGCTTAGCGGGTATGCTGTCCGTACCCGTAAAAATAAATGGGGACGCCCTTTTTTACGGGGTGTAATCCGGACATATGTATGGACAACCTACTCTTCGGGGCACGGCATGGTAGTGTTGGACTCCCGATTGCAGCATGCTCGGCCTACCAACTAAACCACCTCTTTGTGCCATCTTGACGTCGAGTGTCAGTACCTCGGGAACCAAAGACACATCCGATGGCCCTGACGGCGGTGGCTGTTATAAAGCCCCTCCTCCCAGCGAAAAAACACTAACACGCGCGTGCGGCAATTCTTACGCAGCATCATCTCTCGACCGCTATTTAAACAATAATTATCATAAAAATGGGAACGCCTTAGCCCAGCTGTGGGACGTCCTTAGACTAATGTATTATATATATACCTGATTGCGGTTGGTGGATCGGACATATCTGTCGATTTGCAATGGTAGGGTATTCACGCCTGTCATCGACCATACATGTGACAAGATCCGCTTAGAGTCCACACGAGGTATTAGAGCTGCAAGGCTGCTTACGTTGTACTATTTGATGTAACGTAATAATATTATGCATTCATGAATAAATTATTACCATTTATAGATTAGTGGGGATTTTTCTAAGTTGTTATAGGTTAGCGGCTAACGTATTCGGGTTTTTGTTTTGTAAATGAATTATGTTTTGTCGTTTCGAATTATTAAAATTATCAGCTGATGTATCGTTGTGAGTTTGATAGAGAGAGAGAGAACACTTTATTTCACACCAATATATACACTTACAAAAACAGACTATATTTGCAATATTTTCTAGGCAATACAATAGACGGCTTTATCGCTTAAAGCGATCTCTTCCAGGCGACCTAAATCAAAAACAAATTTGAATCAGGCGATTTAGGTGGTGCAGGAAAAAGGCAAGAGATACATAAATAAATTAATTTAACAAATAAATATACAAATACATACATATATACATAGTTATAAATATAAACGTATAAATGTATTAACATGATTATATTGTGTTAATCAGACAAGGCTATTAATGGGCAAATAGTGCTCTGAGTAAATTTCTAAATGTTGGTAAGGATTTGGTCTCTCTGACATTAAGAGGCAGTATATATGAGTTACAAACAGATTGATTTTAATTTAGTTGTTTTTGGATTATAATACAAGCTCGCCTACGTCCCTCTACTGCAATCGGGGCTTTCGCATATTGGGGAATAATTCGAGTCGTTATTAAACTATTTTAATTTATACGTTTTGTGTAAAATGTGTCAGAATTTCAGAAACAGGTCACATTATCTTATATTATATTTTACTTAACCATGAGCTTCTTTTTTTGTTTATTTTTCTAAAGACTTATCATAACATGTTATGGTCGGTTTACTGCAAACAAGAACAAGAGTTTTTGTATAAACGAATAAATTGAGAATATAATTTAAAAACTTTAATATTTATACATTATTTATAATTTATAAATCACTATCTTGAAGAAAATCTTGCCTTATTTCCTTGTACACTTGTTTTCTTATTTTATTCGAAGGCCGTCCTTTATTGTATCTTGCCTAGGGGCTTTAGGTCGCGGCGAAATGTCGTATCATACGCCTTTTCATGAAAGTGAAACCTCGATATCTTTCATCTTCTACAAAATTCATATACTTTTTAGATTTGTTTTTAAGGGTAAATTACGTTACTTTTCGTAAGTTTATACAGTGTAAACTCTATATAACGAGACTGTTCTCGTTAAATGGAATGATATCTGTTAGTTTTATCTGATGTATTTTGCTGCACCAGTAATTTTGTTGACTTTTTTTTCTTATTTTGACATTTTGGTGATAAAGGAAGTACTTGAGATCTCGGAATTTTTAAGAAATTTCGGTATGCGTGATACCGTCTACAGTCAATATTATTACGGGCTAGGATGATAAAGGAATAAACGAACGTACACAGTTGCGCGGCTTTCACTAATTTTGGCAACTTAAAAGGTACTTTTTATTACTTAATTGTTGTCGTTATTGAGAGTGGGTATAATGCTATATAGAGTGTATTATTGTATGGGAGACGAGCTTAATCAACCAAAGCTGAGTGATTTCAACGCTAAAGGGAGTTTATAGTTAAATCGAGTGACGTTACATGGAGTTTACACTGTATTTTAGAGAATAGATGGAAGCAAATCTATTATAAACGCGTAACCCCAATGAAGTGGAAACCCCCCCAAAAAAATATCAAGTCGAATCCTAAAAAGTTAGTTTAGATAAATATTACCATGGCATACAAAGTTCAAACAGATGGATTTGACAAAATAATAAAGGTTCCGTTTTTGGCAAAATGCTACGAGACGAAAACAATGTTTTGAATAAAAAGATCTACATCTTTTTATATTTTATCGAACTGTTTATTGTAAAAAAAAAACTCGGCACGTTTTTATTTGACTACGAAATATGTATATTGTGACGATGAACAATATTTACTCGACTAATCGGGGACCACTTATTTTTCGATATTTGTCTTTAAAAAAATCGGAATTTTTAAATTCGTCTCATTCAGTCAGTCTTGAAAGGTAACTAGTGTAAGTGAAACAAAAACTATATATTCAGTTGCTTACGCTGATGGCTTTGTATACTTTGATGTGTCAGCCAATATTTAGGTAGTCTTACGTCTGTATTATGTTGAAAAGATGGATGACGCAACGCTTGAATGGGTCTGATTGACTTGAAGGACAAGGGTGAGTATTATCCAATACAGAGAGGAAGGAACTTATAAATTGTTTCATGGCATGTTCCTATATCTTACTATTCGTTCACTTTACTTATCAGGAAAGGTCTAAGTGGCAAAATCAACGGTAACAGTAAATTGTCGTCCGCAATTTAGTTACCACGGCGTTACTTCAGTTTTGGTCCAGAGTATGCCGCGATAACAACCTTGAGGTGTATTCCGGCATTAGTGGCCAGGTTCCAAACTCGCTCAAGAGAGCAGCAGCGCATTTGTAACGCCTTTGGTGTTGGAAATATCTATAGGCGAAGGTAACCGCTTACAATTTGGTAGGCCGTCTGCCTGTCTGCTGAACTTGTGCAATAAAAATTGAAATAAAAACTTCAAAGGTACCTAATTTGGGAGTTTTTGCTGCTTCGAGTTAGATTGCAGGGCTCTTTACAAAGTTTTAGACCCTTTAATTTAAACAGTACAATTCACTCGGGGCAAATCCACTTGTTTTTTAAAGTACACTCATTTTAAGCAACTACATGAAGGAGTTTCATGTGGTCTTTAATGTATTTCCTTAGAATCGAAATAGCCTTCACTTACATATGTATTAATTTATTCATACATTCATTGTCCCACAATATTGTGTTCTTTTTAGTCATACTTATTGTATACAATTATAAGTACCTATAAATAAAACTTAAAAATTAACTATAAATCACAAATAAACAAACCTAATTCAAACGGTAGTCTTAAATAAATTATATATACAAATTAAAATAAAACCAATACATACAAATAAAAATAAAACGCAATAAACTACAATCGGTCCAGCCTGACCAGACAGTTGCTGGCAGCATTACCTCTCTGAATACATTCACTAATTCTTCAGTCGAGGCTCCAGCCTTCTGGTCGCCTGTGGCCTCGACCAGCCGTCTTATTGCTTATGATATATATTTTTGTAATGAAGTATTTTGAACACGTTATAATTAAGGCTACTATGAGAGTCTCTATTATTGTTACACTGAGGTCCCGATAAAAACAAAATCCACCTGCATATCAGAAACAAAACGCATTTCATTACCTGTCAGCATTAAACAAATTGTAATTCTTTTATGATCGCCTTCTTTTGTTTACTTATCGATTGGCATACGTTTCTATAAAACAGCCCATTGTTTTATTGTACTCTTTTGTGGCCGAGTCATTAGCCAGGTGTTGCGGATTAAGTCGAATACGACACGGACGAATTACATTTGTGCAGTATAAAACGATGGCCTGATCGAGCGAGGGGCAGCCACGATCGAAGCGAGACCTGCGTACTACAATCGGGAATGTAATAGTGACGGACTTTGCGCGTTTTATTGAATTACGACCTTCTGCATTTATTACCTTTGGACTTGTTGTGCTCGGCTATATTTGTACCTGTCTTATACGTGATTGTATAATTCTAATTAAACTCTATAATAATTCCAACGGTATTTTAATTCGAATCCCTCGAAACTCGTGACATTATTAAAGATTAGCTTAACTCTTCATTGATACATAACATAGGTCTCTCCAGTGTATTTCTATGCCGCGCTACCGTTGGTCGTAAGAACTTGCAACTTCTTCAATTCATTCATTCTTCTCATATCATCCGTTTTTCTCATCTTCTTCAATCTCGTCCTATCCAATCTACTATTTCCTTTGTCGCATGTCCGGACCGTTTACATAATTTTTATACATATCCCTGTTAGATCATCTACTGTAATTTTTCTTATGTCTGTAGCGTTTTTCTTGTCTCTTAGTGTAGCTCCTGTTACATTGTTAGCTCTCTCGGAGACCGTGATAATGGCAAATTGAACTTAACAAATGAGTTCCTGCGGCTCTAGGTTACATTCTTTATAAACATGAACATTAATGTGTTATTTTTAATACCTCATGCCGTTATTACACGGGTTATTTCTGTCCTTCAATTTGAGTGAATCCGCCAAAGTGATCCATGTAAACATAAACTTGAATTATTCAGTGTCATTGAATAATTCAAATCGTCCTTTCATTAGGGTTATTCATAAACGTCAGAAGGGTCTCCGTTTAAGAACGAATCGATTTGCTATCCGACGGCATGTGAACCGCTATGAACAAATACTGTCGGAAACATATTCTCGAATGTGTGCGTTTCACATTTTAGACACACAGATTCGTTCGGGAGCTTTCTGTACTTACATGGAAATGTCTCCGACTTTTGTGAATAACCCTACTGGAATGATTTTTCTACCAAATCCATCAAATACGGTTGATCCATCTAATATCAGCATTAGTGATATCGCCAACCAAGCACGTGAAGTTGATTCGCAATAAATTTTGAGATTCATACACATGTTTTGCATTCGGAGTATTCGTCTCACAGCCTTGCGTAGCCTTTTCAAGTTTTTCTTCACTCCCTTTGGCCTTCGGCATCCCTTGCTGCTATGAGATTACTTTTACGACACAAGCCAAGTGTATCTGTTTTTCTTACATTCATACATACATCGCGAAGCTGGCTAACAGGCAGACGGCTCATGGGTAGTGATTACTGTCGCCTATAGGCCTTTGCAACGCCAAAGGCGAAGTCAACGTCGTTGCCAGCCTTTATAGCCTTTAGGATGCGATACAAGGATGAGAGAGAGAGGGATCATACAGGAGGAATGGGATAAGGGATGTATGTTTTCGGAACTGTCACTCATCGCACGAAACACGATTTTTTTAATATCGCAGGGGAATTTCTTTTTCATTTCTCATATCCTGAAAGTACGCTTGGAGTTGCGCTATCACAGGAAAGCAAAAGTGTACTGTTGAGACCAGGAGGCGGCCTGCTTAACTTGTATTAAACGATTAATCTACGATAATATTATTGACGCGGACAATTATATCAGATACTATGGCAGCTAAATGAACAACCTGAACTGTACGCATATAATATTTATTTTTCTGCTAATATTATAGATGTATAAAAACGTAAACAGGAAGACGCTCAATCAGGTAGTCAGTAGTCACATAACATGTTTTAATAGTTTTAGAACGTTCGTCTCGGTTTAAAAAGTATAAAAGGTAGAATTATGTAACACCGTTCTGCAATAATACATAATCTCTAACAAACTTACCGTTTTTATTGCGAAAACCGGATACTCACGCGACAGTGTCACTGTGCCAATGTTATCTGAATCAGACCATGCGCGAACTGTGATAACAGTTAACACTGATAACGATAAGAGTACAGAAAAAGTATTATGTATGAGTTTTATTTAAAATAAATTTAAAAAAAAATTTAATCCGTCGTATTCATGATGACAATTATACTGTTACAACTTGGGCCCCCGACAAAGACAAATTCCACGAAGCACATTTTATTGCCAGTCGGCAATTGAACTAATTGTAATTCTTTTATGATCGTCGTCTTTTGTTTACTTATTTATTGGCATACGTTTCTAGAGAACAGTCCATTGTTTTATTGTACTCGTTTACGGACGAATCACTAGCCAGGTGTTACGGATTACGTCGACTACGATAAGGGCACATTGCATTTGTGCAGTATGAAACGATGGCCTGATTGAGGGAGGGTACGGGGGTGACGTGTGTACATAACGAAAATCTAATAGTGACGGACTTTGCATGTTTTATTGAATTACCTCCTTCTGCATTACGTTTGGATTTGTTGTGTTCGGTTATATTTGTACCTGTGTTATACGTGTTTGTTATCTGTATGGTGTAAAGTAAAAATGTATCTGTCTAACTATCTAATAACTTGCTAATGTATGCTAATAATAATGTCTAATAATATGCTAATAATAATGTACTAACCGCAGGGGGGCTTTGTGGCGAAGCCTTAGGTGAGTGGCGACACCTCGTACCTGACTCCGGGGGCCAAAACAAGGCCCCCGCCTCCGTGCTTGCCTTAGCCAGCCGGCACGGAGTGGAGATCGCTATAGCTAAGACTCAAGCTCCAGGGGTGGAAGTGATAAATGGCCTAACGTCAGAAGTAGCTTCGGTGAACCTGCAGCCCACCTCTCTACACCCCTTAGCCACTCACGCCCCTGCCTTTTATGGCATTTTTAGGGGCCCATGCAGGGAGTGGCGAGTCACCGTCTGCCCATTTTTCCATGTTCCCTGAACATTGCGACGGGCAGACGCCATTGTCCCCATATTCCCAGATCCCTAGTACCACTAATAGTTCACACCGATAGCCCGGTACTTTTTGTCCTCATTTCCCACAATAGTCCTACACTGGCCGGGGCTTGTCCTTGGGTGCATTATTATATGGTGTAGACAGGGATAATCGCCGGTCAGTGTCACGCCACATATTTACATTAAATTTGTCAAGGGGCCTCTACGTGTTGGCTTCCCCATGGCCCCACGCAAGCCCTCCAAAAGTCCGGGCCATTTTTTATGGCCCGTTGTCTTGAAAGACATACATGTACTTTCATTGTTCCCAATAATTTGGGCCGGCACCTACGTATAAATAGACTTATTATTTATTCGTAGGCCGGCACTTAGTACTTATAAATATTCTTATTGTCCCTCCGCATTGCATGACCGAACCATCTAAATCAACTTCCCTAATTTTTGAATTACGCAATGGCCCGGTAATTATTAACCCAAGTTATTTCGGGTTCAGCATTCAGCGTCAGCCTTTACCCTACTCAATATACTTTGTGCTTTATGAAATCTTTTTACATAGTTTATTTTCTATAAAAAAAAGCCGCAGATATATATAACACACGAAAAAACATTTAACATTTTCATCCGTGCAGGAACGGAGAAAGAATAAATACAATTTCCTGCGGCCCGGCGGCCTGTCGTAAGAGGCGACAAAACAACCCACAGCCAGGTGGTAGGGCATTTACCCGACTGGATGGCTACCACCCCTGGTCTAGAGTATGTCGCCATAACAACCTTGAGTTGTGTTCCGGCATTAGTGACCAGGTTCCAGGCTCCCTAAAGAGAGCAGCAGCGCATTCGTAGCACCTTTGGTGTTGCAAATGTCCATAGGCGATGGTAACCGCTGTCCATCAAGTGGGCCGTCTGCCTGTCTGCTGAACTCCTGCAATTAAAAAAAAAAAAAATTAACAATAAAAAATCCCGTAAAAGAAGATAATGTGATATATTGAAATACGTTTAATTTTAACACGTATTTAAGACACAGGCTCACCTATCAGTTAGCTTTAAGAAAGAAAGAGAGAAAAAAGTTTATTTGAAAAAATAGCGACGCACTACTTAGATTGACATGTATCTTAAAAAATTAAAGCACGTTGTTTGCACGCCATTTGTACCCCGCATTTCCAACAAACAAGGTTTACAATCAGCTTATTGTTGTCCCGGTATAATATCAGTCACATCCGTGATTTTCAGTGCAAACAATTTGGTTGATACTAAAGTTTTTGAATTCAAATTAAAAACGATTAGCCTTGTCAATGATAAGGCCTTTAGTATTTGGATCGAAGGAATTAAGGAAATATTATGAGTACAATGTGTCTCAAAACGTTTTACCTTCAGCCCCCCTAGAAAAATCGAATTAGCGCTAAATGAATAGAATGACATAATACTTAGCGTAACGAATATGTCATTCCCATACATTTTCAATTCCACTGTGCCACTTGTCTAGAAAGACAGAGCTTTTCAAATCAAAATAAATTAGCCCGGTTCTTGGAATCCTGGTTATGCGGCTTTGATCTTTGTCATTTATTAAACTCAACTCAACTAACTACATTTTATTTGTCAAATTTATAATAGTGTGTAAACAATGTCAATCCGCGTTTGCCTAATGTTTAGCTAATCACGTGAAATCTCACTGTTCTGCACGTGCACCCGCCAAAGACCCAAAAGCGACCGCTACTTGCGTAGATTATTATGACGGTGTTATTTATAATCATCGCTAAATTTATTGCCTGGATTAGCTCCAAAAGTCTATTACGAAACTTATGTGTTGTTAATCAAAAAAGTATATACTCTACTCTTATGTGATTCAGGTTTATTTTGACGTATAATTTATTGTGGAACTATGATGTATTTTTTTCTATTTATGTAGTTTTTAAGTCAATAAATCTTTTCTATCTTCCTTTTTTTTCCAAAGCGGTTTTAAAGTCTGGCGCAGTGTATATACACCCAATACTGCACTCCAATGTAAGAAACCAGTTTAACTAAAAAATACTATCGGACGGAACTGTCGTACGGTGGGACAAGACTCAAGAGAGAGGCAATTGTGGGGTGATGCTGCTAAACACTCTTCTATCCGAAGAGCGTGTCTACAGTATGACGTATGTCTAAAGGGTATAATACCCTAGACAAGAGACTAGACTAAACTTCAAAAGTCACATTTACACTGTTATTATACAGGTGTTATCGTTTGATACCAATGTAAGAGGAACTCGATTTGTCATATCCACGCTATCTTAGAATATTACTCTTGCGGTAAGGTCCATGTGACCACTTGAGAGCAAATAGTTAGTATGCAAATGGTTTTGTAGTGTCCTTCGGCCACTACATCGAAATTTAAAACTACTAAATGTCATTGACCTATGTTTCGTGCAAAACAAATTCCCAAACTCTCTGTTCCGCCGTCGATTAGATCTTTAACACCATTTAAGAGGCTGTTGTGTTATAAATCTTATTTCTGTTACAATAGGGTATCGTATTGTTTTTGTGGTGCTGTAGTTGTGTATTCTGAAATGTTTTAGTGCGTTTTTTTTATTTGAAAGTACTGTAAGACGTAATGTGAAAGGTTGTATAGCCACTAGCTAATGTTGCTCTCGTTGGAGATATAAAATATAAAAAATGTATGTTGGCGTTCAGATTAGTAACTTTTTAAGCGATATCTAATCATACAGAATTCAATGAATTTGCCGAGTATGTCTGTTTTTATCAATCGATCATAATCAATAAAATATTTTAAAGTATTTATTACCTACTACACTAAGCTCAAACCTTGTAATGAACTTGGTTATGATTATCATCCAGATCAAAGCAATTGGCGAATCTTTTCATACCGCAACTGTCCTTTAAGATAAAAGTAACTGCGGTAAAACCGTCACATAATTACATTTTTACTCTTCATTTCAATGTTGGAAAGCACAAAAATCCTCTACACGGTTGCGTTTCCTGAGCGCGTCTTTGAACTCGACCAAGTTTATGAACATTCTTTATCTCCTTAGGAATTTTTCTGTTTCAAGTGGCTTGTAATTACAATAATGAGTTATTAATTAGTGCTATTGATGCCAAAAATGACCGATCTAGCAAGAGTTTAAATAAAGCAGTTGGGACAAAAATTCAGCCACATTCTCATACAAGTTGTAAAATAGCGACTCTTAGATACAAAAATGTTTTTTTTTAAATTGTTGTATACGTTTGCGTTTGAACGCTGTCTCGTCTGATGTTCAGTGAGGGCGTGGTCCAGGATGGTGCACAGTCACCTAGAAGATATCTATTAGAAGATATACTCCTAACTTGAAGACTTCAAGAATGTATTTATCAGAAAACACAGACTGGCAAATTATTCCACTCTTCGAAAGTGCGCACCAAAAAATATAAAGCGAAGTGCTTCGTCTAGACTGGTGGTATTTCCAACAAGTAACGGTTGTACAAACCGGTTGCGTCTGGTTGTCCGATGATCAAGGCCGGCGGAGCCGCCTCCTTCTGTGAGACCGTCATGTCCGCGAAGGAGGCGGCGAAGCGGGAGAGGGAGCAATTCGCCACGCTCCTCTCCAGCCAGAGCCGACAGCGGCGCCGTAGGCTACGGCCGTGCGGGCGACCGGCGGGGAAACCGGACCCGCTCGCACATCTAGGCTGGAGAGGATGGACGCGCCCCATTCCGCGCGCCTCTTCTCACGTCGAGGTGAGATCGAGGAGCCGGAGAGATCCAGATCTCCAGCTTATTCATGGTGACGTCTGCCTGCAAGGGGCTGGCTGTCGTCCGTCCGGGCTGATAATGAATGAGCGAGCGAGCCCACAGCCTGGACGAAGGACGCTCGAGAATCGGACAGGGGTTTTAGTGGGTGTCCGTAAACGCGGCGAGGCAATAGCATTTCACACGTGAGGTGATAGTGCCACCCCGACCTGGCGAATCCCACACACGGGCCGTGACCTTTCTGTCTCATGCGGCTCACGGTCCTCAAACGGATTTCCCCTGTATTAAATAAAAATATAGGCGAGGAGCGACTAGGTCGTATACCCGTGGCCCTGACGTTAAGGGCGAAGGATGGAATACCGGGGGGTTTTACTGGGTATATCTAATTGTGCAGTGGCCTCCATCTTTACTTTAAAGGTGCTAGTGCTACTCCGACCTGGCGAATTTCACACACCGGCCGCGATTTCCCCTATACGCGGCGGATGGCCCTCAATTGGGTTTTGTTAAAAGAAGTTTTGTCCGATGATGAAAGCGTTTGTACTGTAACTTTGTACTCGACAGCTTATTTATTGTACACTGGCTTGTGGAAAACGTGCTCTCGTATCGAAACGAATGTTATTTCAAAGAATTATTTGACATTACTCAATGATAAGTTCAAGTGCAACGAGTGATTTATTGACCAACGATTATCGTATTATTAAATAACGTATTAACATTGTTTTGTAAATAGAACTTACTATGTTATTGGGCACAATGTACGAAATGAGGGTATTTTAGGAGAACAAACAGATTAAAGTTAAATTACGTTATTGTTGATCGCTCCCGGTTGTGGTGCAAGCCACGGCCGGCAACCAATTTGGGTGGGATGCTATTTGTGAGGTAGTGATCACCACTAACCAGACTGCAGGGATCCATTCCAAGACCAAAGGGTCTTGGAAGAATAAAGATCCTTAATGCCTGAAGCGGGGAAGTTAGACAGACGGACCACCTGATGGTAAGTGGTTGTCATCTTCTGTATGTCACAACTGTTTGTAAATATAAGAAGTGTTAGTTCTACTCAATACTTGCTGTACCACTTATAAGGAAACCTATTTTACCTTTTGTTGCTAATATCCTAATTGAGGTTAAACTAAGAACGGAACCGAAAAGATGAGATCCTATATAATTTGCCGTAACCGGTCTGACCTATTTTCCGGTTTCCAAGGGTCGGCTGGTACAGTCTACGGCTTTGCATTATTGCTCCACGCGCTCTTACATGCTCATCCTTTCTATGCAACCCCTTATTTTTCATATAAAACACGCGCTTGCCGTTTTTTTATAATCCTATAAATATTGTGACATTATAATATGATTAATGTATCGTGCTATCAAAATCAAATTATACCATAATATAATACGTCAATATTAATTGATAATAAGCGATGATAGATCGTATTGGTTTAAAGTTCTTTTTGTTTTTGAATTACAATGTATATTTATCATTTGGTAGTTTTATCTAGAAAGTTTTCAGGGAGTTATGAATAATATAGGTAATGTTATTGATTTCGATGTGTTCTTTCCTAATGTCAATGTCGCCACCTCGTATCGTTGCCGCTAGCGTCGCCATAGTGGAAAAAACGGCATTACGAATTACGTCCCACGAATTTATACTCATTTTTAAATTCGATATACAAACTCGTCACCCCCAAGAGACTGTCATACAAGTAGATAGGTCCAATATCCAATTTTGTTTTTTTTTGTTTTTCAGCAGACGGGCGACAGCCACGACTAGTGGGCTGACAAGCCCACCTAACGGAAAGCGGTTACCGTCGCTTGTGGACATTTGTAACACCAAAGGTACTTACTACCAATGTGCTGCCCCTCTCTAAAAGGAGACTGGAACCTGGCCACTAATATCGGAACACAATTTAAGGTTATTATGGCGGCATCCTCTAGACCAGGGGTGGTTGTCATCCAGACGGGCAAATATCCTGCCATCTGGCTGTGGGTTGTTTTGTTGCCTTTTGCGACAGGCCGCCCGGTCTTTCTGATCGTAATTGGTGGTTTTTTGTCAAATGATGTATGCGTGTCGAGCAGATAGATGGACATAAATGAAATAAAGATTTTAGTAAACAAAATTTTCAAATGTAACGAAACTATCACGATACAGACAGATACCGACTCGGGGAGTTCATGTCAGGCGGCTGGGGACAGTACCGCGAAAATTCACATATTTAAGTGATCGACTGTAGGTGTGATCGTATCCTAACAAAGCAATACATCGATTGTGGTCTGTAGTATATAAATAAATTACCTTACTATTTTGAAGAATGGGCCTGCGTGGCGCTCTGTTGTTCGTGCCTACCCCGCAAGGGACCTGGCGTGAAGTTATGTATGTATGTATTTTGAAGAAGTACGACGCAAATAGCTTTCAAAATTTCAAGTCATCGTCTGATGCAAATGATGACGAGATATTTTATTATTCCTAAACGCTGAGTATTTGTACCGAACAGGTTTGCTTAAACTTTTTTATATACTGCTAATTTATATTGTAGGAAAATTACGTAGATTATTGTGTAGTTTCTTTACGTATCGTTAATATAATCACATATGACGCTGTATCACTTATATGGAGACTGGTTTTACTAGACCGTTCTATACGGTTTCGCGCCGAGTGTTTTACACCTGTGTTCCGCGGTAGCGTACCATTTTCCGCGATAAACATTGTCCTATTTTCATTCCCTTTATTCAAAGAACACATACTTACACTACGTTTCATTATAATAACACGGAGGAAGAATACTAAAAAAAAACCAATATGCTCGGTAAAATACCGCGTCATATATCATTTTATCATAAGCCAGGGTCGAGAGAATGTTGCGTCACAGAATACGCAATATTCAAAATTGATACAATTTCTTCAGCCGTAATATAAAATTTATCGACTCTGCCGGGTTCTTCAGTATACATGTGTACTTACGTACTTGTAATATACAATATACTGGATGTAGCCATCCAGTATATTGTATATTACAAAGAACCAAAGGTGGTAGCCCACCTTTGGTCTATCTAAGGTATGCCGCCATAACAACCCTGAGTTGTCCCGGCATTAGTGACCAGTTTCCAGTGCCCCTTAAGACAGCAGCAGCGCATTAGGTGTTGCATATGTCCATAGACGATGGTAACCGCTTTCCAGAAAATGCTACTGAACTCGTACAATAATAATATTTAATAAAATAAAATTTTGCACACTTATTGTTAATATTCAAATTGACGGTAGGTTTTGATTGCTTATTTTGCCCTTTACGATGATTCTATTTATGTCATTACCAGTTCAATTAAATATATATGTCGCCGTTACTATTGCATACGAAATAAAATAAAAGAATCAATAATCTTTTGGGATTCCATAGACTTTTTTAAAAACGCAAACTTTGATACAATTTCCATGTTCCGCAAGTTACATCTAACTATGTCACAATCACTTTTCTTACTCACTACACTACTGTAACGGTCTTTTATGATCGCGCAGTTATGGTAAAGAAGTAGAAGAGCAAATTCTACAAGCTAATAATTACGAATACAGTTTTTTCTGACTGTGTATACTGCTTTATATATCAAGTTGTATAAGCCTTGCGCAGAAAGTTTGCCGATGCCTACTCGCTATTATTATGTATACTTATGCAAAGTATATACACAATTATTTATGTAACCTTTTTTTGTCAACCCTACTGACGCATGACATCATGAGGCTATAGGCAAATCGGGCTATGCGCACAGGTAGTATAGACAAAGCTTTGAAAAAATCTTGTATAAAAAAGGTTTTCTATCTAACTTTGTAACAATATTAGAGAATCAGTGTATCCGATAGCTTAGTATATAGTTTTAAGAGAGCGGTTATGTCCCGACCTTATTGAAGGTCACGTTTCGTGTAACCAGTTTACGCAAGAATCCTGGGTTAGATGTTAAAGCTTTTTACGAGTAATTTGTGTCTTCTCTAGGACGCGCCTGTTTTTTCATTACACCAGAACATTCTTTAATATTTTGATCTTTTGTCTCAGGTTCGAACTTCGACGGACCCTGATGGTGTGGAACTGCTCATTGGCCGCGTTCAGCATCATGGGCGCGTGTCGAACTCTCCCAGAATTCATCCATGTTTTAAGGAACTATGGCATCTACCATTCGATCTGCGTGCCTAGGTGAGTTAACTGATTCACATTTAGCTATGCACTCGTGCGTTTACGATATACGATACTCGTGTTATGCTACTAAGGGCTAAGTTATGTCACCAACTTCAGGTGACGAGTGACGGTTCCTGTATCTAACTATTTATTAGATTCACTTACAATCGGTTGCATTTTGACTTACGTTTAGGAAGCGTATGTAAAATTTTATCCCAAAGGGAAGTATAAGAACCGGGCATGATGAGCTTTAGTGAATGAATGAAGGAATCTTTATTTGTAGAAATATAGGTAATAATAGTACAAAAGGTGATAAACAAAATTGATTGATCTCACTATATTTGACCTTAACATGGTCATACAAATATTTGGCTACATGTCAATTAAAAAATTATAACATTTCTAAATTTATCAAGATAGTTTGATGAATTATATATGTGGGCGCCAGGCTATAAGATCTACACTGGCAAGAACGCCACTGGCAACACCAAAAAACGCTATGTTTCAAATCGTACCTTTTTACTCTTCTACTTGTCATCTTTGCCGCAAAAACGTATATTATCGTCTAATCTATGTTATTGTTCTAATTGCTGTAATATGTTTAAAGAAATAAATCTTAAGTCATATATCAAATATCAAAGTGCAGTCTATACAAGATTGCACTTTGATATTATATACCTCAATAGTTTACATACGTGGAAAGCTGTTGAAACCCTAAAATATATTAAATACAGAGATTAAAGAATGTCAAAAATATAGAATAAATCTAGATGTTAGAACTAAAAATATAAATATAATCATTTATTAATTATGTGCGAAGTTTTTACGAATGTATCTGCGCAATTTTTTTTGGTGCTCTGAGCGTTCCGTAAATTAAGCTAGTATTATCCGGTTCATTTCCGCCTTTTATTTTGCATAAATAAAGTGCCCCGTAAAAACATAAATTTGAATAATTAAACGTCACTGAACACTGTCGTGTTCTGTCAATTCCGCGTATTTTAATTGAATTGGTTCAATTTGGTTAATTCACCTGATACAGTAAAACCTCTGTAAGTCGAACTTGAAAGGAGACGCCAAAAAATTTGAGTTTGGACTTTTCGACATATCGACGATTTCCGCTTAAGCGAATTACGTAAAAAAATATAAGAAGAAATTTATTTCAACTGAATTTGAGTTAGACAAATGAAATAAATAAAAATAAAGAACATTTTTATTTTCAAGTTAAATGATACGTTACATTATGTATTTTCGAGATGTAAAGGTTGTAAAATCAAATAAGTTCGAGATACAGAATTCCAATTTATTTTTCCGAGTTATAGAGGGAAAATAAGTCCCTACTGAATTTGATTATAGGGAATCAATAATTATTTTAACTTTAGAGAGTTCAGATTTCGAGGAACAGAGGTTATGGGGTTCAAGGGAAGGGGGAACACAAAACTCTTTCGAGTTTGGGAGGTTTTCGATTTATTGAGGATCGAGAGGTAATCAATAAGTAAAAAAAATTCAATCCTTTATTATATTTTTTTTTATCTAGTAACCTTAGTTTGTCCGCATAGTCATAGACTGAAGTGTTATAAACTATTTTTAATACCTGATGCAGCTACTATAGGCGAGTTTAATAAATCACCATCTTTGACGAACTTGCGTATATTTATATTAATTAATAGCTGTCTCGGCAGACGTTGTCCTGCCCGGAAAAGCTTCAATCGATATGCCGACAGCAGCGCCATCTACCGGGTCCAATTGTGAACCAACTCAGAAAACTTCTTTGGCTCATGCACAACAACTTTGCTAAAGAACATCAGATGCATAGTTTTCGATTCTATAAAGGACATACAGACAAACATTCATTTTTATATATAAGATTACTGGCTTTATGATTAGTAAATTTATGCGCGTACAATTAATTCGTTTCGATGTTGCAACCAACTTAAAATCTACGGTTGACTATGAAATTGTAGACCGTTTTGTATAGACGATGATAGGTTCGTGACGTGCCAAGAAAGATTGTTTGATGTAATGGAATATCGGCTAAACTGGTTGAACACCCCCATTTAGGGTAATTGTTACGCGTAATTGCATTAAAATACCAATGAATATCTAACTCACGTTCTATACAAATAACTGGTATAATAATATTGCCCCGCGTCACGTATTTCAGTGTTCGTGCAACGACGTGATCCTGCGAAGTTATTCCATACGGGTACTCGGGCGAAAGTGTTACCATATCGATTGGCGAATATTGATATCTAATACTGTGAATCTATTTTAATTTTATAGTTTGTATGAAGTTCTAACCAACTAAAGTACTTTGGAATTTGTACTAAACTATGTATATTATAGTTAAAGGCAACGAGATTAAGTAGAACTCAGCATAGTGAGGAGTTTGCATACAAATCTGATTGTGTAGACCAGAGATTCTCAAAGTATTTTGAAATAGAGACCCCTTTTCCAAAATTAACTGATACCTCAGACCCTATAATCAAAAACTATAAAAATCCTATCTAGAGTTTTTTCGTATTGATACAAAATACTTACCAATTTTAAAGCTTGGCGGTGATTTAAATGAGTGCCATGATTTTCCCTTCAAAATTTAGAATAGAATAAAATATTCTTTATTGTACAAAGATGCTACATAAATTCAAGAACATTAAATAAAAGTACAATCGGCGGTCTTATCGCCCATGGCGATTTCTTCCAGACAACCTTTGGATTGAGTATGGCAAGGACAACAAAAGTCGGTAGTTGTTAAACTAGCACTCGTACAATAATTTCATTTATTAAAAAAAATTAGTAATATATATGATGATATATATACTAGAATAAATACACATATTATATTATATACATACAAAAGTAAACAATAACACTATAGCTTGAGATAGTAATCTTTAACTAATCTGTTAAAAGAAGGTAATGATCGTGTCTGCTTGATGTTTAGAGGTAATGCATTCCATAGTTGAATGTCCTGGATGGTAAAGAATTGTTGTAAAAACTTGTTCTGTTTAAATTTAATGAAATAAATAGACATTAAATTCCTTATACGAACTTGTATACGTTTATCGACTTATTCGAGTTTTTTAAAAGGTCAACAATCATACTTCCTACTAAATTATTAGCTATTCTTATAGCAAGTTGTTACACGTAACACAAGTAACAGTGTCTTGAAATTTGTAAACAAGGACTTGTGTTAATTACCAGGCGTCGATTCGTAGGATCTCGTGGACCCCCAAGTTCGGTTTTTGTTTATGTCCACCCCTGGGAAATCGATTTGGGCCCCAGGGGGCTTGATATCGAACACTTTGGGAATCCCTGGCGTAGATAATCGCGTAGTCTTACTCGTACATGAAAAATAAACTCCTCTGTCGTGTTTGACAATGTCCTTTATTTTTTAAAGTTGCAGCATATTTCGCTAAAATGGAGCGGGTCTGTGATTGTCACAATCATCCTTCTCAAGCACTGCACAATCTACTAAATCATGGACATGATCTAAAAAAATTGCATCGTGTTGTCCATCGTTTATAAATATAGTCTATTCCAGTTTTTTTAATAGCTTTTATGTGCAGACAAGGCATGTTTGAAGTTTTCTAATAATATAGGTTATAAGAGCTAGTCATGTTGCTGAAGTTTTTCTTGCGCCGCTTCTTCTCTTCAAGCCACAACATATTCCGGAGTGGTGGTAAATTAGATTGGGTTCCCATAAAGTGAATAATAACCATAAAAAAGTAAATAATGAAAATGAACAAGTTGGCGGTGAGCTAAAAAAACCTTAAACAATATTCATTGACACTTGAACAAGACAGTGTGTAAGTCAGAAAACGTTGAAGACTCTCATTCATAATAAAACTACGTTTTAACGGTTTTAAGCGCGGTAATTTATTGCATTTTTATTATTCGGACGTTTCGGCCACTTTTCATTCACTTTCATTGAAGATAATGTTGTCAAGTGTCAATGAATATTGTTAAAGTTTTGTTTACCTCACCGCCAACTTGTTCATTTTCGTTATTTACTTTTAATTTGGTTTATGGTTATTATTTAAATATTTACTCCTTTGCGGAGTCTATTCAAGAAAAATTACAGAAAGAAACAAAAATTCTAATAACGCTCATTTATGTTTAAGCTACGTATAAATAAGCAGTTTTTACTTCAATGTGGCCATTTATTTTCAAATTACTGACAAACGCTTCAATTACACAGTATTGGCAAATAACTGCAATTTCCGTAAGAAGATTGCTATATCCTTGATTTTGACCTAGCAGTTACAGTCCCTAGAGAATGCGATATTGCACGGACATTATTACGGACGAGATACTTATTACGCAATGTTCATCACGAAGGTTTAAAATTTCTTTAACCCATTTGTATAGTATAATAATTCCACTTGTAACCACTTTTTTTTTTGCTCGATTTTAGCTGTACTAATGCTATTTTATAACGATTGTATTTTTAACAGAATTCAAAAAAGAGGAGGTTCACAATTCGTCTGTTTTTTTGTACTCAGTTTCTACGTCAACTGTGAACCGGTTTTCAATTTTTTTCTTTTAATCGAAAGGTTATATATACTACCCGAATTGGCCCGATTGTCACCACGTCAGGATCTTATAAGGGGATTCCAAGGAATTAGAGCAACTCACGGAAATTGTTAACCAGCCTTTTTCGTAACACGATATCTCCGTCAATTGTAAACCGATTTTATAACATGCTTATACATATATTATTTTATACATTACTCGTATACAGTTCGATTCCTATAGTAACTGACTTCCTCTGTGGTTGGGTCGGCTATGGCTTTGCCGGTCTAGTTTAACGCAGAAGCTAAGGCTTTTAGTTCCTGACATTGTAAATTTCGTAAACAAACTATCCGTTACTTACTGTGGTCTGGGTGTCTGGGATTGGCTCCAGAGTGGTCTTTTGTGTATTCCCCATAACACAAGCCTAACTCGTTTAGCTTGGATATATACAATTTATGTATTTGTCTACTGATTATTTATGTTTTACTGTTTTACACACCTGAGTAGCTACAGATATTTTCCTTGAGTTATCTAAATTGTCTACGAGATTATAGCCGCCGATTACGGCAGTATTATTTACTCTACAGGTTCATTCTAGTGAACTAAACACCATTGATTCATGCAATTCTGGATCTATTTACAGATTCTCTTATTTTATAGTTCTAAACTGTTATCGGTCCGCGACTTCGTTCATGTTGAATGAATCACAAGTCAGAATAATAAGCACAATTTTTTTTTTTTTTTTTTTTTAATTTTATGGAATTTGTTATAGCGTGGTTAGTGGCTGCTGGTGCTTTTCTTTCTCTCTGGCCATTAGAGGCAAGGAGGCGGTTGAGGCCTCGAGGAAAATCTCTTTGATCCCGGCTTCTACTCGGCGGACGACCTCTCGGTGGCGGGGTTTGAAGCCGTTGGAGTCTTCCCGCATAATCTTGGTCTCTCAACGGCTCTTGTTGGTCAGTCTGTCGTCTGTGACTTAATACTAAACGTGCGCAGAAGGTTTGCCTGTAGACTCATGCTGTCACGCGTCGACAAAAAAGATCACATAAATAGTTGTTGCAGTAAATTAATTATTTTAATTTTATTATTGCATATACTTTACATAAGTATAGACAATTACAGTAAGTAGTCATCGGCAAACTTTCTGCGCACTGCTTATAATATGTGGGAGTTTTAAAGAATCTTTCCGAACAAATACGTTTCACTTGCTTATTGACCTTCACAGTGGACTGTTACTTATCCAAATTGAATTAAGCCAGTTTTAGTGTAGAAAAGTTTGTGCCTTATAAAGTTCCGTAGCCTTTTAGCAACGTTATTATGAAGCGTCCTATGAAGTCGTCATGGCTATCTGTCCATACCAAAGAAACACTTAGTAATGTCGTATTTAATTTACTGTTGACAAAATGTAATTAATAATAATGATTGTTTGATTTTTATAAATAGTGTAAATAATTTAATTAATGAAATACTGATGATGTCAGCGGTACTACCGATGGACCAGTTTTCTTGGTTGATAAATTCAAATTATGCGAAATGATTACCAAAATACTGATATGAGCGACATTTACGGTGAACTACCTTCATAAATTTGTCTTTTTCGATCTTACAGTATAAAACCCGGCGGGAGTGGCTCACACAATTCAGTGTAATTCTGTGACGTCGAGTGTGAGGACTATAAGTTCCGTGCAAGTGTTTTGTGTAAATAGAAAGAATAATACATAAAAGTGATTTATGGATTGAAACGACCGACAAAGATATATTCACACCTGCATACCTGTAGAACAACATTTTTTTATTACCTTTCAGCATTTGAACTTTTGTTTACTTTGTGATTTAAAAATAACAGCCCATTGTAATCTTTTATTGTTGTATTGTGATCACTGCCAAGTGTCTCAGATTTAAAATACAAGCAGATTCTAAGAAATTAAATCCACGCTGCCGGGCAGACATATTGCATCTGTACAGTATAAAGCAATGCCCCAATTGAGACATGAGGCAGTCAAGCGATATCCACAAGCGAAGCAAGACTTGTGTACATTCGGTAATCGATTTAGTGACGGACTTTGCGCGTGTTATTGAATCGCTCATTACTTTTGAACTGTTTGTGTTCAGTTATATTTGTACCTGTGTTTGTATAGTTCTAATAAACTATAGTAATTCTAACTGTATTTTAATTCGAGTCCTACAACTCGTAACAATATGACACCTTGTTGTAGCTAACTCCATCTAGGCAGCTCCTTAAAGTAAAACTAAGTCACGTAGAAAACCTATTTTCCTATAACGTTAGTTAGTTTATGCATTTGGCTTAATTTTCTTTTGCAAAAGAGGTAGCGGATTTCATCAAACTATTTATCATCCTTTTACATTTTGTAAACATTGTTACGTAACCATGATTGGCATTATTCCAAGTCTCTAATAATATGACCTCAGTGCTGAAATTATTCCTTGCTAACAACTCAAATAGGCATCAATAAGGCAGTTAATGAATTTGCAATGCTATTGATCTCAATCAAGAGGATAGTAATATAGGTTGTGTTGGTGTGTCTGACCGAATTTAAACTTTAATTTGAAGTAGATAAAGAGCATAAAGATTTTATGCAATTTTTGATTTTGTCGTTAGCTTTAAATTTGTTTTCCCAGACCACGAAAAGCGCGTTCCTTTAGTATCTCACAACGCGCAAAATGCTCCGTCTACCGTTCCAAATGACGACCACGGTCGTTATGGTCGTGGCGAAAACGTCACTAATAACGTAATTATTTTTGATCATACAGCGGTCACGACGACCCATGTCAAGAGCTGGGTTGAAGTGGGCGTTGACCACAGAGCATTAATATTCTCTATCGATTGACATTGAAAACGGCTCGATTTCCGAATCAACCAATGACATTAGTGTATTTCGTTGTCAATAAAATCAACGATTCATAATCCGTTCCGGTAGACTTTATGATTGTAACGCCCGCAAGGAAGTGGAACGGGACAAATCGCGGTCGTGAACGTGGTCGTTGTGAGTCTCTTGTGGAACGTAGCAAAAGTGTTCTGCTAATATTACTGTATTGGATAATTTTTATTGTCCTTGTCCCGAGTATTTTTTATTATTTCTTATTGAACTTAAACCTTATAAAGTTTTATATCAGCTCTATGAGATGTCTATAAGTAGAAAGCTGATGTCGCTCACATTCTGTCTTCACTCCAACGGCAAAAATGATGATATTGTTGACAACGATAAAGATAATTGTCCAAATTTTTGAGGTGTTTTAAAACCTTGAATCTAAATCTACTTTCTGTACTTATGATTCGCTAATAATCTTCGAGGTGACTGGTAATAATATGACATGCACAGATAGACAGATCGACGTGCGTGTCGAAATTAAGGATTCTGCATTGGCATTTTACTACAGACCCCTAAACAATGCATCTAGCAACGCGATAAGAGCAAGCTATACAAAAATACCAAGAAATACTGCTCAACAGTAGTAATGACGCAGGAACTGGGCGCTGCAGTGAAGGTTCGTTTATCTCGTTCAGTCTCGAGGTCGTTCGTTTAATAAACAATTAAAAGCGGTGTGAGAATAGTAGATTGTCACATGAGAGGTGAAAGTGACATATTTAGGCATGAGTTGGTTTGGTGCACGAGTGTAACGAAGTCGCTAATAATTCGAGTGTCTAAATAGGCCTTTCACTCGAGGTCAACACTCTGCTTTAAATTCCGAATATAAGGAAAGTAAATAAAAACTTATTCGTTAAACAAACAACTACTTCTCTAATATAATCCGGCGGTAAATCTATATCTAAATCCGATAAAACGTTATCACGTACGTCACATATGAAACGTCAGGTAAATTTTTTTCTCTTTACCATTCTGCCAGCCAGTATTTTTTTGTCACTGATATGAATGATAGTTTATTAAGCTCAAATTTATATAAATTAAATAATAATTTAGTGAAAAGTAATTTATAAAATAATGTGACAAAATTGTTGTTATTTTTGTTATTACAATTTATGCCGCGATTTACCAGTGGCTGTAAAAAAAGTTGGAACATGAGTCGCATGTAATATCTATGGTTCGCATAGTTTTTATAAAAAATTTGACAGCAAGAAATGAAAAAGGATTTACTAGGGTCTTCCACGTCTCGGAAATCGGAGATCTGTCTTTTTTCAATCAAGTGATTTAGACTATCCTCATCACTTTCTTTACTTAAGTCAGGGGTTCATAGTCGAAGAAAATTATTGTTTAGCTCGTAGAGTGAATATTACTTTCAAAGAAAATATAATCTGTTTTTTTTTTTTTAATTTTATGCCAGCCTTCAGTTAAAGAAGTCTGCGTATAATAAATAACATTTTACCATAATTATCAAGTCAATAGCACTTTGAACATTACTAATAACAAAGTAAATACGGAGTCCGATTCTTGTAAATATTCAACGTCGTCATATGGCATATGTAAAATGTGTAAACAGTGTATATAAGATTTGTATGGTAGGTGATATGTCAATATTTTCGAAGAGCATTAGAGAATATAACATGTTTCTATGGTTCCTGCTTTTTGTTTTACAAAGAATTGTTACTTTTCTATTAAATAAAAATAAAACATTTTATCATGTGACGATGGGATTTAGGATTCATCTTTTCATACATATCGAGGGCTACTTAACATATAGGCGTATACGCAATTTTTTTTTATTGTCTACTAAAAACTGTACATGTTACAATTTAGAGTCTTACCAGTATGCAAGTGTACCTAAAAAGAAGGGTATTCCTAATTGCAGCCTTATACAATCAACTCAGTTTTGTTTTATTCGCAATTTTGGCCCTTGTGTAAAACTACAATTTTGTCTGTACCCCCATTTGTTATAAAGCCCTCACTATAATAAATAAGTTTTTTGTTGACGTCAGTAACGTATATTACTTTAATGAGGCTTTAGCTTATAGATTAGTAAGCTATTTCTTTTTTTTGTGTCTAAAATAGAACAATTATACAGCAGACAGTACACTTCTATTCGTGCTTTAATCAGCATTTAAAGTAATTGGAAAAGATCGATTTGGAAAAATATCGGCGTAGAACGCCCGAGTTTGAACCTCACCACGCAATTCTCCAAAAGCGTCCGCTTCGTGTCTTCTGGTTTTGTGTGTGGTGAAGTGTAAGATGAATAAATAAATAAAATCTTTATTTCATAGCCATACAACATTATTATGTACACGTAAAAGGCACAAAAAGACAAAATTGTACAAAGAAAAGTATGTAGTTAGATGGGTTGCCAAGACCCCGTATTAGGATCAAATGGTATTAGCAGCCATCCATCCGACTGCAATAAAATACTTTCAGTTAAAGGCTAATTTGTTACATGAAAAGGAAATTCTGAATCGTAAACTAGTAATACTGATACAGATACTACTACTACTACTGATACTACTACTACTGCTGATACTACTACTACTGCTGATACTACTACTACTACTGACGCAGGCCGCCCAGCCACACATCATACATCTAATCCTGGTGAGTGGATTAGCGAAACGGTTTTTGGTATTAAACTTTTAAAACAGAATTTTAAAAGATGAATTGTGCAAGCCCAGGAAGTTATGCAATAGGTTAGTAAAGATTCGCATAAGGCAAAATACGTCATTCTAATAGTGCGTGTATCTAACTATGTTTCTTCACTTTTTGAAGACGTAAATCAGTTTACTAACACGGTTTGTAAGGACATTATTGTATAGATCCCATTTAAGGTTGCCATCAATCTGAATTCCTAAACACTTATATGTCAACCACATATAGCTTGATAAATTTGTATTAGATTGAATTATGTTAAAATTAAATATCATATCAAACATATTCGACTTAAATATTACAATATAATACCTACACATTTCTTATCAAAAATCTTCAAGGCTATAATTTAATAATTTAATTTTATTATTTATTACCTTTGATATTGAGTTCATAGAAGAATCATACCTGCATGACAACGTAATTGCATTTAGTCTTATTTCAAATTGAAACTCAGGTTGTCTTTTTATCAAAAAAGTTAACAAGCTATTGTTTCGGAAAAGAATAACAATACACTTACTTTGCATAAGAACTTAATATTATGTTATCTTATTTTATATTGAATTCTTAAAATGATACCCAAATAATCTAGAACGATTTGTTCTGAACTAAGGTAGTAAAGATGCTTAGTAATGCTGGGATTCCAACTTCACACATAATTGACTATGAAATATTAGCGTTAAATATAACGCTCACTCAAATATGAGTGCGTGCGCTTTTGGCAGTAAAAACCGGCCAAGTGCGTTTCGGCCCACGTACAGTGGGATAGTTCCGTGGGGTAAAGGGCGCCCATTGCTTTTATAATTTAAGGAAACATTAAACGAAAATAATTCATTTCACAAAAACTGGCTTTTGTTCAGACTAAAATTAGTTTAGTTTTTTTAGGGTCTACCGTCGTCTACTCTCCACACACAGTTTTTAAAGCTCTCCACATTCCTAAGTATATTACGACTGCTACTGAAGAAATATTCATCGCTTAGTTGTCCGTCACTTGTACTGCGGCTGTTATGTTTCTTTCGCTATTCATTACACTATTGAACTACCCCCTGTTTCTATATTTTACCGAGGATTCTCAATAATAGTAAGTTATTGATTTTGAAGCTACCAATAACCGGTGGTTAAGAGGGCTATACGAGGGTTTCACAAGCTCATTGACAGAAATACTGTTGGTTATCAGTTACTTATTCCCTCCCAAGCGTTTTGCTAACGCAACATAGTTGTCATAGTACGTACTATCTACCCCCAACGTAATTCAATGAGTTGAGATATAACTACAAAATAATTAAATTTTCAAAGGAAGAGACCTTTGAAGACCTCTTGTGATATACGATTGTAATTAACACAGTCATTTTATATGAATCTTGCATGAACAAAACGCCGTAATGTAAGCAACATATTAACTTTTTGAATAATGATTGTTCCGACGTCATTGGATTTGATATAAAAAATAAATATGAAACAGTGTTGTCATTGTCACTTCAGAAAATTGTCGTTAGTTGTCGGTAGGGATTTGTGGTTTTCAACCGCAATTTTTTTAAATAAGTTAAGACTAAATCAGCGGTTAACTTATTTAAGGTTCCAGAGTCAAATGACGGAAACTTTGTGGGAACTTTGTCCGATTTTTCGTTTTCAATTGTTTTAGGGAACTTTTTGTAACGCAATCATTTCACACAAATGTAGCGATAGATTTAATGTGTTATTTAAAGCGATGTTGTAATTTATTGTTAATGGCGTTAAATATTGACAGTACCTACTAATACGTTATCTATTAATAATATTATATTTATTCACAGTGTTAGTTTTAATGCTATATTTAAGACTCATTAGGTCACAACCGATAACTATAAAGTTATCGCAGGTGAAGCTCAAGAATAACAAAAAACTGTAGTCTAATTAATGTTTTTGGAACCGTTGGCCTTATTATTAGAAAGGTGGTATTAACGATATAAGTTTTATCTGTGCTGGCAACAACTGATAAGTGAGAAATTTGTTTCTTTAAATAAATTTCCGACGAAAATTACGAAAGTGACCAAAATGACCAAACTGACAAAAATGATGAAAACGAACAAATTGACGAAAATGACATCACAAAAAATCAAAACCTACGCATAGGTACATTCTGCGATAAACTTTACATAAATCTATCCCAAACTCTTTCTCTTTTCCGGAGTGAAAAGTATCCTACGTCTCTCCTAGATATTCAACCTACTTGATTAGCAGCCAATGCAAATAGAGTAGCCTGGAACGGGATTGTTATTGAGATATATTTAAACTGCGGTCCGTCCCCAACGACTACAATTTCGGAAACAAGTTAATTGGATTGTTTGGATGTTGGGCTAATGAATGTTTCATTGCGCTTAATCAATTAGCGAATACTACGGCGGGCCTTGTACTATTAACAGTTAATGTGATTGATTTGTGAGTGCGGTGTAAAAACGGTCGTCATTACTGGATTACTATTATATTGTCATACGACTTTTTCAATTATGAAATTATTATAATATAAATAATTAGAGAATTGTAATAATAAGAGGCCGTTGTACAAGTCCGTGAAAAGTACGAACTTTTCTTTTTCAGCCAATTCCTGTCCACTGCTGGACGTAGGCCTCCCCAAGTACGCGCCACATATCTCGCTCTCCTTCCGTCTTCCTCATCCAGCCCCTGCCGGCGATCTTGTGCAGGTCGTCAGTCCACCGGGCCGAGCTTGACGTCCTACGCTACGTTTGCCGAGACTCCGCTCCAGGACTCGTTTGCTCCATCGGCCGTCGGTCCTGCGACAGACGTGACCGGCCCATTGCCACTTCAAGTTGCTAATTTTGCGAGCTTGTCGGTTACCTGCGTTCTCTTATGGATGTCCTCATTTATGATTTTATCCATAAGAGAAACACCTAAAGCTCCATAGCCCGTTGAGCGACTTTGAATTTGTGGACCAGTTCCGAGGTGTCCATGTCTCGGCACCGTATGTCATGTTGGGTAGGACGCACTAAGTTTTACTAGAAATTACACACAATGCTTACGTACTAAGTTTTAGAGGACTATAATGAAAATTCGTTGTTCTTATTTGTATGTCATATGTCACTCACGTTTCAACTAACAATACCATCTCGTTCGTGACATCGTTGTAACATAATAAAAAATTCGACAGCTTGCGGACCTTTCACAAACTTCATAATTAATTATATTTCAGCTGGTACATGCACGTGGTCAAACAGAATTTGCTTTCATCAATACATTTTAGATTATCTATCAAAGATGTAGAATCCTAATAATATTTCGAAGAAATTCAAACCTGCAAAGGTCGAATAACTATTTATAACATTGGCTTTCTTAATATGTATTGTTTAGATACCTGTAACACATTGAAATAACAATGTGTGGTTTCCCAATTTCTTTTTCTTTGAAGTCGGCGAGTATCATTATTTATACAATGCCAAGAGCATTTCTTCATTGTTATCTAAATATGATTTCCCTGAAATACATACTGCCAACTTGTGTATTGAAGAATTCAAATACAAGACCAAATGTTATTATACATATGCTTTGAAGATCCCAGCTATCTTGTAGAACAAATATCTTCAGAGAAATGGGTTGCGTAACTATAATATAAATGGGTTGAAGCTAAAATAATTCCTTTGTTATTTTTGGACTTAGTACAAACACGTTTAATTTGTATGAATGTCATTAAAACCTCATTATGCCTCCGAGCAAGAGGAGTTTTCACATGGGGCTGTAACTCAATTGAAATGCGCAAAAATTTGATGTTCGCAAACCGGAAACAGCCTCAGGATACTTATTCTATAATAACATATTTAATGGAATCGCGGAAGGACACACTTTCCATGATCAAATTGATCGTGTACTAGCAGAAGGTGGTGTCAGGAGCCTTAAGAACAGACGAGCGTGCATGACAAGAGCTATGAATGTCAAAGAAGCAAGTTTGTAAGAAATAAGCCTGAATGGTGCTCTGTTGTTCGTGCCTACCCCGTAAGGGACCTGGCGTGAAGTTATGTGTGTGTGTGTAACATTTTTAATGTCATCATAAGCAAATAGACAAAGTTGTTTCATACAGTATGGTATTACATCAAAATTCTGGTCTGCATACAGAAATAATTTTGAGTCACCTGTGCTTCTTCTTAAGGAGAAATCTGTTGTAGTTAGAGATCTGAATATAGTGTTACACGACGACAAAGTAAATGCACCCCTGGTTTATTACCCGCATTTGGACTTCTTTTGTTTACTTTGTGTTTAAAAATCGTATTTAAGAAGAATTCTATAGTTATTGTACTAGTTTATGGCCGCAGGTGCGCAGATTATGGTCGGAAACTTCAGTCCACGCGGTCGATTGTTGTACTGTACAGTTTAGTATAAAATAGTGCCCGAAGTGGGGGTGGTGGTGATCAAGCGACGATTACGATACGAGCAAGACGTGTTTACTGTGTAGTACATTCGATAAGCGATATAGTGACGGACTTTGCGCCTGTTATTGAATTGTGCATTACATTTGAACTTATTGTGTCCAGTTATATTTGTACCTGTGTTATACGTGTTTACGCTATAGTAATACACAAGGCAATCTTTTTGGTTCGAGTCCCACACTCTGAATAATATTATAGATCTGTTAATTATCTATCCCTCATTACCTGCGGATCTTTCGGCTAGTAGTATTAATTACCTTTTTAACCGAATTTAACAAAAGGAGGAGGTTCTCAATTCGTCGGGATCTTTTTTTTTATGTATGTTCACGGGTTAATCCGAGATTCATGATTCACGTGATTCTTGTTTAGTTTGATGCGGAATAGTTGCAATTTGGTCCCCTAAAAATTTAACATAGTTTGACCCAGTAGTTTTCATTTTACGATCATTTTTTGTTCCCGTTTCTTGGGACCTATATTTTTTAAGGAGCGCGGCACCTTTCGTAGGTCTACCCATACATTAGACACTAAAAAGTAACAAATAAAAAAAAACCGACTTCAAAAACTAAAAAGTATAAAATAACTTATTCCTAAATCTATTATGATTATATATTACCTATCTAAAACATCTTGAAGTCGGTGCAAAGTAAAACATAAAAATTACTATATTTTGAAAATTACTAAGCTCCGACTTTAAGATGCTTTATATAATATATATTAATAATAATAGCTTTAGAAATAAGTTATTTTATACTTTTTAGTTTTTGAAGTCGGTTTTTTTAAACGAAGTTTTATTTTGTTTTATGTTGTTTATATCAAAGGTAATATATTCCCATGACGGATTTAATCACTATATGATTATATTTAGCGTTTAATTGGATATTTTTTGCTGTCGCGTCTTAAAGCGGCTGAGTGCACTCTAGGTATAGATGGAATACACTACAAAGTAATTTTTTTGAATATGCACGTTTAATAGTTTTACTTTAATTATGTTTTATCTAATACATAACAACAACAAAATACGCTGAGCGCAATCAGCCCAGTTTGCTGCAAAACTGTGGCGAGAAAATTCATATGCATGTAATGTAAGTACTGTTACGAGGGATTCGAATTAAAATGCCGTTAAAATTACTATAGAGTTAGACTATACAAACATGTATAACACAGGTACAAATATAACCGAACACAACAAATCCAAACGTAATGCAGAAGGTCGTAATTCAATAAATCGCGCAGTCTGTTACTAACAGATTACCGATTGTAGTACACGCGTCTCGCTTCGATTTCGATTCTTTCTAGAATAATCAGTAAACGCATGCCAATAAATAAATAAACAAAAGAAGACGATCATAAAAGTATAACAATTAGTTCAAATGCCGACAGGTAATAAAATGGGTTTTGTTTCAGATATGGAGGTGTGAATTTATTTTTGTCGGCGCCTAGGTTCTAAAAGCACGTTGCTAATTCTTCAAGTGTTTTAATTTAGAATATATTACACTGTAATATGAAGATGGAGGCTGTTGTCAGAAGCCCCTCTATACAGACAATTCTAAGTGGTTCTATATCTGGTGGGTTTTGCCGTCCTCCAACCACCAAATTGTATGACATTGACCGTGACCAGATCTCGGCGTATTTGCGCCAGAATCGATTGTTGGCCCGGACCAAACGAAAAGTGGGTCAGACAAGAATAGGTCTATATATACCGGGATCCTACCATAAAATACATTTTATTGGGGCCAATGAGGCTGCTGTTTGAATGATACTGAATGATGGGTGTTTTAGAATATAGACTTGTTGTTGTCTCGAAGGGTTACGTTATTAAAATAGCTAAAGAATAGGTAATAAAATTAGAAACAGTGTGACCCATTTACTAAACGGATTAATTTGGTTGTGGTGTGTTTGTCTGTTTCACTTCACTCACTCATTTTAAGGAAATAATATTGAATTGAAAATATTTTGAACACAAGAGTGTCCGCTTTTTCATAAGATCTTTATTGATGCCGTGAGTTAGTTACATTTGTATTAGTTGAGAAGTTAACTCGAGATAAAGCCTTTATCGTCGTTTGCACAGATATCTACTTAATTGATAACTTTCCAAAATCTAAACGATGATAAGAACTTAACTCGCCACTTTAGTAAGATAACTAACAACTTAACTAATCCAAATGTAAATGCTCTCGGCTCCACTTTCCAGTTCTTTCAATAAAATTTGTCATAAACTTCATACAAGTAACGTAGATTTTCTCGTTTTTGTTAAAATACTAGCTGTGCCTGTGACGTCGTCCGCGTGAAATTTGTTATTAAACCCCCCCGATTTTGAAACATTCTTCATTGGTTCTCCACGCCAATTGATCTTGTTGTGACGACAGCCTTATAGCCTTCCTCGACAAATGGGCTATCTAATGCTGAAAGAATTTTTCAAATCAGACCAGTAGTTCCTGATATTAGCGCGTTCAACCAAACAAACTCTTCTGCTTTGTATATTAGTACAAGATATGCTGGTTGTCCTGCGATTTAAACACTAAAGATCAATGACAGACACTGTTTAAATTTGTTACAAAAATCACTTATGCCCTAATGAATGCCGAATTAACTATTAATTTATCAACCAATTAATAAACTGTTAACATTTTATTCAATAAGTATGAATTAATATATTTTATATGACTCATTGACTCATCGGGTGATCATAGGGCTCGTGTTTACTTTGGAAAACGGATCACTATGGCGAGGAAACGTAGCCTGCCTTCTGGGCACCTTTCCCTTACTTATGGTCTTGAGGGAATGGGTAAAATACAATGCAAATAAGTTAATTTTTATTGTATTAGATTATTTATAAATTTTTTCATTGTACTAGCTTGTAATTTATGTATACTTTGTTTTTAAAATAAAAAGTTGGGTATGGCAGATAAAACATGAAAGTAGGATAAACGCAGTTGAAATGAGAGCTTTGAGAAGTATATGTGCGGTTAGCTTGAATGATATGACAAGAAACAGTGTGATAAGGGATTGTTGTAGTTTGAAAGAAGATGTAATAACAAGAGTTGAAAAAGGAATGTTAAGGTGGTTTGACATGTCGAGAGAATGGATAAATTAGAATGACCAAACAGGTGTATGACAGTAATGTGAATGGT
Source organism: Dendrolimus punctatus (assembly GCA_012273795.1). Taxonomy (NCBI): domain Eukaryota; kingdom Metazoa; phylum Arthropoda; class Insecta; order Lepidoptera; family Lasiocampidae; genus Dendrolimus; species Dendrolimus punctatus. Next base: position 3,443,688 of record CM022534.1, on the reverse strand, counting down.
AGAGTCGTTGCCGGTGTACCGAGACGAACATACCATGACGAAATATCAGAATTGTTAAGGAGAGGTCAGGTAAAAAGCATTTCAAATAAACGTGCATGTATGAAGAGGTTAATAAAAGTAGGTGAAGCGAATGTTGTTTGTCAGGATCGTCGCAAGTGGAGATCCATAGTCTCTGCCTACCCCCATGGGAAACAGGCGTGATATTATGTACATCATATATATGTATGTCATTAATATCGTGCACCCATTAATTGAATTAATATTATCTATTGGATTGTATGTATTCTTTTGTAATTCTAATCGTAACTTATCAACTATGTAATCGTTAGACATTATAATTGTAATTGATTTATCAATGAAGTCTGGCGAATCGATTACAACTAGGGTCAGAGACAGATAATTAGATATTTGTTTATATCGTTTATACCTTCAATGATAAATTTACGAATATATATTATATATAATTTCGAATGAAATATTATATTGGCTTATTAATTTTGTTTGCGTTTTTTTGACGAGGGTTTATTTGTTAGTGAACCGCCTTTTTTTTGCTGTTCTGGTTGGTCTGCTTCACTGAATCGGCGTTACTTATAAATATAAAAACTATCCACAGTCTTGTCCCCGGATAAATCTCTGGTATACCCCGATATAAGCTAGGTCTGTGTCGGGTTTCATTTAAATTGGTTAAGAGGATTTTACGTAGTAGTTTTTTTTAATCTGCTGGTCCGAATTAGATTATGATTTTTTCTCTTATTTAAATACATAGTATAACAAATTATTATTGTTTCACGTGTCCTGTAGCAGAACTAATTATGGCTTAAATGAATCGGCTTACTGCAATGAAGTACAAAGATATTTTCTATCATTCAAAACTAACTTTTAAATTAAAGATATCAGGGAAATTAGGATGACTTCTTTAATGTTTGATAGGATATAAAATAACACGCTTCGGCCCTATAGTTAATATAGGCAGTAAGGCGTGTTGTAGACTGTGTTAACTAAGAGATATTTTTTGCAATAAAGGAAGGTCTTTAGGTTATTAAGATAGGTCTTGAAAAACTATGATGATATTTTAAAAGACTTCTTTATTTAAGTCAACTTTTAAAAGTAATGTACCCCCCCAAAGTCACAAAAACCGCGAACTACACGGACGAAAATTCACAAAATAGCTTTAAAAATATTTCAAACAGAAGTTGGTTTGAACAAGATCTATTAAGTAGTTTTTAGGATATGGGATGTTATTTTTTTTTCATTTCTGTAGCCAGATGTCAAAAACAGTACATGTTTGTACGCCTCTATAATAAGACCTTTATTATGCATGGACTGACACGTACCTAGCTGGTTTTTGTCATTTAATTTACCAAACATCGGAAAGCATTCACAACCTAGCTCAATTAGTATCTTAACTAATCACAACCTGATCAAGTGTCCCCAATTAGATAAATCTATGCCGAACAGACGTAAACATTGCATCAAGAAACGTAAGATATCTGAATGGCCAACCGGAGTGGTCAGTGGCCATCGTGCCACACCCGAAATAGAAAGTGGTTACGTTACGTAATTGGGAAATTATGCGTACCACCCACTCCACGTCATGAATACAGCTGATCGAAGTTAACACCTGCATTTGATTAGCCTACTAGTCTTGTTTTGTTTGTTTCTATGCTACATAATACTCTGCTTCTCCTTATATCCCTGCTACACCTGGGATTATGTTAGTGTTAGTCAATGCGGCAATTACATAACGACAGCGGCTTAATGATTTGAGATGCGTCAATGTCAATGACGTCAAATATTTACAAATAACTCGTGTAAATACAATAATGTAGCAAATCCTTAACGGCGTTGTTTTTCGATGCTAAAATTAAGCTTAACACAACTTTTTGGGTTGTCATTTAAAATAAAGAATAATTATGATTTTAGTTTAAGTGTGTTAGTGTTATTTTTAATATCACCAACTAATGTTTCTTAGCCTGTAGGATGAACTAACATTACATCGGAGCGATAACGAGCTGAATCAAAGGACAACTAATATCATATAATGTTTTTTAAATATATTCACACATGTGTGAAAAAGTGTTTATCGTGTAAAATATAAAAAGAATATTTTTTTAGTATTATTTTATATTCTAATTAATTTAATCACACCTAGTCATAAATTGTTAAATCTATCGTTTCACTCTGGCTGCTTGGAAGAGATCGCTTTAAGCGGTAAGGCCGCCTTTTATTCAGCTAAATTATTCATTCTGTAATTGTCTATTTTGGTGAAAAATTAAAAATGTTTTCTATTCTATTATTTGTAGAAATTTTTAAATATTACAAACTTTTCATACCATACCTTTCTCTACTGTCATTTTAGTTTGACTTGTATTTAAAAAATAAATTGCTTTTAATTTATAATAACTTGTTAAGTGCTAGTACGAATAGACGCCTAGCCTTAACATTGATATTATATATTGTTATGACTCAGGTCCCGACAAAAACAAAATCCACCTGCATATCTGAAACAAAGCACATTTATTGCCCGTCGGCATTTGAACTAATCATTATAACCCTTTTAAGAACGTCTACTTTTTTACTTTGTTTAAAATTTGTGAGTAGAAAACAGTCCACTGCTGTATTGTTATCTTTTACGGCAGTCATTAGCCAGGCGTGTCGGATTAAGTCGGCTTAGATTCGGGGACATTACAGTTGCGCAGTATAAAACGATGACCTGATGGCGGGGGTAGTCGGTCGAGCGAGAACCACGAGCGAAGTGAGACTTGTGTTCTACAATTGGGAATCTAATGAGTGACGGACTTTGCGCGTTTTATTGAATTACAACCTTCTGCATTACGTTTGGACTTGTTGTGATCGGTTATATTTGTACCTTTGTTATACGTGTTTGTATAGTTCTCATAAATTCTATAGTAATTCTAACGGCATTTTAATTCGAGTCCCGCAACTCGTAACAATATTATATATGATAAAGAGAAAATAGAGGACTTGACAGTATAGTAACATATAACTGTATATAACATAATACATATAAACCAGGCATAAGCGCAATATATTTTTATATATTTATTTCTGAAATTGGTGGAATATTCTAAAAAAAACCAATCTGATAAATATAGTTTCTACTAAAATTATGTATTTTCTGTTAATTACTTTTTTAAACTACACAGCAAAACATTGGTCTTGAAGTTTTGCCGAAAATTATTATGCCAGCACTTTACACTTACCTACTAAAAACGCTGCTTATCCAATTACGAATTGCGAACCAAAAAAACTGTGATGATGGTATTTTTCCATTTAAGCCAAATTTACATGTAAGTCGTACAAACAAATCTTTTAGGTATATGATTTTTGTCTATTTATCACATCCATCACTAATTGGTCGTACTACTTTTACGATATGTCGCTAATAAATAATAATCTCCAGACCCGGTTTGTCTTAAAAGTTTTCTTTTTTTTATATATATTAAATAGGTTCGCGTTTGACCACGATCACGCCCGATGCCGGACGATGATGCGGTCGAAGATGGAGCACGCTTACCTAGATAGTACCTATTTACACGAGACTTGAAGATACCCGGATTAAGTAAACATAATATGTATTTGGCTAATTTGAGAGGACCCTTTTCATCATATCTACTTGCTTGTTTTTGAATTTGATACTTTACAATTAATATTCCAAATGCAAATGTAAATAAATAATCATCAGACACGAGGTCGTATTCATATTGAGAGACTTAGGAGTCATATAAACGCTTTAAAACTTCTCTAACTCAACAATAATAAGACCGATATTGTATATCTCCAAATTAAGTAAGTTTAATCGGTACAGGAACGGAGAAAGGATACTAATTACTGCGTCTCTTAACAGGCGTAAATACAACCCATAGCCATAGCCAGTCGGGCAAATGCCCCACCACCTGGCTGAGGGTTGTTTTGTCGCCTCTTACGACAGGCCGCACGGCCGCAGGAAATTGTATTCTTTTTCCGTTCCTGCACGGATAGGTAAGGTTAGGGTAAGGGAATGAAAAGGAGGAATGGATAGGATATGGTACTGGAATAGCGGGAGGAGAGAGGTTGAAATGGTTCATGCATGAAACAAGATTAGCACAAGGCTACCCGTTTCACGCAGATATTCTGTCGGAACGTGACATTACAATGACCGAACTGGCTTTAAGATTTTTAATCGATATAGTAATTCCAGTATCGCTCTACCGTATATATACAGAATTCTTGAAATGAGGATTAATTTTTTTATGAACAACTTAGGGTTTCTGGAGTTAGGGGCCGTCCACATATTACGCCACACGAATTTCATAATTTTTTACCCTTCCTACGTTCTTGTCACAGCCGGTCACATTCGTGCGACTCCTCCCTCCCTGGTGTGACGTCACATATTATGCAATTTTACATCAAGGTTAGAATGAATTAAAACGGCAGTTCCGTTATTAGTTTCATTTCAGATTATTATTTAATAATTTAAACACTGCTCATACAAATTAGATAGAGTTGGAAGTATTTTGAAGTTTTTCGTCAACAGTTCAAATCTCGTTTCAAAGTTTAAATATATTAGAATTTGAAAGGTAACGTCACGAAATTTAGGACCCGGTCCACACTTTGTCAACTTCGTCAGCCTCCCCCCCCCACTCCCCATCTAAAGTGGGACATAATTCATGGATTATGGCCTCGTAGGGGTATTAATACTGAATAGGTACCTACATTTAAGCTTTTGGTAAGAATAAATAAATATGTGTTTTGATTTCGATTACATTACATTGAGAGAATAAAAAAATACACGCGAAAAAATTACGGGTTACAAACAGATGACGATTTAGAAAAACCACAAATTTAATTATCTAATGTATTTAATTCGTAAATAGTAGGTACTACAGCATTACATGAATTTTAATTTCGATCAGCAGTTTTCCTTTGTGCAGCAGATAAGGCGGTTCGGTTTCCAATATGTAATTAGTCTATATTGAACTTTATTCGCAAGCTCAAGGTAGCTAGCAGCTATTCATTCTTAGTTGTGTCCCGCTTACACGATTTCGTCCAGTGTCTTGTGAATTAAGATTGATTTACTGCGCACGTATATCGGGAGTAATTAATTATTACTTGTGTAATATTGTATTATTACAAAAAAAATTGTAATGGTGTGTATAATAAAGAGTTTTCTTTCTATGTAATTCCAGTTTCATCGAACAAGACAAAGTGTCCGGATTCTGGACGTGGATGTTCGTGATGTCCAAACTGCCCGAGTTGGGTGACACGGTGTTCATAGTGCTGCGCAAGAAGCCGCTGATCTTCCTCCACTGGTACCACCACATCACGGTGCTGCTTTACACCTGGTACTCGTTCACGGAGTACACGTCATCGGCGCGCTGGTTCGTCGTCATGAACTACTGTGTGCATAGGTAAGATTTATTGCATTAATAAATACATCATCATTTTGGTCGATATCCACATTTGTACGTTTTAGAAATAGAATAGAATAGAATATTCTTTATTGCACACAAGAAAATAATAATACACATGAAATATAAACAGATTCATAACTTTCAATGAGCACAGAATTTAAAAAAAAATGAAATTAATGTTTTCATATTTCTCGCTGTTAGCCGTTGGTCTTAATGCAAAGTTTGGTCCCATTTTAGGACGAGAATTTGTGTGGCTTATTTTGAGAATTTAATTAAATACTTTTCTTACTTATCAAGTATTTTTTATTCTACTACTGTAATCAACTCTTGTATCTGATATACGTCCCGTATTTAAAAAAGGCAATGTACCCTGCATACATACTGCAATGTATAAACAAACTAACAAGCTTCCATATTTATGTAGCTGTATATTTTGATCACTGAAATTGAAATGACGTCAACGTATAAAAGTCGTCCACCTACTTAGTTTAATCGAGTTAATATCCAAATGCATCATCATCTCCGTAGCGTAAATGAAAGTTTACGACTGAGGTAATGTGCAATTTAAACGCTAATTCCAATTGTTCTTTGTAATGTCTATGAATAGAACAATTCGCAACATGACACGGCCATCGAGTTCGTTGAATCGATTAATTTAATCCTACATGCTTTGTGCACAGACGTCTGCGGTTTGTTTCGTGTCAGTGAGGTTAGATTCACACTGTGTTGCCGTTCACGGTTCCATATTGTTCCGGTCTCGATCCGTTGCCGGTCCGGTTAAATATTTTTAAGAGAGAATCTGAGAATTCTCACTATTGGATCGCTGTAGTTCCGATTCGATATAGCGCCGGTACCGGTTCGTGGAAAATAATATTTGACAATACTAGTAGTGTAGACACAGGGAGATTTGACAGGACCGAGGTCGAAGCGAGATTGAACCGCGAACGGCACGACAGGTGATTAGAGTCACAACGATATATTGAAATATCGATCTTACAATAACGATATTGTCTGTACTAATTGAAAATATCTTTACAATTAGTACAGACACTACACTAATTTTGGAACTTTTCTCTCTAATTCAGGGTGGTATAATGAGACACGAGATTTTGAATGTACGTGTTTCTTTCTATAACACGCTTACTCTCTGCAAAGGGTACCTAAATTAGTCTAGCGTAGTAAGGGTTTTGCCTCAATATGAGTCCCGGCACGATTTTCGAACGGTAACCATGCCCATGCCCTGGGTATTAGAGAAACTTCCGACATTTTCAAAGTATGAGGTATTATCCCTTTCCAGTTAGGGACAAAACACAATATTTTATCGATATATCGATAAATTACACAAGGGTCCCAATTCTGCTATTAACTTTAAATTTGCACCAATCAATTTTTCAGTTTTATTTTAAAAAGAATATCATGTCACTTTTATCCCTCTTCATTACATGACCTACCGTTTAGTTTTAGTCTTTCTCATAATTTTTGTATTTGATATTGTAGCACCGGATAATTATACATTTTTAATTACCTAGTAACGACTTGTGAATAAGACGCCCTTCAACTCTATAGGTTAACGAACTACCTACGACCTTACTTAGATTAATGTTGAAGATAAACGACTGGAGTACTGTAGCTCAGGTTTGAAAAAGCTTATTTCCGAAAGAGGACATTTTCATTGACAATTCATTAAGATATAAGACTGTAAGAGCCAGCTAGATTAAGATTTGCTCATAGATAGATGACGGTAGGTTACTTTGTCAATCATAGGGTTGCCAGGTGCGTTCTAAAAAAAAACCAGGACAAGTTTTTTTTAAATGAAAGTGTTGTTGCCTGAGTTTGTTTAGTTTTTAGTTTTAGTTTTGACTAGTCCACATAATTGACCGTCTCTGTGATTGACTAGGGGAGGCCTTTGCTGGCTAATCTCAACACAACGCAGAAGCTTTGGGTTCGATTCCTGGCACGCTAAATTGATTTTAATACTTGATCGTCTTATATTCCATGATAACGGCTACTGAAAAGTTAACGAAATATCGAAGTAAAAATCAAATAAAATGCCGCGCTTAAAACAGTTAAAACGTAGTTTTAATTCTCTGTTCAGAGATTAATTTATACTGTGCGGTGATATCCTTAGTATTTCTTGTTTAATGTACTATGTAACAATAGTAGTTTTATGGTGATATAATATCTCCTACTAAGGGCGGTAGTTAATAAAGTCCTAATAGTCAAGCCTCATCTGTGCCTCCGTTGCTTAATCAAGTATCCTTAGAGTTAAGATCTTCATAAGAGCCATTCTAAAATATTCACGATAGGTCACGCGCTTATTCAAAGTTTTCAGAATAACGATAACGAACCCAAATATAACATCAAAAATAAAATAACCCTTTTTCCGGGATAAATAGTATGTCCACCCTAAATGTTAAAGTTACATATGTAAGAAGTTTTAGCCAGATCTCTCCAATACTTTTTCCGTAAAAAATTACAGGCAAACTGAAAAATATACTTTTATCCCAGAAAATATCCCATTTTTTGGTATAAAAAGTATCTTTTGTTTATCCTCGTCATCGAAAATATATAATTTTCCTGAGTTTCAACCGAATCGGTCCGATCGTTTTTCGGTGAAAGTGTAGCAGACAGACAGTTACTTTCACATTTATGATATTAATAGGAATGAAATATTTTTGATGAAAATATAATTAAGAAAAAAAATTAGTTACAAGTTCCTGCATTGACGACGATATATATTTCTATTTTTTTATATTTATATGAATTTTCAATAATATAATAGAGTAGTTGACAGTCCAATCGAGATATGACTTTATCGTCTTACAAGCGCTGAAGCTATATATAAACCATTGTTGGCGATTCCATCCAGTCAACTTAGTTATGGTGTTCAAAATTTTTAATATTTATTCATTTTATGTTAATAGTGTCTACAAAGTACAATATTAACATTTCTTAATGTTTTGAATAAAATAGTAGGGTCTTCCTGGATGGAGGTAATTGCGCAAGCGAGTCCACAGCCCGGACAAGGGACGTTCGAGGATCGGCCCGGGGCTTTAGTGGTTATCCCAAACGCTGGCATGGCAGTAGCATTTCTGCGGGGATGCTAGCGCCACCCCGGCCTGTAACGAATGCCCCCACGAGTGGCGAATTTTCCCCCTCGCGCAGCTCATGATCTTCAACCGGATTTCCCCTGGTAATAAAAGGGTGCTGATTATTATACTGGTGTGCCGACAATAGTATAGTTTCCCCTACATTGAATATGTATGGGTGTATGGAATCTGCCCCGAATAGTCCCTTGTATAATACCCATAACACAAGCGTTACTTGATTAATTTGGGGATATACAATAATAATATTGTTTGTTTCTCTGCTATTTATAAAATTATATTACTATACATGTTTCCTTAACGCATAATTTAATATTAAGGTCTGTTTGTTCCACAGCGTGATGTACTCATACTACGCGTTGGTGAGCATGGGTAAATATCCACCAAAGATACTAGCGATGACAATCACCTTCCTGCAGCTCACGCAGATGATCGTCGGCTGCGCGATCAACATCTGGGCGCACAACTACATGGAGTCCGCTCCATCGCACACCTGCCACATCAGCCAAATCAATATCAAGCTGTCGATGGCGATGTATTTCTCCTACTTCGTACTGTTCGCGCAGTTCTTCTACAAAGCGTATCTGTCACCGAAGCCGGGGAAGAAAGCGAAGATCGAGCCCATGCCAGAAATCACGTCCGCCAAACAGATGACGCAGAACGGTTTCCCCAGACAGAGGAACGGCCTCATCGCCGCGCACTAGTCGTCACATTGTGATTTGCTAGATTTATATTTTGTACAGGTTATGGCTGTTATATGTAGCGTTATTTGATTAGCGGTTTATAATTCGTCAATTGGGCTGACCCTTTTGTCCCGTCTGAGATTAGGCTGCGTGCTAACCGACCACCGGCCCCACGTGTCTGGCGAGTCTGTTGTTACATTGTTTTATAGTTTATTATAAAATATTTCAAATATCCAAGTTTGTAAATGATAGTTTGCCACAGATTACGTTTCCAGTGAAATATTATGTTTAATATTTTTTGTCTGTCTCAAATTTTTGTCGTGTCTTGTACAAAACTTGTGAAAAACCGAACTGCTTGTCGCTGGTCACCAATAGCTGTGGTCGGTGGCCCGTTTGCGCCTAGCCTAAAGGTCGCTTTGGTATCAACACTCTCTATCTGATAGAAGTTATAGACGATATTTCTGTTGGGTAATTAACTTAATAAGCCTATTTAAAAACTTGACATCCAGACGTCACGAATAATTTAAATTATTTATAATTTAAGTATAAAAAGTAAAAAACATTGCTTAAATGCAACATTATTAAAATTAATAACAAATTTATTTTATACCCTGAATATAAATGCAGTGTATTTACAATTTATATAAAACACATGCTCGTAAATCAGTTTATAACAATTATTATATGGTATAAACCGGAGGAGCATACATTTTTACTTTAGAAATTAATTTCATTTTCTTATTTTTAATTCAATAAGTAAGCAACTGTGACCCTTTGTCTCAAAGCAAAAAAAATGTAAATGAATAAATCTGTTAAAATTTATTGTTATTCATATTCAGTTACAGTAAGTTTGTAGGCTTCTTTAAGATCGCTTAAACTGTACTACAAACTTACTCTAACTTTGAATAAGACCGGGTAAACTTCAGTTTAATTTATTACAGTCCGTCAGATATCATAAATTTTATATGACGCATATAGGTATAATCCGATACCAGCGATAATAAAATATCCGTAAGTAAAACTGTTTAAACAGTCTGTCTTTACCGTCTCATTTCCGCAAAAAGGCAAAGACAGAGATAGTTGCGTGTAGGCATTTCGCGATGATTTACGAGTTTGCGATCAAAGGCTCAGATATTTTTGAAGTTTTATATAGCTCTGCGATATTTGAGAACGGTTACAGATTAAATTTGTTTGGTATCAAAATCTGTTATAGAGAATAAAATATTTAATTTTTTGCATTCGAATAAACAATAGGCATTTATTAAAAATAAGTTACAATGGAGAACACTTTTTGCAAGTCAAACATAATATAAGTTACAATTTAATTTTACTTCCTAGTCTATGTACACTGTTTCGTAACCACGTTATTGCAGTTAAGGAGAAGAAGCGGCAAGAAATTCCCCAGCAACACGTCTAGCTAAAAATTGTTTTGCTTTTTATTAATCTAGCTCAAATAAATTTTTAAAAATAAATTTTACACTGAAGTATGTTACACAATTACTTTTTGAAGAATTGAGTTGTAGGAAACAGTGTATATTCAGCAAGACAAAGAAAAAGGAAAGAAAAACATTATAGTTAGAGAACACTTTGAAGGTCATACATATAAGTTAAAATTTAATTTTACTTCATGTTCATTCTAAGCATGAAAAATATAGTGAAACATTTTGTCCAAATGAAATATTATAATGCCATTTTTGTCAATGTGAATTTTACACGTAATCAATTGTTTCTCTTTTGTTATTGAAAATTTAGTTTTCATAATTTTTTTAACTGATTTTCAATGTTTTTTTTATAATTCATATTTGGGAAATTAAAAGATATTTCGTACTTTTATAGTTATGTTATATTTTATACGGCTGTATATAGTCAAAAAATAATTTATATAACACGCGAACATATGGTTAAACCAGTTGACGAATTAAATAAAAAATTGCACCAATTGAGGCACATAAGAGTATCGTCAGTGTAACATTCAGTGCTAGTTAAATTACGTTCGCATGGCGATTTACATTGTGAACCTTAAATGTCTATGACGATACTCGCAAGTGTCAAAAACGCTACTTCAATAAGGTGTTCTTAGAGAAAAAGTTATTTATGAAGTAAAAAAAAACAGATAATGCTCAACATTTGAACTTGGAATAAGCGTTTATGACCGCGTACATACAGACCCAACGAGGGCGAACGGTCGGCCGTCGGCGAAGTAATCGAAGCATTCGATCGAACCTCGAAGTAGGACCAACTAAAGTAAACCTAACTAATTTGTTGGTCCTGTATGTACGCGGCCTAAGACGATGTTAGGTGCTACTGTAGAGGTGTTATCCCGAAGCAAGTTACGCAGTTGGTGTCCATATTAAATAGGTTTGCGCGATATTTACAAAGAAATTTTATGATTTTTCAAAATCATACAATATCCCGTACGATTAATTTTAATAAATATATTGTTTCATCCTTCAAATACATGTATAGAGACCAGCCCTAATTTTTATTTGTTCTCTGGTTTATATTGTATATATACAAATGTGTATGTATAATAATAATTGTACACCTATCTGCCAAATTTCATCCGTAAATTCCCATTAGTTTCTGAGAAAAACGGCTGTGATATAACATGTACATACACCAACGGACAGACATATATATATATATAAAGGCTCCATAGTGACTAAAATCCCAAAATAGCTACGGAGCTTTAAAAATGAACGTACAAAGCTTAGTTACCTCTATCTATGCTGTATAAAAAAGTACACTGATATTATAAATATCCATATTGATATGGTATTTATATGATATTTTTGAATTTCTTTTAACTCTAGGTATTGTTCACTTGCATTTATGTGAATTGGTATTTAGCGAAAAAGGTTTATTTTTCAGGTAGTTAAGTATTACATTAACATCATTTTATGTGCTTTATTTGTTATGCATGTGTATTACACAGATATGGAATACCCTAATATGTGCATTTAAATCATGTTACACTACTTACTGTTGTACTTTTCAACGAGATTAACTTATTTTTGTATTATTTTGTATAGTTTATAGTTTTAAACGGTTTTTGTTTTGAAAATTTTTGAACATTTTAAATAAATATTAATAAATCACGTTTTCTCTAAGAATATAAGTAAAACCTAATATGTTGTTATCGTATTTATTATCTACTTAAAGGTGAATAAAGTGATCTTTATGTAATTTATTAAATGGGGTGTAGTTGTACCAATTTATTTTGTTTTTGCTTATTTGAAATAATTTAGTTAAAACTTTGCTGGTATTTGGGATTTTTTGCTTTGATATGCTTGTGAAACAAGCGCTCAAAGTGGTGATCACCCACTTTTTGGGGGAATTAAGTTGATAACTTTTTTGTTTTTTTTTTGTACTCTGTGGTGGCAATAATTAAATATTGTATAGTGTCAAACTACCCTAATGTGTCATTTATGTCTATAATTCGTCTATCGTCGTCAGTGAACTTTCCACTTAAAAATTCAACGAAGATTCAGAGAACTGGCTGAGTATATACTATACACTGTGGTGTTCAAAAATATAAAATTAATGTCTCACTATAGAAATATAAACAAAAGGAATTTTGGGAATCGTTGTACAAATATTATTTGTAAGGTTGTTCAAAAAGATATCCGAATTTTTAAATATTACTTGCTCGCCGTAATGTTTTGATTTTGAACAGAAACATATGTTCGTTTTGTGGCTGGTTTGTTGTAATTGTAATGTGTTTCATTGGAAGAATTATTTTTAATAAGATTTGGCTACAAAAGTTATTTTTAAACTTGTAACAAATTTCAAGACTTATGGTACAAATCTTTACATTACACCAAGCATGTTGAACTTTATTCTGTTTCAGTCAGAAGTGATCTCTATTCAAAATAAAATGAAAAAAAAAGTTCCAGTGTACGCTTAGCTTAATAATCGATTCTGCATTGCAACAGATGGCTACTTACAGACTGATAAGCAATCAACAAATAATTGTGAGTTTTTATTTATTTATTTCAAGGACTTTTGGACTAGCGTCCATATCAGTCCGTGAAGACAAACTTATATGCACATAAATAATAATAATAAAATAATAGTGCATAATACATATATAATATAGTACATAAGCATAAAATAACAGTCATTTTGCATGCATGAACATGCAAAATCTCTATTTTTTTATGCTTTTAAAAAGTTTAAAACTAACTTTGTTTTCTGTGTTTAATAACTGATTATGTATAGACAGTAAACGATGATTTATAGTTATTGTATAGTTGATGTGCAGCCATCGATCGATTTTTAAGCCTGGCGACATCTTTCCTCTTGTTGTCAATATAATATAGCAATGAATTTACAAACAACCCAAAGTACTAATAACCCCACTAGTAAATTGGGTTGTTTTAACCTTTTTATTTAATAGGCAAAAGAAGTTCAAAAAAAGCAACGCATCCGTGTGGTATTTTCACGATGCAAACGGTCGAGTTGAATGTTTTATATAATTATTATTATGATCGGGGAAACTATATCATTGTTGCCACCCCAGTACAATAAATGTCACCCTATTATTTTATTCAAAACGTTAAGAATTAAAAAAAAGAAAATACTGTTTTTTAAAACTTGAATAAATTGACTGGTCGCCAATTATTGGGTGGGTTAACAATGGTATAATTGACCCTAATTGTGCGCCTAGTGTGTGGTCGATATTACGCAAACGTAATTTCGGTGGGAAATAGACTTAATTAGGAATAGGTAATACTTGACGCTTACGTTGGACGCATACAAATTATCATCGCAAGACTTGAATGTCCAATATGCAATTTTAAGGGGACGTACACGCTTTACTGGCGCTATTTTAAACTTTTTTTAAATATTTTATACGAACCGGCTAGGTGTAAGTATATATTTCGCCAATTAACCTATAAGACGGAACCACCACGAATTTGTTGCCAAACTTGTCACACACGGCTCATCGGGAAGTCCCGCAAGTATACAGATAATTGAAACTGATGTTTTCTCCCTCTAACTTGATAGAATCTGTATCAGAATAAAAGAGACGACATAATTCTCTTGGTTTTGCCGCGGTAAATTTTATAGTAGTTGGCAGATTGTAATTTTTTAAAATAAAATTTGGCCCTTATAGAAGGTTAAGAGCGACTAAAGCCTTGTGTAAACGGCCCGGCCGACACGCTACCGCCACGCCGCCGCCCTACTATTAAGTGAATTCTGTGCATATGCGATCGTTGTTCGCCGCCCCACTGTTGACGGTAGCTTGACAGCGAAAGTGTATCGGTAAACATAATTTGGCTGTGCGGCGGCGGAGAGGTGGCGGTGTCGTGTACACGCGCGCCAAGTCATGGCAGTAAACAGATAAGTGGAATATGAAATTTATGAGTTGAAGTGTCAGTTTTTGTTCTGATAAAAATTACTAACAAAAAATATGATTTTGCTCTTGATATTGTAATTAACAACCTCTGCAGTATTGTCTGGTAATTTTTAATATCTGGACTAATATTAGTAAAATATAGTCTAAAAATCTATTTGAATTAGAGTCTGAGGCAAGCGAGAAGAATATTAGAACTGAGAATCACCCACCAAAGTAACGAAGAAATTTCTAAATCCAACATAACTGGATTGCGCCAGTGTCGATTTTTGACATTTTATTTTAACATTATTATATTAATTTTTTTTTATTATAATTGATAATATCAATTTTGGCTAATTTGATCCGTCATAAAATATTTGAAATAATAAAACGTTAAAAATCAATTATATGATCGGTGGCGCCATCTAGCCTACCGGCTAGGTGCCTTGAGGTTTTAATGTTATTGGGCTATTGTCTTTATTCTTTGATTGGCGATTGTTGGAGGTGGTTCAAAAATACGGAGTAAATATGCGGGGTCCCCTTAAATATTTAATGTAAATATAGCTTCAATTTTAAACAGTTTTTTTATTTGGTATTTACATACCAATCAAGCAATACCACGCGCTAGTGTATTATAACTTAAACGCTTTGTGAAAAAGGAAATGTTACTATGTCTCTTTTAGTTAATTAATTTATGATATTCGTATTGTTTTGTAGCTACTTGAACACTGAATTTCAATCTAGGCTATTAAGCCTATACTCTAAATGATTGCCATTATAATATATTTGTGCACTTTATTTTGCGACATAATTTATTTCGCAAAATTCATACGGCGAACGCGCAAGTTAATAGTCCCTGCAATTAAGTTTAACGTGTCGAACAGTTATGGCATGAATATAGAATGCTTAATGTAAATATTTGAGCAATATAAATTTGGTTCAATTTTTTTATCATAATTTTCGGATGGTCCTTCCCTTATTAACATATAGATATATTATTATATTATTACTTATAGATTTCAACTCTGCTTTTATACACTACCCTGAGTTAGAGAAAAGATCCCTAAATTAGTGTAGGTAATAACTGTCTAATATTATTTTAGTCCATGCAACCGATTAAAATCTAAATAGATATGTAGCCGCAGACGTCCGATCGCCACGGCGGCCGCTCACAAACTGTTGCGGACAGAATCACTCCACTGACGTCACCCCCGTAAAGCCCGTGCGACCACGCCCCGCCTACCGCGGGGACATAGCTCGCTCCGTTAGCTGCTAAGCGTCTGCATTTTTGTAGTACTTTAGTAAGCGCGGAGCGAGCCTACATCATGCATTCCTGAACTGCAATTCAAACACACAACATTGTTTTACTTCTACTTGAAGACCTCAAAAGATATGAATATGTAATGAAGTTAGTATATAGTTTTTATCCAGTGATTTAAAAGAAATAATGATAAAACAGTATGCGACGATTCAGTATCCTCGAATTCATAAAAAGTTATCTATAATACTATTGTCTTTCTGTGTTATGACGTGAATATACCTCATTGAAGCTTACTTAGTAACATTCCCTTGTTCAAAGTGTAGTTTAAGAATAGATGCGTCGAAAGTGTCAAGTCACAATATTGTGATGTAAAAAATAAGTATGATAATGTAAAATAATTACACAACGCTTTGGTTAAATGGGATTAACGCGAAGACGTTATTCGTCTTCCTCGTTAGTAAAGTGTAATTAGTGTTATTTGGATTTGCCCTAAACTGTCCGCTAATGTTATTAATGGAAAATTAGCAATGGCTAATAAAATTTATATAGGATCATTATTTGACTGGGTGTCGCCTAATACCTGTTAATATATGCAGTACCTTTGGGAGGTTACTGTTTGACATGTATCAGGCGACACTACGCGTTGGTTGAAACAGTCTGCATTTTTAGAATAGATTTTAGCCGAATATGAATAAAATATACGGGCGAATGTTATTAGAGAATTAGCCGATGTTAGAAAAATTCTCTTAAAATATTCGTGTAGTTTGCGCCAAACTATATGGCGCATCAATGTAGTAGCAGAAGGTTGCGCAATAACTGTTTTTTATGTGTTATTACGGTCATCTGTTGTTTAATAAGAAAGAGCGATTATATAGTTTGGCGCAGATTATAAAAGCACTTGCGTCAATTTCTTCGACAAATTGGTTAAACGGAAATCACAAATCAAAATCACTGAAACATTGCATAGAACTATATTGTATTGATCTAGATCATTATTTTATAAAAAAGTTATGATCGCTTGGGAATAGGTATATTTTTTGTTTATATTCACAAATATTATTGAGGACCGTTTTTGGTATGCAAATTTGATGCATAGCCTCATTGGGATGGGAACGACATCGCGCCTCTGCGAGAACAATGTATGCAATTTATTGTGAAGGTATTTCTTAAAAAAATTATGTAATTTTTTTTATATAAATTCCAAATCGATGTCAATTGACAACAATGTAGACATGTAAACAAATTAACGCACTTTGATGACATGTTTTAAAAGAAAATTTTAGACATGTGCTCATTTTTTTTCCAAAGTGAAAGTGACTTCACACTAATCATTTTTTGGATGATAAATAGCAAACCTATGAGCGAGTGTGCATTATCATTTCATATAAAATGTTGAAGTAACTGCAAATTGCAATATTCAAAATTACAACTTGTTCTCGCAAGAATGCGTACGTAATTAAAAATACTATTGGTATAGGGCAGGGGTCGGCAACCTTTTGAGTCGGAAGAGTAAAAAATACATTTTTCGAAATTTCAAAGTTTTTAAAGAGCCACAATTTTTTTAATATTTATAGTAAATAATAAGTATAATAGTAATATTTAATGCAGTTTGTCGCGCGGCGAAACTGCGTGGCTATCTAGTTAAAAAATAAAATTATGATACACAATTATTATTTAACAAAATATTTTTTACACATCGAGTCCTTTAGCCACGTGACTTCTTCCCGGAGCATTTTTACAATTTCTTGCTTCCTTTTAAAGTCTTCGTTTATCAAATTGCAGAAAAGTTGCTTTATCGACTCTTTTAATGTATTGAATTTCATATCACATCTGAAAGAGAACCGATTGACTGGATTCTCTTGGTCGGCACCCCTGGTATAGGGTACTAATAGGTACTTGTTAGTATAAACACATTATTACATTACAAAATATGTCGTGATTGTATATTGGACATAAATATTCTCAACTAAGTATGTAAACACTCACATTATTATTCATATTGAGTTTGAGGGCTTCTTTAAGATCAAACTTACTCTGACTCAATATGAATAAGAGCGTCGACGTTTAATTCTTATTTGAGAATATTTTCTAAAAGTGATGTAACCGAAACACCTGATATTATAGTACACATTGTGATCAGCATTTTTAAAGTTTTATTTATATTTGTCCTACAAAAACAGTAAAGTGTCTTTTCATGGTTATAAGATAGAAATGAATAGGTATTTGTACTTTTGCTTCTATAAATAGTTATTGCTTTAAATTCCTGTGTTGTTGGTCGAAAAGCTGTAAACAGTTCAACACCATTCCATTATTTTACCACAGTAATTTTTGATTTATATTTTAATGAAACTAGATGGAATATTTTCGATGTTATTTTATTTCTATATTGTGTTTTGTTATATTGCCGTATTTTTTAAATATTTTTTTCAGACCCTGCATAAGAAAGTGGGTTAATTCGCATTTATTTTTTGTCATAACTAAATACATTGTTGAAGCTGTTTTCTGTAGTGCTTAATAGCGGTCACAGTTCCGATAGAATAATTTAAAGATATATTTTTGTGAGTGATATTTTGATCGTACCAAAAATATCTATGTTGAATGAACAATACTAATAGCGACAGATCATTGTAATCCGCCAGTGCAGTGGAATTATTCTTGAAATCATTAATTTGTATTTTCTGGGCAAATAAAACGTTAATGCGTAATCATTATGATTTTGTTTTATTCTGTTTTTGAAACAAGAGATGACACGACTTGAGTTTCCAACTAACTAGTGTGTGGCATATAATTTGAACATATAAGAATATTTTTTATAAGTAAGCATTAGACGAAAGTACGAAATCTGAAGCCATCTGTAATAGCCCCAAAACTCCCAACTACATCCTAAGTTTCCTAAGTCACATTTTGACTGGTTGGTGTCAACGGCGCTCATCATTCTTGTGGAAACTGAAGTATCTATTTCACTAAACTTATTCATTTCTGGAAAATTGAATTGCACACCGTCGATTAATATTAAAGGTCGTATGTTTTATGGTTTGCTTTTCAGTTTATTATTATAATAATTTAATCGGGTTTATGACCGATAAATCGGTAACCATAAGCATTGAGTAAACTGCAGTGAGTTAGTGAGATGAATGTGTTAATACACCGATGCAGTTACCTGAGTTAACACGATAGCGCGATAGAGGGCAACTAATCTGACAGCTGATAATGACATTTGACTGACAGACGTCAAACGGGTTTTTCTTAAATTTCAACATAATAATTATTGTTTAAACAACAGATTTAGGCTTGTTTTAATAACAATGGATATTATTGATAACGATATTAGGCAATGGGATGCAGATGACGTGAAAGAACAATTTGGTGACAGTTTGACCCTATTGCCTTCAAACGACAATATTAAGGAGCTGCAGACTATTCTACGGGACAAGTGAGTAAGGTTATCTTTATCCTTATGGCAGGCCATTTCTCTTCTCTCTTGAAGTCTATTGTTTGCCAATTTTAAAATGACGCCAAATTTAACATTACCAATAAATTAGAGGTATATAATATAAAAAGAAACCTTTCATAAACTTGCTGGTTGTTCTTATGTCTTTATTGAAGATAACATTGTAGAGACTTTATTTGTTTTCATACATATTATTATAATCATTAAGGTTAACAGAGATATGCTTGTACTTTCAAAAACAATAATAGCAATAATTTTTCGTGACTAGAAACACAACAAGAAGTGATTTCAAGTTCTATGCTGATCGTTTAATAAGATTGGTGATTGAAGAAAGCTTGAACAAGCTACCTTTCACCGATTGCGAAGTGGTCACGCCTACAGGAGCCCTATACAAAGGCCTTAAATATGGCGCTGGGAACTGTGGAGTGTCTATTGTTCGGTCTGGGGAGGCTATGGAGCAGGTAAGTCAAGTCTCCGATACACCTGTTTTTAGAGGTTTTGACTGTTGATCCTTCTAAAAGTTTATCTGGAGTTGGCACAAATTCGCTCAACACATTCAATTGAACATTTTACAGATTAGAATAACAATTTTTACCTTCAATTTTCATTTATGTTCCATCTTGATATCTTGCAGGGTGTAGAAAAAATGAACATAAAGTTCATGTTCTGAGTGAACCTATGTTCACTCTGGCACTAATGCCAGGCACTTGTAAAAATAAAGAACCTTTATTTCACCTACAGATGTTTATCACAATTTTTTACACATTGAGAGCATAGTATATTCTAAAATTTTCGCTGGATGTACACAATTAAAACTATGTTTTAAGATTTCACCACATGGTAGGGCATTTGCCTGACTGGTTGGCTACCACCCCCTGTCTAAAGTGTGCCGCCATAACAACTTTGAATTATGTTCTGGCACTGGTGACCAGGTTCCAGTCTCCCTTAAGAGAGAAGCAGCGCATTTGTAGCACCTTTGGTGTTGCAGATGTCCATAGGCAATGGTAACCGCTGCTGTCTGGCTGTCTGCCTGTCTGCTAAACTCCTGCTATATAATAATAAAAAATATTTCAAAATAAGATTACACTCCCATAGAGTAAATAACAAACAAAAATTAATAGAAATATAAATCAAAACGAAAATAATTAGTATCAAATATAAACCAAATAAAATTTAGTTTTAATTACATTGACAGCAGTCTGGTTGCCTCCTTGGTATGAGCCATTATGTTCAATCTCTCGCCAACCTTAGGCATTCACAGTTAGTTTACATTATAATGTAACCAAACTTACATCTTATAATAATCTTTCAATTTTTACAGGGCCTCAGAGATTGCTGTCGCTCAATCCGTATTGGTAAAATTTTAGTTGAAAGTGACACAGATACACATGAGGCGCATGTTGTCTATGCAAAGTTCCCCGAAGATATTGCCAGGAGGCAAGTGTTGCTCATGTACCCTATTATGTCAACTGGCAATACTGTGAAACAGGTTTGAAAAATTATTGTACATATCTTGTTTTCAATTAGTACAAAAATCTGTGAGAGCTACTAAGCTACAGGTTATGTTAGTGCACTCACATCCTAATTCCAAATGGCACGGGTCAAATCCTGGCTGAAAAAACATTCACCACTTAGATAGTTGTATGGTCTATGGGTCATATTGTTACAACTTATAATTGCCACATGCTAAATGTGAAGAAAATTAATGTGCTAGCTAAAGCTAATGTGATGAAATCTGCTCATTGTGATGACCAATATACCTACCCCAAACCCACTTTGGACATGTGTGGTGGGTATGCTATCTGTTTCTATATAATTGAAGCCCCCGGAGCCCTGTAGAAGATATTTATGGGTTGTTATTATTTTATTGTGTGCAAATAGTAGTTTTCACATATATTTTGGCAATTATTATCAATTATTTTGATATTATTATTAAAGACTTATTTTGTCTGTGTAAATAGTATAATCGGTATTAGATTTATTTGAACATTTAGTATGACACGAAAAGATATTCTAATGCCAGCTATATAAATAGCTTCTGCCGCGGCTTTGTTCCCATGGAACTGGAAAAAAAAGTAAGTTAAGAAAGCACCCTGATTTTGAAACATTTTTCATTAGTGCACCGCTCCTATTGGTCTTAGCGTGATGATTTATAGCCTTTAATAGCCTTCCTCTATAAAAGGGCTATCTAATACTGAAGCAATTTTTCAAATCAGACCTATAGTTCCTAAGATTAGTGTGTTCAAGAAAACAAACAAACAAATTCTCCAGCTTTATATAGTATAGACTGGAATCTATTGTAAATATTGTAATCCGTTATCACGACTCCTGAAAGGTGGCCGAAACTTCGATATAAAATAAAATTCCATAGTTAAAACCTAGTTTTAATTGTGAAAAGTTTCAAATACAAATCTGTTTTTTTTTTAATATTTCAGGCAGTGAACGTATTGACGCAGCATGGAGTCAAAGAAGAACGTATTATTTTATCCAATCTGTTTTGTACACCAGCCGCAGTACAAGCAGTCGTTGATTATGTACCAAAGATGAAAATCCTCACGTCCGAGTTACATCCAGTGGCACCGAACCATTTTGGACAAAAGTACTTTGGCACTGACTGATATGAGGATGAATTTGAGTTTTGAGTATTGTTTATTATTTAGCAAGGCTTAGATAAATTGTTATAATTATGATTTCTGTTATAAGTTTAGGAAAAATGTTGCTTCTTATAAAAGCCTCTAATTGTAAGTTGACTTTGTTTATTACTGTATAGGTTCGCGTTTGGCCATCATATCACGCAATTTCGAGCGGAGATATAGTCTTAGATCGAGAAAACTTACGTAGAAGGTACATATTCATACGAGACTTGAAGACACCTAGGTTGGAAGTTAGAGGAAAAATAAACTCTAGCAGTGAGTTTCACTTCTTTGCGGTGTGTGTAATAAAGGTGGACTCGAATCGCTTTATTTGTGTAGGTGGTATGTCTACTATACAGCGGTGCTGCATGCCAGTAATTCTGGTTGCCCAATGATGGAAGGGTAACTGAGCAAGTTCATTTACACAATAATCCTTATTTATTATTAAAATTTTATTGCATTAGACTAAATATCTTGATTATAATCCAATCTCCATGCGCAACTACGATAACGCATTTGTGTAATGTATTTCATGTAAATAAGTCATGTGAAGTATGGTCAATATTGTAAAAATGATGTAGATAATAATAATATATGAAAAATGTCTAAGAACTTGTAATTTTTACTCCCAGTTGACCCAAATTCAAGTATTTAAGTGTATTCGTGAAAGTCCCTCCCTAGTGTGACATCACATATTTTGACATTTTACGTCCAGAAAATTTTAAATCAAAACTGCAGCTGATTATGATTATATTAATTTAAACTTAATTTGTACTTATAAGAAAGCTTCATCTACTAAATTCAATATTAATTTAAGGATTAGGCATATAGTAGAAGATCCGACCCTACATCGACCTTCACCGAGCTGATAATAAAATAAAACTTATTTTATAATAAATTTAGTGTATTAGAAAATATATTAAAAAGGGGTTGGCAAAAAAAAACCTGGACAAAATATTTTTGATATTTTTTAATAAAATGATTTTGCATTAAATGTTGTAACATCAAAATAATAAGAAAATTTTATACAGGACTAAATGTATAAAACATAGAATGTGCAGACGTGTAGGGTTGTCTATAATTTACCTGGACAAACTGGGTTGCCAGATATAAACAGGTATGTCGATGCCAGTTACTTTCACTTGTGATAATAGAAAAAAAATTATATCAGCATAAGCGCTGTTTTATTGCGAACACGTTAATATAGGGTTGTCTGCCAAAAATTTGATCCTAATAGAGGTTTGCGAATTTTAAAGATTTAAATTTCGATCAAGATTTTTTTGACAACCCATTTTATAGTACATTATGGTACTAGTGTGTAACATTGGTGATTACCGCCGAGGCGCCATTGAGACTCGAGCCATAGGCGAGGGTCTTAACTATTTAAATAAGAAGTTGCATGAAATGAGCAAGCAATAGGAACATTAATTTATTTGTTCTATAGAATACGATCTTTTTTTTGAATAAAAACTTTTTTAAGAACAAAGCAACTCAACCAATATAATTTAAAAAAGAATCTACAACTCACTAGTGTGTTATAATTTTTTTTACTCACAGTTTGATTATGGGTGTCATTCTGTGCCTAATTGCGGTGACCATAGAGCCACTTTATGAGCAAGTGTGTTGAAAAATATATTTTTTCTAATGTACTAAACTTATTATAAAATAAGTTTTATTCTATTATCAGCTCGGTGAAGGTCGATGTAGGGTCGGATCTTAGACTACTAAGACACCTCAGAGGTGACGACCAACCAATGTGCTGGTGGTAACACAAAATCTAGCAACCCCCTCCCCCTTAACGCGTGATGCCTCTAATGCGTACCGTCAGGACTGGACGCCTGACGGTCAGTGGAGTACTTACTGTAACGGTCTAATTTTCAATTTTCATTAGTTGACAGGGCCTACAAGGTGCATGCATCGGGATCAAGAAATAAACAACGAACAATAAATACTTTTAATTATTTATTTCACTTTCATAGTTTTACAATCTATGGGTAGATAGATACAAATTTAATTATTTCAGATCACACAGCTAAGCGGTTTGTTTTAAAGTGTACACATTCTTTTTTATTATTATTTAATACATAAATATAATTATTAAAATTCAACATTTCGAATAATTTATAACCCTTAACAATTACCGTTTAAAAGTGATCCCTCATCGTGTATGGTCTGCTCGCGTCCGCGATCTTCAAACGTAGATGTTACTCTGTATACAACTCTAACTCTAAAAATAGTACTTTTATCATGTAAAAATATTTAAACATTCAATTACATTATTGTAACACGATCTTATTCGAGAACAAAAATATTTTTTTTATTATTATTTTCATTAGTACAAACTAGATGTGACTTAATCATAGTGTTAGGTGGTGAACCACCGATGGTATGTATATATGGCAACACTATATCTAAAATCTCATTTTTTCTCTATATAAATGTGACACAGCAACACCATCGGCGTCCCCTCGGATAAAAAGTGCATACTCCCGTAATAAATACTTAATAATCATAACACGTAACATTACAATGTCAAATATTATTTCTTAAAATTATGTTACATTTCAAGCACTTACATTCTTTTAAAATCTAATTAATTTTTTTGCATCTGGCAACACCAGAGGATGTTGGCACCTATTTACTTAGAAATGTTGTATTTTCATTGTCCTTTCACTTCTATTCGATTCTCAAGAGAGGAAGGCAAGATTTTAGGCACAACATTTATAAATAAGTTGGTAATTTTGATTACAACATAAAATAATAATATATACCCCTCGAATTGACTTAGATATGTTATTAAGGCATCGTGTGAATCGCACTAGGTTTTTAAACTAGGACTACATACAACAGCCAAAGCGAAAATAATACGATTAGCACGTAAATACAATACAACGACCCCATATATACTCAAACACCACTCAAATTTTGAGTATTACTCAATCGTCTGACAAACTATAAAAGCTACATGTCGATAGATTCAAATTTTTGACTTGATGTTTGAGTAATAAGGTCTTTAGTTTACATAAATTAAGGGGTCTACTCTGAATGTAATAATAATATTTCGTATTCGATTTTGAATGGAAAAATCACTAAAATGACATGTATAAATTATTGTTTAAATTTAGAGTAGACCACAAGTATCTTGCTAATAATAAGTTAGTGACAAAGTCAATATATATAAACAAGTTTGTTGAAGAAGCGATTTCGTACATTTGTGCATTCACTTGTCTCAATTTTTTTGTTATTTTTCGTAATTTATTTTTTTGTATAAAAATAATCGTTAACAGTTCTCAGGTAACTTTCTAAGGGTTGGCATGGACCTTTCGAAAGTTTATTTTGTCGATAAGGTCGTTAAGCTTGTCGCTTGATGTGTCTTGTTGTTTGGAAAAACACCAATCTCTCGCGTTAGCAACTACCGGTAGTATGGTTTTGTCGCTGCACATGCACAAAGAAAAACATCAGTCACATACGACATAAATTAAAAAAATAAACACTCGGGGGCCCTTTTGCTACATTCAACAATTATAACAAGAAAAATATCTATCTTGACAGACGATCTTCTAATAAAATCGACCTGCAAAAACGATTATCGATTAAAATTCGACTATCATTCGCTATTTTCAATTGAAAATCGATCTTTCGATTTCAAATCAATAATCGATAATCATGACAATGTCATGATGATGATTTAACCTTAATCTGTATATTCAATGCTATAACAAAATTGTACGCAACTGAACAACTAAAGATTTTTTTATAATTTATTAACTTATTAAAGTTAATAAATCAAAAAAAATTAATAACTCTAGCTATCACTATGAAATCAACTAAAGTTTTGACAGCTAACAAGAATCGACTAAAAGATTTTCAATTAAAAATCGTCACAATTCGAGTAGCAAAAGCCAACGTAGCCAACTTAGGAGGGATTTAGTATGGGTATTATAGTTTTCCGAGTGCACAAGCGTTAAGGTCACAGATTTACAGTTCACCTGCAGACCTTTAAAAAATCTACATACATCACACATGAAGATTACATACAGACCGATTTGGTCGCGGTTAAAAATCACACAATTTTTAGACGACCGGGAATGATTCACTCGGCTCTGATGCTGGTTTTCTATATATCTTCAACGATTCTTTTAGCGTACCGTTGGCAGAAAATTTACATTACTTACACGGTGTCAAATTTCTACCAGTAGTATAAGGCAAATGAATTTATAATACGATACATAGAAATCGAGCATGAATGGCATGCATACATTTACGTGCAAACAACAATACAAGATCGAAAAGTACAGAATAATCTTATAATAGAACAGACTATCTACGCTCTGTGACTATGTATGTGTTGTATAATAATTATTTAAAATGTTTCGAATAATTTGCAGGATAACTGTGAATCTGTGTAAGTGATAACATGTATGAGTGTTGGGCCGATATGTGCAGCGTATTTACATGAGCTTCTGCTTGGCGCACTCTGGGCAGATGATGTCCTGTGCGTCGGTGATGAAGCCCTTGCCCACGAGCGAGGTCTTGCACTGCGCGCAGATGAAGCAGTCGTTGTGCCAGTGTCGGTCCTCGAAAGAGATGAACCGGGTGCCGCCGATGCCTGGAAATTCATACATATTGTTATTAAAATTAATAAATTCGATTTATATATTTTTAAAAGAAGTGGTATTGACGGTTATCATTTAAGTTTTTAGTGGAAAGTAAATAACGACGATTAATATAATTTTTAGTTTATAAAAAGTTAAAGATTTTGCAGAATACGTATCCTAGATATGGGCACCCCAAAAAGGCTGAGCTGTTTTAAAATAAATTGATTAAAAACAACTAGCGTATTTTTGCATACTACATATAATCGATTATTTAATATAGATAGTCCACTAAAACTAGTCGAATAGCCCAAGAGTGTATTTCGAACAACCTTAATCCGCTAATTGGTAGTCGAATATATTCACATGTATGTGGTCGATTTAAATGCTTTAGAGAGTGCAGATCTCGGATCAGAATACCTATAAAAGAGGTAGATCACTCACCAGTGATGGGCTTGGTGCATGAAGTGCAGCGCTTTGCGAACAGTTCGCCGAAGCACTCGGCGCAGTAGGGCTTCTCGTCGCGGGAGGTGAACCGCTGTCCGGCGAGCGAGGTGTTGCAGTTGGTGCAAGTGAAGCACTCGCGGTGCCATGGCTCGTTCTTGTACGTTACGCCTCCTTGCGTGATGATCTGCAAACGACAAATGCATGAGGTCACGAGCATTTCACACTTCGTCCAATAAATCTTGTAAAACAGTCTACTAATACGAAAACTTTCGAAATGTAAAACAGGAATCTTGGGCCAGATGTTGATTTTCCTGGTGGAATGTTTATAGTCTTTGAAGAGAACAAAGCGAAAAAGCTTCAAGAAAGCTTAGGGTGCTCAAAAGAGCACCCTTAGCTTTCTTGAGCACTAAGCAGTACTTTAGACCGGGGCACAAACTAGCAAACGGACCACCTGGTGGCAGGTGGCTACCGTCGCCCATGGAATCTGCAACAACAAGGGAGCCGATGCGTTGCCTACCTCGTATATGTCCATTAGAAGAGTAACTGACCTTGTTGCACTTGACGCAGCGGGTGGCGAACTTGTCCTCGTAGCAGCCGGCGCAATAGATCTCTTGCTCGCGCGGGATGAAGCTCTTGGTGCCGATCGGGTTCTTGCAAACGACGCAGCAGAAGCACTTCTCGTGCCACTGCCTTGTCTTGTATTCCATCTTCTTGGTGCCTAAAATAAAAAAAATAATAAGGTATAATTTTCTCACCCTTATTATATCAACGTATCAAAACATATGCTTGCAAAGTCTACACAAAAATTTTCAAAACTATATGATAATAATGTTGGCGACTTTATTATAAATCGTACAATATAAATTTCGTTTTCTAATTTTTTAGCTTTTAATACATAATTTATCAATTTTTATTATTGCCAAAACAATGAAATTTAGCTACAATCTTCAGTATTTCACCCAGTTGCGTAGTGGTTGGTTTAATTTTTATATTAACTTACGGAGTTTACAATCAAAAGCAATCAAAAATTTTTGTATCTGGGTTATATTTGTTCAAGCATAATGGAAATTGTAGTTCTTTGGTAATTTAGAGAAGATAAATAAGGTACTATGTACTTATTTTACGACATAATGACTAAAATATATTTTTTCTATTTTAAAATGACGCAGTTTGTTTTTATTAAAATATTCGAGATGGCTTCGCTCGCGTTAATTTTGTTCTTGTATCCAACGATAACTCTTGCAATATTCCTTCAAAAATTTAGAAAATGTAAATATTTTATGTTTTAAGTACTTTACTGTCTAACAGTTTCTTTTGACCTCTAAGATTTAAATCATAACAAATACAGTACTGATTTCAGGAAATCGACTCCCTTATTTGCATTGCATATACTGCAAAATTTCCACTTTACTCCATTTGCGTGTTCGTGCACACTTCTTATCTAAATCGATTTTCCATGAATCGTGCTCATTGCATTCGATTTGAAATCAAACTTACGTTATGTTTGACGGTCGAATAAATGTCCTCGAAAAGATAAAACTTAACGTCTTCCGTGGAGATTATATACCTTGATATACTCTGCATAAACTGGGTATACCGTATGATTGATATATTGATAACATTTTATTGTACACCAATACAAAATTGAACTTCCAGACTAACGGTGTTACTCATATTGAGTTAGAGTAAGTTTGTAGGCTTCTTTATGGTTTTTAAAGAAGCTTTAAGATTTACTCTAATTCAATAATAAGACTGTTGAACTATATCTAATTACGAGTATACACAAAGGGCGGTCTTATCGTTAAAAGCGATGTCTTCCAGACAACCCTAAGAAAGAATTGAGATGATAATCGCGACAGAGGTATATGTCACTTATTACTTACATTTTTATAATAAAAACTTAAATTATATATATGCAGAAGTTTTGCATATTATGTAGATATATACTTTTTGTATTTGATGCAAAGACACTACAAAGATACTACAATCTATGAAAATATATAAATGTTGTTAATTTTTTTTTATATCGGCTGGGATTTTGCTTGTAACGCAATTGCAATGTACTTATTATATACTTTAGTCGAATAGGTTATTGACAGTTGTGTCAATTTTATTCGTGTGAAAACATTTTTAACAGCTGAAAGTGAGTGAAGGATGAACTTTTGGATTTGACAAAACCTTTAAATGGCAATACACTTCTGTTAATCATTTTTGGGGTAGTTCTGTAACATAACAATAGCCGATCTATTCGTTCAACGTAATCTATGCTAACCAACGTAAATTAACATGTAGAAACTTAACTTTTTTGAAATAAAGACGCAACTATAAAGCTGAAACATGTCATTATTGTTTTGTTCAAAATTAAAAGTAACAAATATTTTTTTACTGATAATTATTATTGTAGTTACCATTCAATGAACATAAACATCTGATTTATCATTTGTGTACATGTGGAATAACAAGGTCGATGAACCTTGAACGATGCATGGCTTAGTGTCGTGCAAAATACGTATATCCTTTCTTTCAATGTCACGTCATATATACAATAAACATGAAGGCCCAAGGACACAATCAAAACTTGTCACGCAATCTGCACAGTTTATGACATCGTAAAGTCTGTGAAGCAGGAATCAATGTCTAAAGTTGAAAATTTAACTTTAAAAGGGAATGATTTAAAAGTCTAGACCTGGTCTACGCAACTTGCGGCCTGCTGAGCTCTTGTGAGTGGCCCGACCCAGATGGTATCAGGTAAATTAGCTTCGAAATGTTTTAGCGTGTGTAGTAGTATTTATATATTTATTATTAATATATTTTGTCTAATATTAATATTTATTATTTTAATATTCAAATTCAAGTTAAAAATTTCAAAGCTAAATTTCAAATTTAGTCGTAATGTAAATATACAAATACAGTACAAACGTAAAAACGTCTGGAAACTAATTTATCTGTACACAACTGTATAATATGATGGATGTACATCGGTAACACGTGCAGTGCAAAGAGTGCAAACGTTTATAGACAACGTAGCCACTTTCCATCAGACGGGCCCTCAGCCCGCCCCCCCCCCCCTATTCTTCTATTAATAAAAAAATGCAAATAAGAAACAAACTTTTAAAAAGTTAAATTGCACAAGTTTTCAAAAAAAGGGGAAGTATTTCTAAAGTGACACTCGTTAAATTATTGTAACTTTCTTCCGCGTTTTTCCTCAAATCAAATAATAATGCAAATAGACAGCAATCAAAAAAGTTTCAAAGAAATATAATACCTGCTTTAGTACTGCTTTTTCAAAGATCCCTTTGTTATGCTTTTTATTCTGTTGTATATATAATAAAACATCAGTTAAAATTATTTTGATAGATGAAGTTGTGGTAGAGTAATAGGCTAACGCACGCGTCCCAGACTCAAAGGGCGCGGGTTCGAATCCTGTCCGGAACGCATGCACCGCTTAGGCAGTTTTCTGACCTAATGTGCATATTGTTGCAATTACCACGTGCTAACAACGGTGAAGAAAAACATCGTGATGTAACCTACACATCGAGATAACCGATGTGCCAAGCCTGCCGCCTTGGACAAGCGTGGCGGGTATACCTACTGTCCATTCCCCTATAGTGGGAGGCCCGAGCCCAGCACTGGGGCGTTTATGGGCTGTTATTATTATATTATTAACATTATTTACAACATATTACTAACATATTACTTTTTTTAATAATTATGTAAACTATTAAACTGATACTAAACAGAACATATCTGTCTTGCATTTTGGATGAACCAACGAAAATGATCTACGTAAATAAACATCTAGTTGAATCTGTCAATGTCATTGAGTACCATCGTGTACTCTCAGTTGTGTAATTTTCAACCAAATCGATTTAATGTGTTGTATCCGCTAATATCAGCATTTTGAGAATTTAATACTATTTCAACTCAAACCACTTTAATCACTTTTATAAAAACTATTTAATATTTTATTAATGTGAAGAAATTTACTGCCTAAATTTAGTCGTATTTTAAAATGGTTATCTCTATAATAACTCTAATATCGATTCTCATTAGGACATCACGCGATGATATTTATTCTCCGTTACTTTTATTTAACGGAGAATCAAACGGTATTCTAAGAAAACCAAACTAATAATATATAAAAGCAAAACCAGCTTTGTTTGTAACCTATTCACGACTAAACCGCTAAACAGGATCTCTATGCTGTCGAAGAATATAGACTGCCTGTTGTCTCAGAAGAGAACCTTAAAGTGAGTGAAATAGGTGACCACAACTAACATTTCAGCTAAGAAAAATGTTTCAGCATTACGGTCGAGTTAAACGCGTATCAAGTCGCGGATAATAACCGGTCATTTAAAAATATTGGTTGAATTTATAAATCGTTTTACATGTAAATTTTTTTTGGAAAGAAGTTTACTAACTAAAGCGTTTGACCAGGCCTCGCACGCCAACTTCGCGCGAGGTTAGTATTCCGTGAAATATCCTTTATATACTTAAATACGGGTCAGCCATATTTAAGTATATAAAGGATCCTATGTTTCTGCCCATTGTGGACAATATACCAAATTTCATTTAACAGGAACGCTTAGGACAGAAAAAAATTCACTTTTATATTGAAATATTTATTAAGGAAAGGATAATTTTAAATTATAACCACCAATAATTAGCGGTCCCGGCAGACGTTTTACTGCCCTAAAAAATATAAATCTACGACCGGATTCTAGTGCGTCCTACGGGTTCCAATTTGGAATCTAAACTACAGCACGGCAGAACTCATACTTACCCGCTTCTAAATTTTTTCGTTTGTTTATTAATTAAAATGAAACCTATCGTCTATACTGTGTCTTAAGTTGGAACAAATCCATCAAAATGGAAAAGAAAAAATCAAAATTGGTCTAGTAGTTTTGGAGTTCTGTGACAGAGAATTCATATATATACATATATGGAGCCAAACTCTTTGTGTCACGAAAACTAAGTTCAATAAATGAAATCCATTTACAATAATTTACAAAGCCAAAGTCGAAAAACTTTTGTAAACTTTACTGTTTCGGAAAGTTTCTGTATCAGTTCCAATAATTGCTTGTCTACCAAACGTATACTTTAATGGAGAAACTTGCCTTTTAGTTATGTTACGTATTATTATTATTAAGGATAGTTCATACCACATTTTCCTTATTTTAAATTATAATATTTTTCACATTTAGTTTATTGCATGAGTTCAACAGACAGGCAGACGGCCCACTTGATGGAAAGTGATTACCATCGCCTATGGACATTTGCAACACCAAAGGTGCTACAAATGCGCTGTTGCTCTCTTAAGGGAGACTGAAACCTGGTCACTAATGCCGGAACACAAAGGTTGTTGTTGTGGCGACATGTTTTAGACCAGGGGTGGTAGCCATCCAGTCCGGTAAATGCTCTATCACTTGGCTGTGGGTTGTTTTGGCGCCTCTTATGACAGGCCGAGCAACTTGTATTCTGTCTCCGTTCCTGCATGGATAAGAGGATTCACTGATAGAGGTTTTATATGGTGTTCAGTCGCTGTTCAGTGCCTTTATGTGTTGGCCTTCCGAGAGTGCAGGTCATTCTCGTCGCTTGTGGTTTGAAAAGACATACAATATATCGGTCTATAAACGGTTTTGTGGGTTTCACATCCATTACCACGATATGCAGGTCTATTTAGCATGCTTTATTCGAATGAATGATACGGGTGTCTTAGCTAGTAAGTTAATATCTTAAAAAGCGCTTTGAATACACCCCACGTTTTTTTTAAGACCACATTCATCAGAAACCAAATTTATTAAATTTTATTTTCTGTTTTATAGTTGGATTTTTTATGACAGTGTGTTTTTTTAGTTTTTTTAAAACTATTATTTTATAAGGTTTAAGCGAAAGTGCATCCCAAGCTCAAGTATCGCGTGTCTTAACCGCACGACGGAACTAAAATATAATAAGTTCGTGACTAGACACCCGTGTGTTTCTATCTCGTAGAACATTTAGGAGGTCCATGAACTTTGTTTTGTTACCAGTTACTTACATATGTTACATCTTATAGTTATGTGTAGAACAATAACTAATAATTATCTTTCATTGATAAACAATATAACGCAAGAGGCTTCAAAGAATCTTTGAACTCTCCAACTTAGTTGTTTATAGTGGGTACTTATATTATAGTATAGTTAATTTATCACTTCATCGAAAATTCTGGATTGGTAATATTTTGAATAATAATAAAACACACATACTGTATATCCCCAAATTAAGCAAGTTACGCTTGTGTTATGGGTAATATACAACGGACTACTCTGGGGCCGATCCCAGACACCCAGACCATAGTAAGTAACGGAGAAAATACGTTTCCGAAATTTTACTATCCCAGGATTCGAACCCGGGGCCTCTGCGTTGCAGTGAGGTATGTTGGCAAAGGTTTAGTCCGCTCAACAAAAGCTTGAAATTTCAATGCAAAGAGAAAAGTAATTAGTGCCCATTGTTTGATCTAATTTATTTTAATGCAGAAAGAAAAAAACGGTGTACGTGCTAACGCACATATACAACCTATACGAGTATATGTTATAAAACCCAACGAAAACACTATACAGAAGTTTATTGCTCTGTTTTGTATATTGCACGGCGATTTAGGTATGTATACTTAAGGAAATATGAACCATAAAAACAAACAGCGGCACAGGAAGCAGTTATGCAAAAGAAAAAGTATCGTAGTACGACTAGTATGTAGATTCATATATTTTCCCTTCAAGCGAAATGTAGGGCGAGAGAAATAACAGTTAATAAACTAGTCCGTAGCATTAACATGCCTCTAGAGACTATACTAACTAAGAACTAGCACGATCTGGCTTATGAATGTCGTTTGGATCAATAACTAATGATATCAGTCTATAAATGTCCCACTGCTGGGCTCGGGTCTCCCATTATAGGGGGGAACGGACAGTATAATCACCATACTTGTCCAAGGAGGCATGGCAGGTTTGACACATCGGTTATCTCGATGTGCAGTTTGCATCCAGTGTTTTCCTTCACCGTTGTTAGCACGTGGTAATTGTAACAATATGCACATGAGATCAGAAAACTGACTAAGTGGTGCATTTCCTCCGGCCAAGATCGAAACCGCGCCCTTTGAGTTTGGAACGCGTGCGCTAGCCATTACGCTACCACGGCTAATACCTAGTAACTATTTATCATTAAAGATAAGCAAGAATAACTATTTCGCCTTTCGCATTAGTCGCTATATGGGAGCGTTTAAAAACAAAACCAATTAGAAAAAGCTTTCAGGACCAGGGACGACTTGGTTACGTTTTTAATGTTGCTTATGGTTTCATACGAATAGAATACTATTTTATATAAATTAATTATTATAAAAACACTTATTACTTACACCTTTTTGAATTAACACTTCATCAAGATAGATAATTGCCTAAGCTTTTTCAAAAGAAAAAAAACAAAGAGCGTTTTTTTTAACTCAACCAATATTTAAAAACGTTATTCAGTTTGCTTAAGCATGTTAAAAATAACTAAA
The DNA here is from genome assembly GCA_012273795.1 of Dendrolimus punctatus. Taxonomy (NCBI): domain Eukaryota; kingdom Metazoa; phylum Arthropoda; class Insecta; order Lepidoptera; family Lasiocampidae; genus Dendrolimus; species Dendrolimus punctatus. The sequence goes on along the minus strand of CM022534.1, from coordinate 3,409,222 downwards.
CAGCATTTTTTTAATTCAAAAGGTACAATATAGGTGTTAAATTATGATAATTGATTTGTTATACTGGTTATACAACAGATCACTTAATTACTTTCACCGCTCCGATAAGTATGCTAATTTTAATTCACAAATGTCGTTCAATCAAGCTTTCAGTTAGTGAAATTTATTTACTGATATATCTAATTAATTCTGATCGGGCCAGGCCGCATAGAAATCTAGACCAACATATTCTAATCCAGACCTTACGGAGAGCGGATCTATTAGTTATATACGCTATGGATAACACGTTTAGATGTTATGAGCGACAATTGGAAATTATTTATGCAGGATCAGTGTAATTTGTTTCACGTCTTGTCACAAAGTCTACGAGTGTTATTTTTAGATTATTGGTAAACTGGACATTAAAATGTTTATTTCAGTAATACTTTAATATAATTCAGTAATAATGTTTACAGTAATTTTAGGTATTTAATTATACTAGTGGTCGCCCAGTGGTGAAATTCGACCATAATTAATTTAAATTATAGGTTTGAACATTAATAAGGTTCTGTTGTCAAAGACTATATTTCTATAATCACAGATATCGCCCAGGCTACAATGTTAATTTGACTTTAAAGAAAAGAGTATATATGCGTGTGTGTGTCAAATACATGGTAGTGTGTGTAATGTTTTTTTATAAATGTAATTTTTATACATAATAAAAAAAATATAAGCATTCTGCACTCCTTCTCTATATAAATTATAAGGGCCTTACTTATAATCGTTTCTTAAATTTAAAGAAACTGCTCAGCAACCGATAATAAAAATCTCACCCTTAAACTCCTCTTTAGTCGAATATTTTGGGTACAACCTACGTTAATCATTCAAATTTCGTTTGTCTGTGCTCCTCATAGGTACACAACAGGTAATACACGTTTATAAGTGAAAAAAAGAGATATTCATTGATTAGGGACTGATTCTGATTCTCTTACTTAAGAGATGCCTAATCGTTTCTTAACGAGATTATTATAAGTAAGGCCGTAAGTGTGCGAAATTACAAACTCCTCCGTCCGCGCAATTTTCATAAAAAGGGGTGCAAAGTTTTTGTTTCGCGTATTAATATAATGATGTATTTTTATCTTAGGTTAAGGGATTTCCAACAAAAATATTTTAAAGATGATTACTTTGTGTTTGGAAATGTGATTTTCTATAATAAGTGCTAACGGTCTAATGACGGGACAAAAATTCAGAAGTGGATGCCCTGGACCAAATCAGGACTTAAAGTAAGCATGACGATAATTTCAACAAATGGAGTTATGTTGAATGTGCAATGATGTAAGTCGTCATTTGCACAGAAACTAAATTAGCGTTTCTCCGAAATGTTTTGTTCAACTGCATCATTGTATGCTTTAAGTTTTAACTTGAATATAAGGCTAGGTGTTATTTAGATATAAAAAAGCGAGAAGAGTTAACAATTCTGATTGTTATAAGTGTTTGAGCAAAAGTAAAATGTAGCGATTTATTTTTAAGGCCATTCAGACAGTTTTAATATGTTTCAATATGTAATCTTATTTTATTTTTATTGCACGAGTTCAGCAGACAGGGAGACGGTCCACCTAACGGTAAGCGGTTACCATCGCCTATGGATATTTGCAACACTAAAGGCGTTACAAATACGCAGGTACTTTTTTGAGGGAGTCTGGAACCTGGTCCCTAATGCCGGAACAGAACACAATGTTGTTCTGGCGGCATACGACAGGCCGTCAGGCCGCAGGAAATTACATTTTTTCTCCGTTCCTGCAATTATTATTGCATCTAGTTACTTTTGAACATATCGTTTTTAATTCATCCACATTTTCACACTATAAAACATTAACAGTAAATACTATATATTATATTTTACTAAATGTTTACACAAACTATAAATAATAATAAAAAATAAAAATGTATTTATTTCAAAAAGTCTATACATGTAAGTTGCCGGGGCTTCCCAGAAAGTAATCAAATGACACTTGTGTTGGGAAGCCTCGCTCTTCCTATAGAAACAACTATAGCACAACTATAGAAACATACGACTTGTGGTCGTAATATTGTTTTAAACATGGTGTAAGTAGTGTAGTTAGTTTTTTATCACTATTGCCAAAGTTCATTTAAAAATTACATACTGGTTATCCGGAATAACTATATAAGGTGAAGCATGATGGAATAGGTATAAGCGTGCTTTTATACGTGTCTAACAGGCTTTTAATCATTATGCAACCGCTACTTTAACTGTAATGTTTACAAGATCAAAATTTACTGATTAATATCTGAAAAATGAAATCGATACGTTGTCGGATTCACTGGTAGTTGTAAGATATAGAATAAAGGTCCATTTTATTTTGACACACTTGTTACGCTCGTGCAGGAACGGATAAAGAATACAATTTCCTGCGGGTGGCCTGTCATAAGAGACCACAAAACAATCACAGCCAGGTGGTAGGGCATTTGCTCGACTGGATGGCTACCACCCCTGGTCTAAAATATGTCGCCATAACAACCATGAGTTGTATTTCGGCATTAGTGACCAGGTTCCAATCTCCCTTAAGAGAACAGCAGTGCATTTCTTAGCACCTTTGGTGTTGCAAATGTCCATAGGCGATGGTAACCGCTTTCCATCAAGTGGGCCGTCTGCCTGTCTGCCGAACTCCTGCAATAAAAAAAGTCGTAATACGAATCTGCGAATTCGACTACTTTAAGCCCCCTAGAAATAAACTTAAAAATGCTTGCCGAAGTAATGTCAGTTCTGAAAATTTCCAAGTCGCTATCGGTCGCGTTCAAACATCTTTTATAGGGAACTGACTCTTCAGAAGGTAACCTGCAATTAAAATTGAATGGGCAAAATGAACAAAGCAGACAAGTTTAACTTTTATCTTAAAGTTCTTTATGAGCCCTTATTCCAGACGCTCCTTTCAATAGCAGTGTTTAAAAAAAGTCGCTTTTAGCATTTGTTCCAACAAACAATGAAGAATTATTAAAATGTGAAGGTAAATACCAGGTGATGTCAGATGTTCAGCGTGGGTTGTAACATCCTCAGTTTATGTATACAGCGTATTATAAAGGCAGTATTTATTGACAGTAACGTGGGAATTTTGCAGTGTTGAAGTTCATTTTTGTATATATTTGTGTGTATGGCCCAATAATTTTGTAAATTATCTTACAAAAGCGGCAAAGCGTTTTGTTTCGAATAGCTACTGGTTTTTATTCCTTCTTTTGGCATTAAATGACAATAACATGTTTAAAGGTCTCACTTATGCCTTTGTCCGTTTTATTTCGGGAATTCTAAAGTCAGAAATTGGTACATAATAGAAGTGTGTAAATAGGTAGACATATCAAAGGATTACGCGTCAAAACTTTTATTATTGTTTTTGTTTTTTATTGCAGGCAGGCTGACGGCGCAACTGTGATGGATAGTGGTTACTGTTGCCTATGTACATTAGCAATACCAGTGGTGCTGCCAATACGCTACCGTCCTTAAAGGATAAACTGGAACCTGGCCACTGAAGCCGGAATTTGTTATGGCGGTATACTCTACACCAGGGATGGCAGCCATCAAGTCGGACAAATGCTCTACCACCAATTTCGAGTTAAAAAGGTACAAATAATGATTGTTTCATTATATTCGAAATACTTCAGCCGAAATATTAAAAAAAACATCAAAAATATTTTTAACTTTTCAGGTAATTGCATTCCGTGTTTAAATTTTACCACTTTGTAAGTGTGTTTTTATGAGGACTTATGTTATATCGATATTACAAATATTTCTGCAATCAATAATTTTCTAAACTTAATTAAATAATCGTTAAAATCAGTTATTCATTATCAGGAAACTAGTGTTCAAAATTCCAAAAATGTGGCTTATGCCCATAACGAATTTAGATGATTTGTGTAGCAGCGAACCGCACCGTCCATTACGTGACTAATGCAATTTAAACACACCATTGTTTGATTTACTATGTTTGAATAAGATCTCGTTCTAATTATATGCGACATTGACTTGTGCGACTATGTAGGTATATAGCCAGTTAATCTGTTACAAAAATCTCAATGTTATTCCATCGAATTAACACTAATAATTTGATTTCCAAACGAAAATGATTTCTATCGAAAAATATTCATCTAATGATAGAAAACGTAAATGATTTAATGTAACTTACATAATAAGCAAAAAAGCAGTTATATTTCTAAAACATATTTATTCTAGAAAAAAAAAATTATATATAGAAATAAAACTTGTCTTTAAAGCCATGGCATAACATGAGAAAAATTAATATAAGGTACTTGATTATAATTATTTCAATGATTCTTGTAAATTATATATTAATTTGAAAATGCGGTGAGTTTTTACATATATATCTACTTTATACGGGTAAAGTATTTATATAATTTACTTAACAAACAAGGTACTATTTATTATTCTCTTATTTGAAATAAAGCAAGTCAACGTTATTACAAGACGCAAAAGTATTTTCTACCCAACATTTTCCTGCTCAAATTACCGGCAAAATGGAAATTGCACATTAGAATAACTGTCTCCAATTTTATAGTAGTAATAAAACTCAAGAAATAAAATGTACGCACGCAAATAACTGATTTACTACACCCGAGATTTCTTTACGTAAATTCGTAGAACGTAATTATTTCTACTTTGAAAGATTTGTAGGATACTGGTATCACACAGAGGTATAAAACGCTCACAAAATAGAAGCTGACGCTGCTTCTTACATCTTATTGTTTTTCTGTAATACTTTTTAAACATACGCATTTACTTAATACAATCATACATATATATTTAAAATATTTATAAATTAATAAAATATATGTAAGTAACTGCATATCTTACAATATCTATCTATGTATACCACCTTTGACCAATATATTCTGTTTAATTCCTGCCACGGGTAGTCTGGAAGAGATCGCTTCTTAGCGATAAGGCCGCCCATTATGCACATTTAGAATATTTTTAGGCTATACGGTTTTCTGTAATGGTGTACAATAAAGTGTTATCTGTCTCATCTATCTATGTATATATCGGCTTACTAAAATATATCTTACAGGGAAGTCTTAATATAGATGTTATTTTAAGAAGTGTAGTAACAGTTGTAAGTGTACTAGTGACGATGTTGATATAAATTTAAGGCTCAACCAAACCAGCCAAATCTCGAATTAGAATATAAAGCAAAATAACTCAACGGAATTTAATTTTACCAATAGCTAATTTGTTCATCACCAGATGAAACGTTTACACTGATAAAATAGTGCAATTTGAATCATTTTTGTATTTAGTCATGGTCACGATTTAGTTGATTGATATTTTTTATCTGTTGGAGGAAAAATCGGACTTCATGAAAAAAATATATTTATACAAGAAACACAGGGCCGCAAAAAGTTTAAATTTCAAAAACTCATGCAGATATTACGTTTGCTCCTTCTCAGCAATTACTTATTCTATGGGAAACGGTTATCGGGCACGTGTAAAACACACGGTGCACGTTGTACCTGTCTGACACGTGGTCGTTAATCTGATAAGGTGGCATTGTTTCTACTTGAACTTACGTGAGGTTTTAGAGAAAAATGAGTTAACGAGCATGACTATTACCGTCAAGATTACTCGATAACTACGTCTTTGGAATAAGGTTATGGAATCGGCATAATTTCTACAGTATTTCAAATTTAAGGTTGTGCGGTGTTAGATATGAGAAATACAATAGTATTAGTCCACAAACTCCTACTTTTGTGTTCGTATCTCTATTCTAGGATAGTATACTTGAAGTATTTGTTTGAAGCGGATCGGTAATAAAAATGTAGAGGTAAATTTACAGGGAAACACATGGTAATTATAAGAAGATATCGATTAGATTTGTAACTAAATAGGCGACGTATGCTCGACGAAAGAATTCACATCCCTCATCCTTCATTGTAGAACCAGCCAGTTTAGCTTACAATAGAAGTCACTCCCCTAGAACTATTGGACAGATTTCTTGCTGGGCCTTGAAAGATGATGAAGAATCACTATGATCATTTTGTTAGACGTCAAATGTATAGAATCGATGGCGTATGGAGGTTAAAGGATCAGAGCATCATGCAATCGACAAGGTCGAGGTGAACAACCCACCATCTGCTCCCGCCTTAAAAGGATTTCATACATCACTGTCGTACCTTATTTAACTTCCAACCTTAATCAGATACAATAAAGTTTATTGTCTTTTGATTGATGGAAATGTGACGTCATCTTGTTTAAGTTTTGACCTTAAGCCACAGTGAAGTAAGACCAGTGGCTGAAAGGTAAAGCAAATTGCTTTAGTAAAAGCACACTTTGGATTTTGATTATAATGTCCTGTGGTTATAGTAATTGTTCATATTCATATTAGAAATACGCAAACATAAGAAAGTTTTACCTAATAATCACCCGCGTGTGTATTTTATACTATTACACGAAAATTAATTGTCATCTTAACATAACTATAGCGAATCAGTCATTAGGACAATAACTATAATAAATAATGTCAAAACATTAACATCTTACTGCTATGTTCGGGTCTTCCTCCTATTTTTAGGGATTATTTTATTAGATTATTTTATTAGATTATTTTTTATAGATAATACTTATAACAAGCGGGTCGCTTGTCTAAGGCGGATTGACGGGTTTCATACAGCGACTATCTCGGTGAATTGAGTTGATATGCAGGTTCATTACGATTATTCACGATGTTTTTCATGACCGGTAGCACATATTCATTGAAAAAAAAATGCCATTAAGGCCAAAATTGGAATGGTGCATGATTCCAGGCAAGGATTCGAACTCGTCAACTAAAACGCAAATGCATTAGCAACTGAACTATCACGGCTTTTAACTGCATGCTACAAGTATAAAGAATTATAGTAATTGTGTCTCGATACAAAGTTACTACCCTATGTAGTGAGTTTTTCCACTGGCCGATACTGCGATTAACCTCGCATTAAGGTTAATAATGTTAATTGCCTAGCGTAATTACGATATACGTGAAATTGGAAACCTTGTACAGGGTGGAGAATTTCATCAGAAGGTTACATTATTTTATAAAGTTTAAGGTTGACGGTGTCTTGAGTTAAGCAAAGCAATAAGTTAACAAACATACAAAGCGCGAATAGTAACTTGATTTAGTTGTATAATTTTAATGTATTTACTTCAAGTCTCTAGCCACGGCTAGAGATTCAGTTAATGAACCGCGGTTAAAAATCCACTAATCGAAAGAGAAGTAATTTATAATTTTTTTAGCTAATTAAAAAAAATATTTAAATTTCTATTACTATTCGGCTTAGATGCAATTTCACAGTGTCTTTAATTTAATATAAACATAACCAACATAGTACGTTACTCGTACATTCTGATCTTCAAAATCTAGTAAATATAGAGGTTTTCAGCTCCTTGATAACATGGATATAACGTGTTTTTAAAAAGGGTCCAAAGGACCCAAAATTAAAATCAACGACATGAACAAAGTAGAGAAGCAACGCGTTGTACGTCACATCTTTATATGAAAAATAAATATCTCAAAATTCTATTTATAATAAAAGGAAAGAAATGCACAATTTTAAAAACTCTGGAGAAATGAAGAGGCAAGATGTTTGATCATTTGCTACGACACCTTCTAATGCACGTTGATCAGGAAGCTAGGAGAGCGAAGGAAGGCCAAGGTGAGCATACATTAATCAAATCAAGGAAAAAGTGTAGAAATAAAACAGCTGGCCTATAGCAAAGAAGATTGCAGGAGGTTCCGCCAACAACAGGCCGGTTCTTGAATGATAAATATGTGCGATCTTGATAGTAAAATATGAATCGAAACCGATATATACATATCTCTAAACTTTGTAAACAAATAGGGTAAAAACTTAAACAAAAATGTACACCACCAGTGTGTACTAAAATACCTCTACATGTTTATTTAGGCTCTGACACACCTCGAAACTCTCGTAACCACAAAGGGATGGGGCAATACGTTTTACGATGCTGTTACAACCGTAATATTGCTGTTGGCATGTGGTCCCATATCGTTAGTGCGTAATTGGGTACATCATAGATATTTCATCTTTATTACTTGATTATACTTCCATGTTGTTTTGAAGTGAATATAAATGGATTCTAAACATAACGTTTTTTATATTTAAGCTATAAAAAAACAACTGGAATCGACTGCATAAAAAACGCAGAAACCAATGCATTTTTTTAAAGGTTTTTGTTTGTTTGCTTTTGATGCGGTTTTCGCTGATCAGCAAATTCTTAGACTAAAAATCTGATATACTTTTTGTCCCGAGAATCCCGTGGGAGTTTTCTCAGGAGCGATTTGTAGTAGTTTGAGTGCATAAAAATTAGTTTCTTTCGAAACAGCTTTCACTAAGACGATAGCTTATATTCGTATTAAAATGCTTTGGCTCTTTGTATCCCGGGAATACCGCGAGAATTTCAAGTCAAGCGTGAACGAAGACACGGACATATTCTACTAAAAGAATATATGTGCCACGCACAGTAAAGGATTCCGTAGAGGTAAAGCATGCTTTTTGGCCATTTCTCTATAAAATTTGTCTACTTTCGTATAAATAACTTGTATTAATATTAGCCACTAAATGTCCCCCCACACCTAGGCTCAGGCCTTCCATTTATAGGAGAACAAACTTATACACACCAAGCACGTTAAAGGCAGATTTGCGGGTTTGACACATCGGTTACCCCGATGTGCAGGTTTTATTACAGTGTTTTCGTTCACCGTTAGCAAATGATAATAGTAACAATGTACATATTAGGGCTGAAAACTTTTAAGTGGTGCATGCTTTCTTGTCAGTATACGAACCCACATCCCTCGAACTAATGTTTACGGTTATTTTTAAAGGGAGTGATCAAAAGGATTTTCTATTAGTATACTACACAGTTTGTTATAATTTCTCGGAAACCCTCGTAGAGGACCGCAAATTAAGTTAATAGGTCAATAAAGAAAGCTAGACGTACTTATCGTATACAATATCCGTGTTGGTTAATTACGCTATTAATATTGAAATGCCTATACAAAGTCGGGTCAAAGTGCAGATACTTTCTCCATGCAATATGTATGCAGGTGACCTATACGCATGTGGTTCAGTAAACGTCAGTGGTTTATCAATTTTAAGCTGAAATATATTTTAGAAAAGTACACGCCACCGCAGATTTTCGAAAACGCTTTAATAATAACAATATTTTATATACCTGAAGTATTTATATTTGTGAAGAAAGAGTCGCTTGTAAGTATTTATTTAAATTTTATGACATATTAAAGTATAAGTAGAAGACATTTTAGTAATTAAAACCAATATTGAAACTCTTATTTATATATTAACTTTTAATATGTTTAATTTATATTTTTGTTAATTAAAGAAAGCAATGAAAATAAATAATTTATTTAATTTTTGATTATTTTCGAAAACAATATCGATACCATTTCCATCTGGGGACTATTATGGGCCTAGTTTTCGTTCCCCGTAACACGGGATATGTGAGGATGTTACACACCTATATCAGAGATACTGAAAATCTATTATTTAAACAAGTTTGGTCAATGTTATGTATGGGTTACGGTTGAATGAATGAAGGAGCTTTCAACGTAACATAAAAGACCAGGTCACTGAGATATAAATCATTTGATTGAACAATCTTCAAAGAGCAATGATCGAACAAATCAATACCGTTACATCGCGTTTGAAAGCACCCGAAGACAATACATTGAACGTATTGAAAGAATCTAGGCTTACCGCAGTAGGTACATTTGAATAATTTGATTGATTTAAAATGACTCTTCTCATTATAAACAAATATAATTCAATGTTTAAGGAATTCCAATAAATCAATCAACAGGCATACCTACAGACTGTCCTCAATATTATGTTAATGAAATTAACAAGATCAAGGTGCACAGCGGGTGATAAATCATTAATATTACAAACATTACTGTGTGGGATGTTGAGGTTATGGCATGTGTGATATGGAACTGCGATAAATACCTACTTAAAAATATTCATGGTAACTTTACGTCATTTAATATCTAAATATTGTTACGAGTTACGCAGGACTCGATATAAAAGCCGTTGGAATACTATAGAGTTTATTAGAACTGTACAAAAACGTATAAAACAAGTACAAATATAACTGGACACAGCCAGTACAAACTGCACTCAATAACACGCGCAAAGTCCGTCACTATATCATATGTCAAATCTACGTCTTGCTCGTATCGTAATCCTCGCTTGACTACCCCACCCCTCCGTCGGGCACTGTTTTATACTAATTATACAGTACAAAAAAATTTACTGCGTGCACTGGGGTTTCCGAGAAACAGTATTTGCACACCTGGCTAATAGTCTAATTGCAAATTTTAAATACGAAGTAAACAAAAGAACTCAATAGGGGGGTTGGCAATAAACCAGGTGCGCGTTTCTTTGTCGGTATGTAACAATATTAATTAATTATTGTTGATACAATGTCATAGAACCTTAAAAAATATATTGACCCATTGAAGGAAAGAAAGAATTTGGCTACGAGTTTTCTTGGTTTTTTATATACTATTTCTACTTTTGGCATGAATTCGCTAATTTTGAAATATTCACGGTATATGCAATATGATGAAAAATATCCTGTTAATAATTAATATTGAACACATCTGTATTTCGTTATGAAGCCTTCTTCGATGGAATGCAAGCGTGCTTGCCTTTCATCACACCGTGTTAATGAATTAATCAAATAACGAATAATTGTACAAGTGGGCGGATCTGTCGCTCTATATATCAAAATAAATTACGTCACTTATAACGATAGGTATACCGAACACCTGTTTAAAGCCGGGTTTCTATATTTTAGTATCTATTTTCTTACCTTATCATTAGTAGAAAGAAAATTGATATTTGTTATACGGAGTTTATAAGTTAAGGCAAATGAATTGGGTGCGAAGCATGGACGCTACTCCCAAGAATACACCATTTAGTAGCGAAAAAGAAGGTTCTTCGTAAGGTTTTGGGTCCGACAAAAAGAAAGAATGGTAGCTGAGGATCCGGATCAAAGTCAACATAATTGTTGGGCTCGGTTACTTGGTTCTGAATCTCGAGGTTGGTGCGGATCTTTCAGCTACCATTGAGCTCAATTTAGCAGCGCCCATTAAGGACAAATAGAAGCTCACTCTACCTCCTCTGGCTCAGTCACGTAGAACGAATGGGAGAGAATCGCAGCGAAGGAGGCATATTTGGGACGACTTGACTCTTCAAAATATCGCTGGAAAGACAGAGTGGAGGCTGAGCTGTGTGAGGATCGATCCAAAACTTCGCAAGAAATTACGCTGGCCGGGGAAAATTGGCAAAATTCAATTGAAATGTGAACGAATAGTATGTATGATATGAGAGCTGAATATACGATCTTTTCAAAACTAATTTACTTTCATAATTAATTTTATCATGCGTTATATATTCAGTTTATGTTATCAATGGGCTGAAAAAGGTTGTTATCAAGGCTCGTCGTAAATTTTTACGCTCAAAGGCAAAAGCAAGGAAAAACAAAAATAAAATTTAATTACAGAATTATACGGAAAAAGTCGGAATGTATTTAAAGTACATACCTTACGCGCTTTGCACGGCCGTTGAATAATTAAGAGTTAAGGCTTTATGGTCTGTTATGATTTAATTCAGTTCTGTTTTTGTAATTGAAAAATAAAAACCAGAAACAGCCGTGATTAATGTGGATTTGTTTATTATTTAATTTTATAATGTAACATTTGAATGTGTAAACTGTATATATGTAAATTCCAAGTTTTTAAATCTTTATGAATACATAGAGATCGTAAAGAATATTCAATTGAATTTAAGACTTTTTATGTCCGCGAAGAAGTTAGTAACATTTATTTTAAACACTAGTCTTGTGGATCAAAAAACACTTGCAACTTTTTTTTGATATTATCATAATTTTCAACTTACATAAAAATGTGTAGACCTTTTTTTTTTGATGACGCAGGGAGAATGAATGTCTTTTCTTGGGGCACCATCCTCGGGCCTGGGGCGAAGGCTCGCCAAGGGATGTGAGGGACTCTTTATCGACCGTATGCCCCAATGACCTCCGAACGGAGGGCAAGGGGGATGGTCGGCCGTCAAACTACCCACTAAACCTAACCTGCGCCCCTAGCTCACACGCTTTTACAGGGCGCTACAGGAACTGAACCAATAGGTACTACATCTGTGACGCCCCAACGCTTGTCGAAGAACTCAGGGTGTCCTGCGGAGAAGGACACCCTCTTCAAAAACAGGGGGGGGGGGGGAAGTCCGCGAGATCCCCCACTCGTTTCCCTGTGAAAAATGTGTAGACCTATTCCAACAACTAGAAACCAATCACATCAGACGGAAGCTTCGCATCGCACTATAATTGGAATACACTGCCATCAGACAAGCAAAATCGCTACAGACATTCAAATCAAAAATATATTTGTCGTTAGAGTATGATATTTAAACGTACGTATTATATTCATCTATAAACATTAGTATTTTTGTAGATTGTATTTTTATGGTATGTATATAATTATATCATTAAGTATTTATTATTTAAATGTAAGTAGTTTTACTATGCGTACTTTATTATCATCTCAATACATTGTCTGAAAGAGATCGCTTTTTAGCGATAAGACTGCCCTTTGTGCACAATTAGATATAGTTTAAGTCTTTATATATATTTTTGTATTGGTGTACGATAAAGCGTTATCTATCTACAACTTTTCCATTCAAAAAACTGCTGCGATAGTTTTCTGAAGTTCCAAATAGTTTTGGAACAGACTTATAGTACCTATAATTCCAATGAATGTAATATACAAACATTACCTAACATTAATAAGGTTTATATGAGTCATCGATTTAAAAACTACTTGTAAATTCAAGTTTGCAAAGCTAAAAAAAACAAGCTAGCTGCGAAATCAATCAATACTTGGGTCAACAACAGGAAGTCGCTACTAAACCATCAAAGAAGCTATTGTGGTGAAGTTGGTCAAATCCGGCTTATAATAAATTTTATACTCGTAGTATTATAAAATTAAGATCAACAATTTCTTATAATCTAATCAAATCAAATAAAACCCATAAAATATATATTAATTTCTGAGTGATAGGTATATTCAAGTTAAATGTTTATATATCACAACTTTTTTTGTGATGGCCTCTTTGATTTAGTAGTCTAAGTTTTATTGAAATTCAGAAATCTTGGGGTCAATTACAGACAAAGTAAATTTCGTAAAAGAACTTTTGTAATTTTCTCTGGTCTCTGAGGTGCCAGCTTTATATTCTACTAGCTGTCCTGACAGACGTCGTCTTGCCCGGAAAAGCTTCAATCGACATGCCGACAGCAGCGCCACCTTCCGGGTCCAATTGTGAACCAACTCGGTAACCTTCTTTGGCTCATGCACATCAACTTTGCTAAAGATCATCACATGATCAAATGTATAGTTTACGAAGGACATTTTTATATAGAAGAAGATATTACTCATACAAGCGTAACTCTCTTACTTAGGAAATACATACATTAAACTTGTTTGTCTGATGATATATTATAAAAATTTTGACAGGGGTTTATTTGGTTTTGTGACACGTTTTACTGAAACTATATTTAGGTTGTTTTTACTTCGACGTTATTTGTCCTTCTGGTTTAAGATTAAATGATAATTACTACTTCAATATTTTGTTATAAATACTTGTATGTTACGTCAGTTACTATGGGCTATGATGTGATGACGGTGGTTTTCCATTGACGGGAAAAGGATTTTCAATTTAATTATTGAAATTTACGGGCGTGTGTGATTTATGGTATAACCGCATTAACTTGTATTATTCTAATATTTAAAATGAAATAAGAATTTTACTATATTTTTTAATAAAATTAATGTACCAAAGTACGTCGCTTTTTCTTCAAATAAAGTATTCTTTATTTCTTTGTGTTTTTTAAAAAATTGGAAAAATTCGATTACGTCATGAAACTTACATGGCTCTTGTGGTATAATCTCAGAGCCATTGCGCTTAGTTTACTAGGGCTTAGAAGTACCATATAATGGTAGATTTTGTATGAAAAACAAACATTCATTATGACGCCAGTAAATGAACATTTTGATGATATTGTAATAGCGGAATTGGTACCCACCCTGGTCGGGTAAAACATCGGAAACAAACTTGTCAGTTTCTGCTCTGTCTAGTATAGTTGTTTGGTGTTGAATTCGAGGCTGCTTTCTTATAACAATTATCACAGGGATAAAGTTTTCATTATTTTTCTGAAAATAATTGATCGTGTTCAAAACTTCACCATATTTGTGACACGAAAATACGTAGCTAGCTGCAATAGATTAACTAACATCTATGGCTTAGGACTAATTGGATGACCGACCGCCTCAATTACATTTTGTGCCGGCCTATTAACCGAGCCGCTTTGAAAGTTTTAATTAAATGCAAATTAAAGAACTGTTAGGGCCATCGATGGTTTTGTTTTGAAAGGAATCGTAGATGTATTTGAGTTAGACAGTTTTGTTGTAGAAACAAAACATTATTATATATTATATAATGACGCCAGTGGTTGAACATTTTGATGAGGGAGGTGATAGTGAGGTGTGTAAGAATAAGCCTAAATGACGCTCTGTCGTTCGTGCCTACCCCGCAAGGGACCTGGCGTGAAGTTATGTATGTATGTATATTATTATACAAATTCACAATATTGACCTTAAAGGGTGATCAACTTTTTTTTAATAAACGCTAGACGACCACATTGTTTGTATACATCAGACGGGTTCGATTTTGGCTGGAACGCATGCAGTAAACTGAAGTAATGTGCATATTGTTACAATTACCACGTTCTAACAACGGTGGAGGAAAACATCGTGATGCAACGTGTATACACATCAAGATAGCCGATGTGTCAAACCTGCCAAGCCGTCTTGGAGAAGCGTGGCGGGTATACTATCCGTTCCGTCTATAATGGAAGGCCCGAGACCAGCAGTGAGACATTTATGGGCTGATATTATTTATATTATATATCCGAGCATTAAGAGAGTTACATACCTTTGTATTAATAAGTAATATTAGGTACCTACAATACTAAAATCGAGAGTAGACACAGATACGAATAAATTCCTTTAAGAAATTTACCCCGTCCATAATCGAGTCTGATATCTCCGCGTTCTATTAAATTAGGTAGAAATACATAGACAGTTAAATCTTCAAGTTTATGGTAAAAAAGGTAACATATTTTAAAATTAACTCGCCATTTTAGCTTTAAACTCCAAGCAGACAAATATTACGACATCTATTTTTCACGTCATATGTATAAGCAAAATTTGCATATCAATGGTCTCCCGTTGATGATGTTATGGTTACATATGTGAAGTAATTGTATAGATTTTGTCAATATTTTCACGAACATAACTGTAAGGTCTTCATTTATGGGACGACAAACCCCACGCGATGTAGATGAGTAAAAGTTGATAGAGCTCTATAGGAGAAACATAAGAAGCAACCAGGAATTATCACTACGACCATGATGACAACTTACAACGCTTGAATATCTATCCATCTATAAGATTATACAATTCTAAACATGCCGTGCCTGTACAATAAAGCTATTTAAAAAACAACAACCGAAATACACTATATAAACGATGGAGATCACGATGCATTTTTTAAAATTTCATGTATGTTTGTTTGTTTAAGGTTCACATGAAAACTACTGGGCAGATTTCGATGCGGTTTTGCAGATCGACAGCAAATTTTTAGGCTAAAAATCTACTTTTTGTCCCGGGAATTCCGCGAAAATCTCCCCGCGAGCGATTTGATAAAAATTAGCTTATTCTGACACAGTTTCCACTAAAACGATACCTTACACTTTTTTTAATGCTGCGATACTTTGTGTCCCGGGAATCCCGCGGGAATTTCAAGTCAAGCCTGGACGACGTTGTGGGCATATTCTAGTTTAGAATAAACCATGATATATAAAACCTATCATCATAGGCGCCAACGCGCTTAATTGATAGACGGACCAGTTTTAGAAAGTGTTACTTTCTGATCATAAATATATAAAACCGATAGGTATGCTTGTAGCTTAATTAATGTTAAAAATTACTATTAAATGAATTAGATACCATTATATCCTGTACGAGAAAGTCAAATTAGCTGATTATAATGATAATGACAAGACATATACAGGTTATGCGTGTACGCATCGAGTTTCGATGATGTAATGATTTTAAATTAGGAATCTTTGAATATAAATTTGTTTTTTTAACTTTCGATCTTGACAGTGTTTTCGAAATACAAATATTAACATGAGAAAACAATAAAAATATCGCCTCCAGTTGCTACGCAGTTTCGCGCGATATACAATTAACCATTCACCAGTATTATCACGCGGCTTCGCTTACATAAACATCGATATCAAATTGTTTCTAAACTAACCAGTATGTCAAATTTCGTTGAAATCCGTTCAGATACAGGACCGTGAAGTATGAACAAATAAAACAATTTTCAGATTCGCCAGATTATGTTAAACTATTCCTTAACTTAGGTTGCCTGGACGAGATTATTGCCTATTGTTTCTACTATGACAATATTGTAACTGTGCATTTTTTAAATTATATATTTGGTGAGCAATAAAGTTTTATCTATCTATAATATTCACAACTATGATAATATTATAAAAATAAATAATGTGCAGTGCATAAAAGATTTGATTCCACTTCTGATAGAATAAGAGTGAAATATAAAATAAATGTTTTATTTTATCATCATGCAATGGTGTACTGGCAAGTCGAGATTATTTTTAAGTGTTTATAGTTCTCTATCTTTACATCGATAAAGATAATTTATAATTGATTTTGTCGGCCTCTGTAGTTGAGTGGGCTCGATTCCTGTCTGGGTGCCTGGAATCGACCCCAGATTTATCCCATTGTATTTTCTATAATACAAGCGAGACTTGCTCATTTGGGGATATACAATATGTATATTTGTCTGCCGATTATTTATTTAATTACTACTTAATTATTAAAAGCAAATTATTAAAAGATCGAATAAAATTATAGTTTAGTTAGTTACTCCTTACTAAGTACATATTAAGGTTTATTTGTATAACTATTCTTTATGTAATCTACTCCTAGCTTTATAGTATTTAATTTTAAGTTAAATATGAAATAAGCAATAACCTGCAACAGTTTTCCTCGGATCGCCTAGAAGACACTGATCCCGCAGTGAACAACAAAACTTTTTATTTTCCCGCTCAGCAGTTGAATTGGGCAAAAACATCGACAGTATTGCAACATCTTCGTTGTTCTCCCTCGCTCTCCTTATCCTTTCCTGGCCGACGATCTTCATATTTAAATGTAAACGCGACTTCAAATCATCACTCAACACGTCGGCGGACATTTTGGGAATAAAAACTTTTTTAAACAATAAATACAGATTAAAGAGCGCGACGAGTGTGACGTTGCGTTGCACGCGACGCAGGCTTCGCGGCTCGCAGTGCGATACTGAATGCCGTGGGATACGAAACCATGGAAGGAGTTTATCCGTGTAGGCCGTGAGTTTATTTGATCAGACACAATTAACTTTTCAAAGATGATTTAAGAATTTAAGCAGGATTTATAAATGATAGGATGAATTCTAAAACATAATGATTCCTCGAAATATGTTAATTTTAATTTGATAATTTACTTTGTTGTTTTTACATCAATCAGCGCAGACACAAAATAAATTGAAGAAAGAAAGAAATTCATAGGTCCATAGGAACTGTTTTGAACTTGTTTTAAATTTGTAAAAATATAAACCACAGTTGATTATTTTAAACCTTCATTAGGTATTATTGGTTTTAAGGTAGGTATATAATATGTAATCATGTAATCATTTTATGATCCTCATGCGGTAGTATGAGTTGCATAAAATGATTTGATTTAGATTTTTCGCATAATGATTAGACACGTGACTCTATATCTATACTATAATAAATCTGTAAATGATTCATCAGGGGTATAATTCGGATCAGGAGATTTCGAAAATACAATTTTTAGATTTTTGAAGTGAAACTTCTATATAGAGGGGGTCGGGTCGGGTTACCGATTTTTGGCTCACGAAAAGGTGTCACAGTCACGTGATCACCGTCACTAATTCTTACCTTTTTAAACTCGTGATATCTTTCGAATGGAATGTCGGAATTGAATAATTCAAAAAGTTGTATAAAGGTATTGAAGCAGTCTTGAATATGAAGTAATTTATTTTGATAAGGATTAATACCAAGATACAAATAAAGAGCCTTTTCTAGCGGCGGCATTTTAATTAAATTTTTAAAAGAAAAGAACACTTATTGTGGCATAATTATAATAGTTAGACATATGTTGTCGCGACACTTTTTGTAGATAATGATGTGTTCTACAAAGTCGTAGTATATTATTTTATTCTATCATCAATACTTTTCGCAGCGCACGCGATTTAAAGTACTTTTTTACACCTTCGGTAACATTATTAGAGTTTTAGTACGGACCCCTAATTTAGTTGTAAATATAATATAGCTTATTCTACCCGGGAATAGCGTAGCTTGCCAACAGTGAAAGAACTTTTCAAATCGGTTCAGTAGTATCGGAGCCTCTTCATCAAAACTGAGCACGCGAAATATTATTGAATTATTTTTTTGAAATTATTTGTCTGTTAACATAATTTGAGGTTCGAATGAAGATTGATGATGAAAGATGCGCAAATTATTTTTTGTCTGTCAGTCTCTCTGTTAGAGTATCACTTGAAAAGTACTGAACGAATGTAAATAAAACTGACATAGAGTTGACTTATATCCCGGGGCGTAAATTATGATACTTTTTATCCCGATCAATGACGTCGTTTCCACGGGATACACGAAAATATCAAAAAGGTGCGATCGCATCTTTTTAGAAAACTACTGAACTTATATGAATGAAACTTGACATAGGGCTGGCTTATAACACAAGTTAACACTTAGTTTACATTTTATCCCAATAAATGAAATTGTTTCCTTAGAATAGACGGATTAGCAAAATAGATGACGCTGCAATCGCGTTTTTTCAATTAATTACCAATACCTACGTTCTCACAAATACCATGTCATTCGTTGTATTACTTCAAATTAGGTAGCTTCGACTCGCCTCTATGTATTCCTGGGCAGTGGTTTAGGCTGTAATGTATGTACATTTTTTCGTCGTTATTATTATATGTACAAAGTGGAAGTAAGTTTTTGTTTAAGTAAAATAAAGCTAATGCCTAGGGTTTGATAAGCGGCGCAGCCGCGGGGCAACCTCTAGTTTTAAATATAAATGAACACAAACTGCAAACATACTTTCGGGAATACTTTCGAAGCATATTTTGGGTATCTTCAAATATTTAAAATGTACAAAACGTATGTGCATACGTAAATATATTTAAATTTACAAAATTCCACTATGAAAATAAAACAAAGGTCTTTGTCGCAAAACAATAAGTTTAAGACGATAAAAACATGTTAAAATTAACATCACGTAGTAGTGTGCTAATATTTTTTCCGTTTAAAATGTATATTATTCAATCAAATATTTGAATAAAGAACGATGGGAATATCAACTTCTTTTTAAAATCCTCAAACTACAACCTACCTACATTAGTTCATATTTTGTTTTTATAATGAGGTAATTTGAAAAAATACCCACTATTTTACTCTGCGTTGGGATTGAGATATAACCCTTCAATCCCAATAGAATAAACGTTTGTTAACACCAACGGCAAATTGATCGTTCTGATGTACTTGAAGTAAAATTTAATGGGCTATAAACCACTATTTTCATTGAAAAGACCTCAATTTTAATTGATATTGCTTCCTAAATCGTCGTTTTAGAAGATTACTGTACTTACGTACTCGAAGAATACAACATCCGTTTAGAAACATAGGAAATTGTTAAAGTTCTGATGATTTTTTAAAAATATATTAGCTGTTAAAACTGGTCCTAGCAGAAAGATTTAAAACTACCCTATTTATTTTTAAGTCCTAATAATGAATTGCTAACTAATGAAGTTACTACGTATACCATTATAAATCACCAGCTTATCCGAAGCCCACTTAGCTGGACCTCATTAAAAATACAAACGCACGCAAATCAAGGTTTTAATTAAGCTTTGTAACCTTAATTAATCCACAAACGAGGAAAGCACTCGCAGTGCCTCGTACGAGCATGTGCGCCACTCTTGCGTGGAGCGTTATTGCTATTACATATTTGACAGGCAATCTCGTGCCCACTTCGCTGGGCGTCATTAAAAATAATAAAAAATAATATTAAACACAATCAAATACATCCTATGTCAATTACGAATAATGTAACTTTCCACTGATGAAAGAATGTAAAAAACCGGTGCAGTAGTTCAAGAGATTACTTCCTACAAACAAACTGTACCTCTTTATAATATTTGTATAAATTTTAAAGAATATTATCGGACAGGCGTGGGCTGGTTTGAACTAAATTAAGCACATGAAGAGGGTTCCAAAGGTCGCGCCACGTCCATCTTAAATGGTTCCGAGCATTAATAGAAATTACAATTTAGTAATAATAAAGGTTTAATTCAATTTGAGGCAAAGGGTGGCGACTGTGGGTGGAAACAATTTCCAATAAATCTGTCGGGCGGTTAGCTACAGTTCTCTTTTAAGTGTTTTAATGAATAAGGGAGCGTACAGTAAAATCAATTCAGTCACTTTTGATTATCTTACAAAATCTCGCAGCCATAAATATGTAGTACGATTGAACACCAACATGTAACAGATAGACTCTACAGTAGTATAAGTTTAGTATTAAAATTAGAATAAAAATGTGTGTGTGTGTGTACTTATGTACACGCGTTACAAATTATACTTATTTGGCGTATCAAGATAAAAAAAATCTAATTTTTTATCTTTTGCCTTAGTCTACGTTTGTAGAAAAACTAAAATGTTGAATATAGCTAACTTCAAGATGTCGGTTGACTATAGCTAACTTCATGGTGTAGGTTTTTCGTGTGACGGTGTGCGCGCGCATTGTAAAAATTTACTGTCATCATTTTTCCCTAACGCGTCTAAAGAAGTATAACTTGAAAAATGTAGAATATTGTACATTATATTTTGTCCCATATATTCAAGTACAATTTTAATATAAATAATTTCAAATTTGAAGACTTCTCTTTCCCCTGAACGAGTCACGTAGTACGGGTAAGTTCTATCAGTTCCATTTTAAAATAATTACGATGTCCTTCGATGACTTTTTTATTTCCGAATCAAGATGGGAAGACATCAGCTACCAAAGTCGTGAAAATTATGGTCATTCTACATCTACTTCTATTAATATTTTACTGGATGGTTTTTACATTTACTACGATCAAAATCGCAACTATTAGTCACTGCAAAGGAAACAGTTAAAGATGTCCGGCTTATTAATTATATTATATTAAATAGGACAAAATAAATAGAAGCGAATAGATTATTTTGCCCAACTTGTTTAGCCCACGCACGATGATTCAATTTTGAGTGGTAAATAGTTGTTATAGGCGTGGTCAATTTTAACTAAATTGATTGCTAGTATCAATAAAAGTCATCTTTGACACGTAAGAATTAGGTACTATTTATATATTGTTCTTTATGGCCTATAGCTTGAAATATTAATTGTACTTATAATTTTCTTTACGAAAATATTATTTTAAGAAAATTATTGTGTACTATAATATATAGTTCACTTTTTTGATTCTGACTTATATTCTAATTTTATAATCAGAATTGTACCATTAGGAAGGAGGTACCCGTGATCAGGTCGACCTAGTTTGGGGGGGGGGGACCAATGAGTTTCAAAAATTGTGTAATATGTTTACTCAATACATGATTTTTATTTGACATGACTAGAACATAAATGGATAAAAATATAATATATAATATAATTATAAATATAATATAATGATAAAAATAATTCCTATAATATATTAATTTGTTAATATGCACCGTGTATGTATACGCTAGGTTTTTATGATATGTAAGTAAAACAATAACTTCAATAATTTCATTGACTAAATATATAGTATAGTCCGAGCTTACTAAAGGGTATTGTTACGGGATATGTTGTACAAAGTTTGCAATAATTAATTTTGATTCACAGTAGACTGTTTTACGAGAGATGAACGTGACCTATTTATGCGTGAGTTGGTTTGGCGCACGAGCATAGCGAGGGTGTTAATAATTCGAGTGCCTAAATAGGCCTTTCACCCAAGTTCAACACTCTGGTTTTCATTTCGAATATGAGGAAAGTAAATAAAAACTGATTAGTTAAACAAACAACTACTTCTCTAATGAAATCAGGCGTTAAATCCATATCTAAATCTGATAAACTTATTTAATACGTCACATATGAAATGTCAATTTCTTTTCTATGGCATTCTACTATCCAGTATTTTTTTGTGAACGATGATAGTAAACATTTAGCTCAAAACGTAAATTAAATATTAATTTAAGTAAAGTACATTATAAGTATAAAATAATGTTACGAAATTGTTGCTATTTTTTTACTAGTTTATGCCGCGATTTACCAATGGCTGCATAAAAAGTTGGGATATGAGTCGCATGTATTATCTATCGCTCGTATAGTTTATAATTTTTTTCATAGCAGGGAATATCGTATCCCAGAGCCGAAAAGTACTGTTTTCATGCCTGTGGTCAGGTAACTCCAAGCGTACTTTATAATATAAGAAATCAAAAATATTGTATAAAATAAATATAATATATTACGCGTCGCGAGACTCGAATTAAAATGCCGTTAGAATTACTATAGAGTTTATTAGAACTATACAAACACAGGTACAAATATAATTCAAACGTAATGCAAAAGGTTGTAATTCAATTAAAAGCGCAAAGTCCGTCACTTATTAGATTGCCGATTGTAGTACACGTTTTGGTTATCAGGTCATCATTTATACTGCACAAACGCGAAGTCCCCGTGTCTAAGTCGACTTAATCCGTCATACCTGGCTAATGACCCAATTACAAACTGCCATAAAAGAGGACAATGGCTGGTTTCTACTTACAAATTTTAAACATAAATTAAAGAAAAGAAGACGACCATATTTAAAAAAAAAAAATTAGTTCAAATGGCGACGGGTAATAAATGTGCTTTGTTTAAGATATGCAGGTGGATTTTGGTTTTTGTCGGGGTCTGAGTTGTAACAATATATTTATTGTATACCACATCACAGCGATGTGATACTTACTAGCAAATTAGTTGAAACCTGAATGTTTCTATACAATTTTTATTGATTTGATCTTGTTATGAAAACATGTTTTAAGTACAACGGTAAAAGTACAAGAACACTAATGGCATCATCTTTTATGAGATTTAGGTGGTTTTCAGTATCATTATTATACTAGGTGATTGATATTCTCATTTAATAGCGAGGACTATATAGATTAATTCGTGAAAAGTTGTTAAATATTTACTACATACCCTACATTCTTGACATTTTGAGATACAATTAATTTTAAGCAAGTCCGTTAGCGTAGCCATGGCTAGTTGAGTGAAGGATTTTAAGTAACGGTGCTTAATTTCGTTCGCCTACGGTGTTTATAACTGTTATCCATCCTGCAGAGTACTATAAAGTATTAAATACAATATAGTGTTGAATAAAAAGTAGCAGGATGCATGTGTGATGATAATACCTCCTACAAATGTATATCACACTATTCGTTTTATCCTGCAAATTCGTTTAAGTCTTCATTATGAATTGATTTTCTATGTGATAGTAGCGAATATACCTACTTATAGAATTAGGTATAATTAGCGAATATAGAACCTACGTTTCGTTGCATTTATTATATTTAAAATGTAAAAAACATAATTACAATTCATATTTAAATTTTCGATTATACTACATCAATCTTTCGGTGACGTCCCAATAAATTATATATTATGATTATTGAATATGTATGTATATATACTGTGTTATGTATACCACGCTATTATTATTGGTATTGGTGACTACTGTAATGATGAGCGATGTTTGAAAATAAATAAATTTAAGAATAAAAGGTGTTGACAAACATGAAAATGTCATGTGTTGCATTTTCAAAGAAATATGCTAATTATGGTGTTTAATTTTGATATAAATTATTTTGATACTGTTACAAAGTTTATTCGTCTGCATTTACATGAAAATTCAATATGGGCTTCTTAGAACTATGGTTAATATTACCTCACCGTGTCTGACCTATGGTCGTACAAATATTAAAATGTCTGTTATTTTTGTATAAGTTGTGTTCCTTATGTAACGATTATTAAAAACACATATTGATATAAACAGAATTTAACTTCGTCACTAAAAATATTTGGTGGTAGTATCTATCATCTCTATACCAGGACCAAATGAATCAGTATGGTATTGACCGTTTCCGCGGCAAGTATGTCATCATTACATTTAGATGAACGTGGGAGTCATTGAACACCAATTTTGTGCCGATTAATAACAACAATATTAAACCCGTTAAGTGCTTTCATCAATTATACAAAACATGCCTTGGGTACTTACTGATTAGGAAAGTCCATTTTTTAATTTTCTCGTTTTGTAGAACTATTTCAAAAAACAGTGTTGCCCATAATTTATGTACATCTAAAATGACAAAAAACCGTGGTAACTTATTGATTAGCGCACGCGTCGCAAACTCAAAGGACACGGGTTCGAAACCTGGCCGAAAAGCATGCTCCACTTAGGCGGTGTTCTATGTGCATATTGTTAGAATTACCACTTGCGAAAAGTGAAGGAAAACATCGTAATGAAACCTGCACATCGAGATAAGCGATGTGTCAATCCTGCCAAGCCGCCTTGGACAAGTATAGCGGGCATTAGCGGGTATGCTGTCCGGTCCCGGATAATGGGAGGCCCGAGACCAGCAATGGGACCGTTGATGGGCTGTTATTATTATTAAAAAATACAAAATAGTTTTGTTGTCTTGGAAGTATGCCATTAAATTTGTTTGCCCTTCGATGATTATGATCATACATAAATTAAAGTATTTTATGTTAATTTGACATGATAAATTATCCCGATTATAATTTAAATTGTAAACAATAATTTGAATTTAAAAAATCAAGTCTTGGATAATTTTACAATATACTCTTTTATAAATGTAATATTAAAGGGAAATCATGAGTTGGTTCCATTCTCGTCTTTTCGTGTATGTAGTTTATAAAATCATCGTTTATGAAAATATCTAGAATTATATGTATATCAAAATCAAATTAAAAACTAAAACAAAGGTTTCGATTCATAAGTGCCTATATTAAGAAATGACACATGTACATAATTATAAATAAATACTCGAACTTAAGAGTCATAACAAAATGTGTCAATGCAAGTCCGTATGTATATATTTATTTAAATTAGTGGTCGCCCATTGGTCGAAATTCGACCTTAAGATTCTCCTAGCAAAGACAATACTTCTATAATCACAGATTGCGCCAAGGCTACACTGTTAATTTGACTTTAACGATAAACAAGTAGTGTGTGTAATGTAATTTTTTGCATAATTAAAAAAACTAGCATTCTGCACTCCTCTTCTATATAAACTATAAGTGTGCGAAGTTTCATACTTCTGCGTCCGCACAATTTTCGTAAAAAGGGTTACAAAGGTTTTGCTTCACGTATTAATATATAGATGACTAATTGAAACGATTTGTATAAGGTTTTAATTATTTTAAATTAGACTCATGTTTTGAGCTTTGAGCACGATATAATTTGTTGAAGATATTTTGGAAGGCAAAATTAACTCGGTGGCCGGATGCTAAAACGGTCAAAGTACTTTTAGTTAAGAAAGGCTAGAATAGTATATTTGTAATATTTGTGTTACCAGACGTATTCGTTATTATTTATTGATGTTACTTTATAAAAAGAAACAACGTAGTAAACTCATTCATACTGCTTATTAAAAAAAATGGATTATTGTCCACGTGGACATGTCAGTCTTGTTAAGCAACAATAAACTAAATATATCTAGGTTAATGTTGAGAAATAATATTTAAAATATCTTTAGCTATTTCTGAAGTAGGCTCTGACAGTAGAGTTAGACTTAAGCTAATATTTATTTAATTCAATTTATGTCTTTCCACCAGTTTAATAAAAATAAGTATAATACATTTGCATAATCTAGCATTAAAATTTCATTTCTGACGTAAATCTAATTTGGCCTTTTGGCAACCGGCCACAGTAGTATCTCTAAAAATATGGTATTTTTCTAAGCCTTGATTTAGACTACAAGTCTTTTTAAAATAATAAATTTAAAATAGTTTTGCAAGTATGTAGTTCAAAACACTGATTTTCATTTTAAATGCGCAATGGACCCTTAAATAACAAAGACCTCCTTTGTACGTATTCCAATAAAGAACATGGACAAACTAATCAAACGGCTTCTATAAAAGCAAACACAATTTCCAATTACCCGAAACCTTACGACATAGCAGTGGTATCAGTGATTACTACGACTTCAGAGTGTAATGGCCTGCTCGGTTTGGTTAAAGTATGTTACTTGGTCTAAGGTCCAATTTCAAATAAATAAGAACTAAAAATTGTCAAGTACGCGCCACTCGCAGCGAAGGGTCCCGTAGAAGTGACGAAGTTTCAATGTTTTGTAATTTGCAAACGGAATTTGAGGCTGTGACAAGCATAGAAAGATATTATATAAAGCGGAAGGTTATAGCCCAAAAATCCTCGGATATGTGTGTCATTTAGCTGTTTCATATGAAAAAAGATGAATTGAATACTAATCCACAAAATGTTGAGACGGTCTTGGTATAGCACTGCTCTGAATAATTTATTGAAAATTACTGAGGCAACGTTTCATGTATAGATAGAAAGAGACAGCTCCAAGAAAAGTTTTACGTATGATTACAATTATTAGTTAGCCTGAGAGCAGTTAGACATTTCTGAGTGCTTGAAGCATCGTGAAAACTTGCACAGTACTTATTTTAATTATTTAATTTCAAAATTAATTTTCATTTAATTGAATTCATGCATGCAACGGACTAAGGAGTAATAGGGTAAATCCTATCATTATATATTTTTAAAGTAGTGAATATTTTTCGCAAAAAAAGTTCTCGAGCCGTTTTGAAATTTTAACACCTTTAAATTTAATATGTAAGGAATAAAAAAAAGCCCGAATATTTAGTTGGACTTAGCTAAAAGGTCTGCAAAATAATGTTGCCTGGCTAAGGACCATTGTGAAATGTAATATTTATTCCTGCATAAATGTAGTTGTATATAGGTGTTATTCCTAGAAATACATATTTTAGTGCATTTTACAAGTTTCAATGGTGTGCAAGTGAGCAGGACCTTAATCGTCATTATTTAAATAATTAGGTCTATTAAGTACCTTTAATGTAACTTGGATAATATTTATTGCCTTTATTTATTAATTATAAAATTAATAAATAGAAGCTTTAAATAGGAAAAAAGGGGTATCTGTTTTAAAAAAATCATTATTTCAGTCTGTGTATGTCAATTATTTAAGTGTATAAGTTTTAATGTTGCCCCAAATAGGTACCTACTAAAAAGTGTCTAACAACTCCGGCTATACAGACACCGGACAGATTTTAGTCAAATGAAGGTGGCAATCACCTTCGCGAATGAATTTTTCAGAGAAAAAGACTGAGTACTATTTGGACGGGTTACAGAGATGGGAGCATCGCTGGGAAGAGTGTGCAGAGTTACAAGGAGACTATGTAGAAAAGTATAAAAAAAACTGAAAAACTATTTCTTATATCCGGAATACACAAAAAGAATATTTCAGTTACGTAGAATGCATTATATATATGCTAAATTAGTGAGGCTATACTAATAAAACCGTTAATGTATGTGTCAATGGTCCCGTCAATCGTATATGGAATTGGTGGAGGTTGAAACAATATGTTTATTTTAATTTTATGTACCTTTTGTAGGTTAAACTAGTGGGCCGATTTTATTGTCCTGTTTAGATTTAATTTTAACTCGGTTGTTACGAGTGTCGTAATAAAGATGTTTTGTGTAGGTTGTTAATATTGCTCGGGTGTGAAAAATAGCAGTATTTTATAAATTCTAAATTCCAATTCGATAAAGACAGAGATAAGTATTTTTTTAAATATTGAGACTCACTTTAATATAGATAGATTGTTCACCAAAACACGAATTACAGAAATGCACAACAAGACAGTAGTTACATACCAGGTAAATAAAAGGCGGACTTATCGCTAAAAGCAATCTCTTTCAGGCAACCTGATGCACTGAATGGAAATTCTTAACTTATCTAATTATTACAAATTAATGAAAAAGGAAAAGAAAATGGAGAAAATGACATACATGGACATCAGATTAAAATAGAGTAAACTAACACACTTTAACATACAATATGGAAAGTGTCGGCTGTGGATATGAATTGATTCTTGCAGAATTTGGTACATAGGGGATCGTAGCTGGCATCCCACTCAATTATTGACAAAATGATAATTTATTTAAGGTATTAAGAAATCTTAATATTCTTTATTTTGTAGCCGGAGATTTATATTATCATAAATACAAAATAAAAAGGAGGTTGCTCAATGTTTTGAGTCAATTAATAGGGATCCATTCATTGAGTGCCAATAATGGTACAGTTTACCCTAATTAATAAGTGTTTTAGACTACATATGACATAGGCTGCTTTATATCTTGAAATTAGTGAGTTCTCTTTGGTTGCTAAACTTAATTTTTTGCGTGTGAAAGTCCTACGGTTTCATATATATTGAGTTAGAGTAGGTTTGTAGCCTTCCCCCCAGGGGGTGCTCCCCACGGACTTCACCTTTTCCGTCCGTGGGAGGCATAAGGGGACGCGTCCCCGGGGCCTCTAGCGGCCTCTGTCACATTACTTCTTCAGCCGTGACAGTGGTGTCCCACCTTCGTTCCGTTCCCAAAGTTTCCTTCTGATCTCTCCTTCCCAACTACCTCTCCTTGCCCTGCTGGTGAGCCACTCGCGCCTGTCCGTTAGGCGGACAAGTCCTCAGTGATGTGGCGGCGACGGGTCCGGCAGCTGGGCGCGAGCCAATCTCCGGACCGGTGACGGAGCAGGCCTAAGGGCGGTCTGCCTCCCTTTAGTCCTCGCCACCGTCGTGCGATGTTGGGTGTGGTGGCGGCGGTCTCACCCGACCGCACCCGCACCGTGAAAGAAGATCGGAGGACGTGTCTGGGTGAGCGTCTCGTTCTGCTCGCCCTTAGGGCGGATCGACTCTCCCACCCACCCGAAGCTTGGTCGGCGTGCCTAGAGCTGCATGCCGGGCGGGTTATCCCGGATGCGAGCGCCCTGTGGGCGGCGTGCGGGTGTACTGATTTCAGGCACTTCGCACGCCACCACAGTTTTTAGTAGTTTATAAGTAGTTGTAAGCATTGAGATGGTCTCCTTTTGGAGACAACTAACTCTTCGGAGTTCAAAAATAAATAAACTATGGAAGCGCAAAATGAAGATGTAGTACCCCAGGTGGGTCGATCCTCTACGGAGGGCGAATCCCACCCCGTGGCCGGCACCTATGGCCCGGGAAGAAGCCCCCCATCGTATTCTGGGGGGGGGGCAATTTTACGCTCAAGTTGGTCGCTATCGAAGAAAAAAGTGCCCGAGATGGGCGGAGAAGTGATCTTTACACGCAGCAGCAGTAGAAACAGTGGCAGAGCATCAGCCATGAGCTGCACTGCGAGCGGGATGGCGGGTGGAGTAACTGAGGAATCGGACTCAAACGTCTCAGTGTTCTCCACTCGTTCCCGCTCCCGATCGCGTTCACGCTCCGGCTCCGATCGCGAAAGATTCGCGGAGCCGTGGAGCACGCGCCTTCGGAAGAAGAGGCCGAGGCCGGCGCCTTATCGCGGACCCAGAGACCCTACCGCTTCCAGCGGTGAGGAGAGTCATATTTCTAAAGCCCCCCGCAAAGTGTCTCCACCTGCGGCGGGAACTTGCGACGCGTCTGCGAGCCTAGCTAAAGCCAAGGAGGCAATCCTCCAAGTTAGCAGAGTGGGCCCTGAGTTGGCTGACCATGAGGTACGTGCCGCTGAGCTGTGTAGAGCAGCGGAAGAATCCCGAATCGCTCGGCGGGCTCCTGAGCTCTTGGGCCACACAGGGTCCATCACAGTTGAGGCGGGGACCAAGACGGCCCAAGCCATTGAAACAGACGTCCATAATGCCTTGGGAATTATACGCCATGTAGCGAAGGTCCCCCGGGGCCTTAAAGGGACTTTTGTTAAGTCTCTAAACGACTCGGTCGGCATCCTCAACGACGCCTTTGAGGTATTGCGAGGCCGGACCGAGTCGGAAGAGATCAGATGTCTTGAGGCGACCAATCGTCGCCTGGAGAATGAAGTAAAAGAGATGCGGACGGAAATAGCAAGTCTCAGGGCTGAGGTCACCCGTTCACGTCGTGAACCTCCCCCTCCGCCGCCACCACCTCCTCCAAAACCACAGACGAGGCCACTGTCACGATCCTCCTTCCCAGAGGAGCAGCAACTTAGCCAGGAGGAGCTCCTGCGTCACCTCACCCTTTCAATAGGGAAGATGGTGGATGTCAAGTTGGCAGCTCTTGACGACAGGCTTCTCCCGGAGAAGCGAGTACGCCCGCCGTTGGCAGCAGACGCGCGGCGGCAGAGTACGCAACCCCCCGCGATGTCCGGGGGAAGAGTTGTAGAAGGTTTCCCTGTCGCCGAATTTCCACCACTTCCCCTCCCAAAAAGAAGAGGGCGAGGAATGACGGTAACCACGACGCAGGAAGTGGCAACTCCGCCTGTTTCTGCACCCAGAACGCAGGCCCAGGCTCTGGAAGAGGGCTGGTCGGTGGTTGCCCGTAAAAAGAAGAAGAGCAAGCCACCGACTCAGCCTAACGTTGCCAATAGGGCAGCAGCCCCGAGGCCGCGGCCCAAGCCGCTGACGCCTGCCGCTGCCCGTAGTCCGCGTATGAGGGAACCCAACGCCACGGTTGTAGTGCTGACCCTTATGCCTGCTGCCGTGGAGAAGGGCGTCACATATGCGGACGTGATGGCCAAGGCCAAAGAAAACATTAGGCTCAGCGACTTGGGCATTGCCAGCCTCAAGCTCAAGACTGCGCGGACGGGCGCGCGGATGCTTCTCCTCCCGGGGAAGGACAACTTGGAAAAGGCCGACGCTCTAGCAGCCAAATTGAAGAGTGCTCTCCCTGAAGAGGAGGTAAGAGTCTCCAGGCCTGAAAAATGCATCAATGTGCGCATCTCGGGCCTGGATGACTTCACGACAGCAAACGAGGTCGTAGCTGCCGTCGCCCGGGTTACGGATCATCGCCCGGAGCGATTCAGCTCGAGTGCGATGCGTCTGGGCTCGGACAGACTGGGCTACGTAATAGTATCGTGCCCGGTGGCGGCGGCCAAAAATCTGAAGGATAAGAATTTAATGGTGGGATGGGCTTCGGCGGGAATCAAGATCCTGCCGAACCGGTCAGAGCGATGCTGGCGCTGCCTTGTTGCGGGGCATGTTGCTTGCACCTGCTCCTCCCCTGTGGACCGTAGTCGGGATTGTTACCGCTGCGGTCAACCCGGACACCTTGCCGCCACCTGCTCTAATAAGCCGCATTGCAGTATTTGCGCGGCAGCGGGCAGAGCGGCGGGGCACTGGATGTGTAGGGGAGTACAGGCCACGCGCAAGAGCGCGGGCCCCCCCACCACCACTCAAACCAGAGAAGACATGCAACCAAAACCCCGGACTGACGCTGGAAAGAGAAGAAGAAACAGAGGAGGAAAGAAGAGGAAAAGGAAGGCTCCAGCCGAGGGGTTTGTCATTCAAGAACCCCCTCCACCGACACAACCTTCTGAGCTGGAGCCGGTTGTCGCCAATAGGATGGAGGAGTAATTGTTCCAATGGCTACCTCCATCCTAGTGGTACAAGGGAATCTGAACCACTGCGCCGCTGCTCAAGATCTTTTAATCCAGAGCATGGCGCAGTGGTTCATTGGAATTGGCGTGGTCGCCGAGCCATATTACATCCCCCCCAGGGATGACTGGGCGGGGGACCTCGATGGTTCGGTGGCCATCATTGTTCGGATCGCCGCCGCATGCCCGCCCCTTACCGACATATTGAGGGGTAGTGGCTATGTGGCGGCCACAATCGGGGAGCTGGTGGTAATCGCCACCTATTTCTCCCCGAATCGTCGGCTCGTCGACTTCGAGAGTTGGTTATATGAAGTGGGCACGGTGGTGGCCCGTAATTGCTCTCGCCCCGTACTCGTGCTCGGGGACTTCAACGCCAAGTCCATGGCTTGGGGTTCTCCGAGGACGTGTGCGAGAGGCGAGGCACTAGAAGAGTGGGCCATCACAAAGGGTCTCGTTATCTTGAACCGGGGCTCCGTACACACGTGTGTGCGCCAGCAGGGTGGCTCGATTGTTGATCTTACGTTCGCCAGCCCTGCACTGGCGCGCCGTGTGAGGGACTGGAGGGTACTCGAGAGGGTGGAGACGCTCTCTGACCACAGATACATCCGGTTTAGCGTCTCCGCCCGAAGCTCGGAGCCTTCGTCCCTAGAAGCCCCGGTAGGAGAATGTCCGCGTTGGGCGCTTAAGAAACTGGACCGGGAGGTATTCCGCGAGGCCCTGATTGTTGCGACATGGTCGTCAGGGCCCGATATGGAACCTCTCCAGGTCGAGCAGGAGGCAGAGGATCTACGGTCGCTCGTCACGGGCATCTGTGATGCAGCGATGCCCAGGAGGGGCCGCTTTCGCCCCTCCCGTCAGGTGTACTGGTGGAGCCCTACGCTAGAAGCGCTGCGCAGGGCATGCAACCTGGCACACCGCCAGTACACCAGACACTGTAGACGGCGTCGTCGCGCAGCTGACGCAGCGGCCGTAGCAGCTCGCCTGTACGAGGGGTACAGGAGCGCCAGAAGAGAATTTCAAATTGCCATACGCGAGGCTAAATCCGCGGCCTGGGGGGAGCTCTTGGTCAGTCTTAACGCAGACCCTTGGGGGCGCCCTTTCAAGATGGCGCGGAACAAACTCCGCGCCTGGGCGCCCCCGCTGACCGAGTCTCTCTCCCAGGACCTCGTGAGTGATATAGTTGGCGCTCTGTTCCCCTCTAGGGCTGAGCACTCGCCTCCTGTCATGACTCCGCCAGGTGCGGAGACCAGCGCGGACGAAGACACGGTGCCCACAGTGGACCAGGTAGAGCTGGGGGCAGCGATGCTACGGCTACGAGCCAAAAACTCCGCCCCCGGCCTTGACGGCATACCAGGGCGTGCGTGGGTTCTATCCTACGACGCCCTGGAGCCCCGACTGTTACGCCTCTTCAGTGCATGTTTGGCTCAAGGACGATTCCCGGCCCGATGGAGGACCGGGAAACTCGTCCTTTTGAAGAAGGAAGGACGCCCGGCGGATTCACCATCCGCCTACCGGCCCATTGTGCTGTTGGACGAGGTGGGCAAACTCTTCGAGAGAATAATCGCAGACCGCCTCGTCCAGCATCTGACGACCACTGGGCCGGATCTGGCGGACAATCAATTTGGTTTCCGTCCTGGGCGCTCCACATTGGACGCCATAATGCAGCTGAGAGGCTTAGCGGAGGACGCGGTTTCTCGGGGTGAGGTCTTGTTGGCGGTGTCGCTCGACATCGCCAATGCGTTTAATACCTTACCCTGGGCTTGCGTCAGGGAGGCGCTCCGGTATTTTGGGGTGCCGACCTACCTCCGCCAAATAGTCGGGGCATACTTAAATGAAAGAGCCGTCATCTACCCGGTCCACGGAGGAGGGTGGAGTCAACGAGCCATGGTATGCGGTGTTCCACAGGGATCGGTATTAGGCCCTTTGCTGTGGAACATCGCATACGATTGGACTTTACAGTGTCGGGTCCTCCCGGGCGTCAACGTCATCTGCTATGCAGATGACACGCTGATCGCTGCTCGTGGGAGGACCCATAGGCAGGCGTGCATCCTGGGCACGGCTGGGGTGTCACAAATAGTAGGCAGGATCCGGCGACTAGGTCTGGAGGTGGCTCTACAGAAGACCGAGGCTGTGATCTTTCACGGCCCTCGTAAGCGACCACCTCCGGACACTAACATCGTCGTAGGAGGTGTCCGCATCGGCATCGGGGAAACCATGAAGTACCTGGGATTGGTTCTCGATAGCCGATGGGATTTTTCGGCACATTTTCGGCAATTGGCCCCCAAACTCAAGAGGGCGGCAGGAGCGCTATCGCGCCTGCTGCCCAACATTGGGGGGCCTGAAACCACGTGCCGAAAACTCTTCGAAGGCATCGTGCGGTCTATGGCCTTATACGGGGCACCCGTTTGGGCAGACCGCCAGACGGCCAGAAATGTAGCTCTGCTGCGACAAGTGCAGCGAGTGCTGGCCGTCAGAGCGATACGAGGATACCGTACGGTGTCCTTCGAAGCGGCCTCGCTACTCGCCGGATCCCCACCATGGGACCTCGAAGCCAGGGTCCTCGCGTCGCTGTTTCAGTGGCGCAAGGAGGCCCTGGCGAGGGGCGCGAGACCGGTGCCTCGGGAAACAGAGGCTTGCCGGTCGGAGCTCCGCGACGTCGCCATGGTGGTGTGGGAAGAGCGCCTCAGACACCCCAGCGCGGGCCTCGCCACCATTGAGGCGGTGAGGCCCGTCCTGCAGGACTGGACAAAACGAAGACACGGCACCCTGACGTTCCGGCTGACACAGGTCCTTTCGGGGCATGGCTGCTTCGGAAGGTACCTGTGTCGCCTAGGCCGCGAGCCAACGTCAGGGTGCCATCATTGTGACACCGGCGACGAGGATACGGCGCTGCACACCCTCCAGGTATGTCCTGCCTGGACAGAGCAGCGCCAAGACCTCGTCGCCATCATCGGATTGGACCTCTCGCTCCCGGCCGTGGTTCGCGCCATGGTCGGGAGCTGTACCGGATGGGACGCCGTCTCCTCCTTCTGCGAGCACGTTATGCTTGCAAAGGAGGAGGCAGAGCGGGAGCGTGAGCGCACATCACTGCTCCGCTCCCACCAAAGGAGGACGCGTCGGCGCCGGAGGGCCAGTCAGGACCTTCGGCCTCCGTAAGCGGGCGGCGCGGGTGGGGCCTCTTGGGGTATAGAGGTTCTCACTCACCTGCACATGCCGTCGAGATGGGGGCGTGGCGTGTTCCACACGCGCCCACCTCTCCTCCTGTAGGGCGATTTACAGACCGCCCCACGCCTAGAGAGACTGAAGATGCCGGGCGATAAAAGTAGTCCCCCGGCACTGGAAGAGGCCTCGCAGGGCCCACGCCTGCCAGGGTTGCGGAGAGGCTAGGTCATGTACCCGTAGCCCTGGCATAAGGCGAAGGACGGAACACCCAGGGGTTTTAGTGGGTATCCCTAACCGGGGAGTGGCAATAGCATAGCACCAGTTCTGACTGGGTATGCTAGTGCCACCCCCGATCAGGCGAATCCCACACTAGGTCGCGAATTATCCCCCCAAGGTTCTGCCCTTGTCGCGGCTTAGTCCTCAATCGGATTTCCCCTGGTAAAAAAAAAAAAAAAAGGTTTGTAGCCTTCTTTGTGGTCCTTAAAGAAGCCTTCGAACTTACTATAACTCAATATGAATAGGACCGATAGTATGTAGGTTTTTATAAGAATATAAATCATACACAGGCATGATCGTCCTCACAAAAAGTTTACACGTCACGATATTATAAATAGTGCAATGAGTCAAATCTGCCCTAGAGACTATCAATGTCAGCGGTCAAGTATTTTATTCCGAACCACCTTACTGCTCCCTTAACTGGCGATGGAAACCGACGTTCCTTATATGGCCACACTGTATCGATTACTATATCTCCACTTTGTATGGTTTGAAACGTACAGGCAGCTAAAACATATGTTTCTTGTTTAACCGAAATGTTGGTAAAACGAAAAATCTATATCAACTGTTGACTGTTTAATCAATAAGTTATTATATTATTAACCATTGATCTGTCCAAATAATTTTCACTTATTATTATGTACTACGAGTATATGGATCTAGTCAGTGTGGAATAACTATGAATTCAAAATTAAGAATAATATTCCAGCGAAAGTCTTAGCCAAATGGATTTCGATCAACACCTCCATCACCACCATCACCATTCAAGGTCATGTGATTCTATAGCATTCTACCGTAAAAGGCATATCTATCTAAGCATATGGGAATGAGTGACTCCTCCATGGAAGCCGATCCCAGACTATCTTTACTACCGCTTCGCAACGTGTTATAGCTGGTAGAAAAGAAGCGGCGGAAGAAACTCTCTAGTAACACGCCTAAGCTAGTCTGTTCAGTCTTGGGTCTCATTATCGCGAGTTATGTTATGAGTTATGTGATTCCGTCTGCCTCGTCTATAAAGGACTACGTTAGCTCATGGGAGCGTTCGGTGTGGGTCTATAATTGACCGTTTCCGTCACCAGAGGGTTCGGGTGATGGGGACTAGGTGAAAGAAATTAAGCGCGAGAAAGACGAGATCATCTTTGATGGAGGGAAGCTCCAGATAGCAATGCAGGTCGACGTTCCGCGAATACAGCGGATCGTTGATTACAGTGTGCATGGATCGGTTTTGGACATTTGAAGTTTGTAGATGTTGAAATCGCTGACATGGGCGAAGACCAAACTTGCGTACGTCGTGACGAGGTGGATGCAAGTTTCAATTTTAATCCTGGATCCATCAGTGAATAATAACTATGCCCTTTATTTACTCGCTCTCGGTTATGCCTGTGTGTAGTCCAAGCAACAAGTGTTGATCGGCGCGCGGCGTGTGATTGAATAAACACTAACATAATTAAGGTTACTTTGAACATGCTATGATATTACACCTTATTTGACATACAATAGGGATAATGATACGACTCTGTTTGTCTGATTAACTCGAATGCTTTTTATTCTATTTTAATTAACCGTAAAGGCATGAATTTGTCGAATTCTTTACATCTAACGTGTATGTAAATTTAGACAAGGCAACATTTGTAGAATACTTAGAACACATTCCTTCGTAAGTAGTTTATACAAATTATATTTTTTATATTTCAATATACCCTTACGATTATTAACTTTTTAATAAAATTTATTAATATTATGTTTCTCTTTTTGATACATAAATTTATAAGTGCTAGATTACAAAATAGGTGCTTCAGAAATAAAAATGTACTCCTTTTTAATAAAATCGTAGTGTATACTTCGCAAGCAATACGTTCCATTTCTATGATGCGTACTCACAAGGAATTTATTAAGAATGGTGTACTTACCAGCACGGAACACCTCGCCGCAACCGTCACAGCGGCTAGCAAACTGGGCATCGTAGCAGTTGCCGCAGTAGATCTTGTCGAGCTTGGAGCCGAACTGCTTGTCCACTAAAGAGACGCGGCACTTGGCGCAAAGGAAGCAGGCCTCGTGCCAGTGCTTGTCCTTGTACGACAGATCCTGCGAAAGATAGATAAAACGT
Organism: Dendrolimus punctatus; assembly: GCA_012273795.1. Classification (NCBI taxonomy): domain Eukaryota; kingdom Metazoa; phylum Arthropoda; class Insecta; order Lepidoptera; family Lasiocampidae; genus Dendrolimus; species Dendrolimus punctatus. The sequence continues at coordinate 3,371,736 of CM022534.1, read as the reverse complement.
ATATTACTATCAATGGCGACCATTTTCATAGTTTATGAAAGAAATTTGATGAAGCTTTGGATAATGCGAATCAAGTATTTCATTATTGCAGTAGGTGTAAATTTAAAAGTGTGGATACCAGTATTGTCAACCATTCCCAAATAAGACTATAATTATTTTGTCCGTGCGTGCAGTTTGGGTCATAAATGAAGCTCGGCCTCAGCCCGGCTAAAGCGGTGAGCATGTTGCGCTGGCGCAACGCCATTATGGATAAAAACTCATTCTTATCAAAGAAAGATCATCAATCTTATAAAAATCATTATTATCTTTTTGTCTGTTAATTTTAAACTTAGACATAAGTATTTATATTTATTTATAATATAACTCGTTATATTCAAAACTTTTGTACTTATAGTTTTTTTTAACATAGATACCTAATTAATAATTTATTATAAGTCATTATTATTCTTATTTTAATAAATACGTTGTTGTATCTATTTTTTTTTACATTTTTATAACTAACCCACAAAATGACAAAACTAAATACACTATCAAGAACGCTTATCGACAACAATAATTCGCATCACTACGCCCGCCCATAGGGCCCGTGAGTGGAAGAGAGAGCGACATACTCGCTTTATTTTATGACCCAAACTGCACGAACAAAATTTTTTTTGGTAAAGTCATTCATCCCTATGATCAAAACTATACTCTACACCAATTTCCACGATGACCACTTCATTCCCAAGGCCGTGAAGAAACAGCAAATAAAAGTTCAAACAATCATACAGTTTGATACGTATGAAATAGTTATGTTTTAGTCTAAATACTACTAGCTGTTTTAAAGGCGCTTTAAAACTTTCGAGATTTGGAAGCGGAAAATAACAAGTTTTTTTTTTTTTTTTTTTTTTTTTTTTATTGCAGGAGATCAGCAGACAGGCAGACGGCCCACTTGATGGACAGCGGTTACCATCGCCTATGGACATGTGCAACACCAAAGGTGCTACGAATGCGCTGCTGCTCTCTTTAGGGAGCCTGGAACCTGGTCACTAATGGCTATTGTTATGGCGACATACTCTAGACCAGGGGTGGTAGCCATCCAGTCGGGCAAATGCCCTACCACCTGGCTGTGGGTTGTTTTGTCGCCTCTTACGACAGGCCGCCGGGCCGCAGGAAATTGTATTCTTCTCCGTTCCTGCACGGATAAAGTTAAAACTCCTCTATGTATGTGAATGGAAATCCCATACAACCAATTGTTAAAACAACATTGATTTTCAAACATGCCTCGAGTGGGTGGTAATTACAGCCTTCGAGATCGCGATTCAATCATGTACTATCTTGATATCTGTATTTGGAGTTCATTTATCACAATAGGCGTCATTGTGTCTGGTTATTTATTTGATTTTACCTTTTTAGGGTGTTTCAATAATTTTGTGAGAGAAACTCATTAAGGAATTGGATACATTTATTATATATTTTGCATGGTAACAGCGTCTAATCGTTTATGAAACAGATATAAACGTGAAAATATTTATGTTTGCTTACCTCTTAACGTCTTGGGGAGTGCTTATATATATATTAAATATCATGATAATCGATACATCATTAAATTTTATATTTAAGCATCTTTAATCGCGAAAATCTGCACTACGGAAAGCTTTACAGTAATACCACTAAACTATACATTTTTCAGTATAAATTTTAGCTCATAATTTTACCTTATTTCTGGTATTGCTTTTGATGAATGTTAGTATTTCTATAGAAGCCTTTTTTGTCATAGCAACTAATGCAACTAGATGTATATATATTACGTCTTTGAGTAGATATCAATATTGGCTATTGTACAAACCGTATCAAAAATTCTAATCTCGTTTTGACGGCAACAGTTTAAAGATTCTCGTATACGAAATAACGGTTTATAGCAATGAATGCAGACTTTATGCAAAATATGGAAATAAAATTTGATAGCATACATTTTATATACAGCCGTTACAATAGTAAGCGCAGACACAATGCATATTTGCGGCACGATCTCAACCTGCTCAAATCTATACACATTTTGCGATAAGCATAAATTATTAATGCAAATTCTATATACTAAATTTGTGAGGTCACTGACCAAATAACGAGATATTTCTATTACTCAGCCACTCCAGGGATATTTACTGCCAAACTCACTCTCGAATCGAGTTCCCCTTGAGCGCTGCGTCCTAAATAAAAATTGGAATACTCTCACGTTGCATTTGACGTGTTCAGTTCAAGTTTCAAAATAAATCTCCCCCCTATTCTGAATTCTATTCCCGGCATCGGTGCGAGAACCGCTAGCGCACGGGCATTTAAAACAGAATGTCGTAATGTCAATAAAATATGAATGTTTATTTTGGCCGATTACGAAATGCTTAAAGCTTCTCGTATCGCATAAATCTCAAAGAATCGGCCGACTGATCCACCCGTTGCTCCCCAAGGTTGGCGCGCGCAGAAAACATTGAAATACTGTGTATCCGACCCAGAAATAGTTCCAGCTTTGAGTGCGAACGCCGGCGATATGTTTTGTGTAAACGTTCGTCAATTTGTTAGCTCTCGTCTGCAACACGCAAACAATCGAAAATACAATATATTACGATAACAATATTGCAGGTGTTTGTTTTTGTAAACATGAAGCTAATGTATTTCTTGGTTAAATATTATTATTGTATATTATAACAGGGTAATTTTTCAAAAACAATACTCATTTCGTCTGTATCCTGCAACTAGTTTTTATTGCGACGTTTACAACAATTTTCCTCAAAACCATTCAAATTGTCGTTAAAAACAATTTAAAAGATGTTTCTTTTTAGAATTCCTTGAGTAACGTTGGAATTTCCGTTAGTCGCGAAAGCATTTTAGTGTCAATCATTATCTATACGGCAGCTATTAAATTGGCAGAGAATCGAATATGTTGACAAGATCAGCAATTACGCGGGAACAATTGGTAGTGTTAGCGAGTATGTAGCTATTATATCCGACAGGAAAAGTTATTTATTCAGTGTTGAGATAAATGTTATAATATTTGGCGTGGCTAGTTTAACGTATAGTCGCTTGGCAGCGTTGTATGGGGCCGTGTGCAGAGGTGCTCCGAAGAATCTGGGCCGGCTGGAGTGACATTACTAAATTTGATCGGTGAAACAAAGACGAATACCGCGGATTCTAATGCCATTCTAATAATAATTGTTTGTATTACACAATAAGATTGCGGTGAACACTATTATTCATATGGTTTAAGTGGGACTTTAGTATCATTGGCGAAGCTTAGGTGACAGTCTAAAAATGATCTCAATGGGGACATTTGATTTTCACTTAGGATTATAATTCGATTTATGATTAGCGGTCTATTGATTTGATTTAATCATTACATTTGTTGTTTTTTTTATATTAAATAGGTTTGCGTTTGACCACGATCACGTCCAATGCCGGACGATGATACGGTGGAAGATGGAGCACGCTTACCTAGATAGTACCTATTCACACGAGACTTGAAGATACCCGGATTGTATTTTTCGGGAAACACGGACTCTGGTAGTGCATTCCACAATTTTGCGGTACGTATAATGAACGATGATTGAATATGTAGAACTTGATATAAAAATAATATTAGTTTTAGAACCTTCAGCCAATGAAACTTTGTTAATATTTGTTCCTTTACAATTGAATATGATGTGAAACATTATGGTATTATTTCCAAACCCGAGCATTAAGCTACAAAAGATAAACGTTAATGCTTAAAGAAACAGCTTTATCAAACTGCCGCAGTCCGAGCATTCTGCCAAACAATGAATAAGATATCCATTAGAAGATTATCACATCAAACCGTAAGTGTCGTATCCAAGTAGGTAAATTTATTGATGTTGTCAACATTGGCGGCTAGCGGCTACCTTTTTGGCAATCGTATTGAAGACTTGTTTTATTCAGATGTTGCTTATGTCATATGACGTGTGGAAGTGCATTGTGATGCTTATAACGTACATGTGTATACGCATTTTGCCATTGACATTAAGCTTGAGTACGTATACAACAGGTGCTAGGAATTTAGTTCTCGTAATCAGTAGTGTCAGTATTATTTTGGTGTTAAATTACTGATATTTTAGGTTAATGCGATATGTACGTCTGTAGGAGAATCTATCGGTTTTTAATTATTGTTTGTATAAATTGATCATCATCATTACGTTAAATAACTGTCCAGATCGTTTGTTTTCAATCCCGTGGACTGCTTTCCAACTTATCTTTTTCACTTTGCACGCCTTTCAAGATTCCACATTTACATACATAAACACAGTACATAGACATAAAACAGTTAATAAACATGTGATTTCCTAAACAGATTTCTCATATAGATAACATTATGAATAATACTAACTATGTACTTCTGTATCGTTGATTAACTATTGTCTGTTTGTGTGTTTACTAGAACATTTTGAAAGAGATTTGGAAAACTTTCAGAAAAATTGTTTATTTGCTTTTCATTAAAAATTTCTGCCATGACGTCAATCGTTTCTTGTAAACGTATGCTATTCATGAATGGTGATGCAATGTTTTGAAGAGACTATTTTGCAAAATCATTATTAGCTACTTTCCCTGAATGCAATTACAAATTAATTAAGATTTATACCCAATTGACTAATGATGTGTCCCTTAGTGTTATTATCATCTATTAAAAGTGTGACTGACAATTAATATTGTAATAAGTATGCATAACCACATGGTCAACAACCTTCTTTACAATTAACTTTTAGACCATAATATTATCAACAGTAGATTTATGTAGGCTTTAATATTGATCGATTCCTTCTTTCTTCCTTCCTTCGATGGTCTCCTATTCCTAATATTCGGTTTATAGTGTATATCAATGTTCCAGTTCCTATATCTTACTATATTATTCATTTACCTTGCTAGTACTTAATTTAATTATTAGTAATGTCATTTCTATCCATGGTAAGGTAAACAATGGGTAGTAAAATATAGAAACTCGGTAATAGTTTACATACAATCACCGTATAGTCACAGTACATTTATTTCCTTAAAATCCACAAGGTTTGTTGTTATTGACATTATGCCAAATAGATTGTTTGTAGATTGCCCAAGCCCTAAAAATTTATTGATGCCATTCAACTTTTAGTCGTGTTATTTTATATCGTTATAAATAACATAATAAAGTACCACAATTGGAGTTGGATTATGATAAAAAAAAATATTGCATGAGTTCAGCACACAGGCAGACGGAAAGCTTCCCAGGATTCCCATTTGATGGAAAGCGGTTACCATCGCCTATGGACATTTACAACAGCAAAGGCGCTACAAATGCGTTGCTGCTCTCTTAAGGGACCTGGCTACTAATGCTAGAACACAACTCAAGGTTGTTATGGCGGCATGCTCTAGACCAGGGGTGGTAGCCATCTAGTTGGGCAAATGCCCTACCACCTAACTGTGGGTTGTTTTGTCGCCTCTTACGACAGGCGGTCCGGTCGCAGGAAATTCTATTATTTCTCCGTTCTTGCACGGATAAAGATAAAATTAATGTACTCATATCAAAATGGAACCTTACAGATTATTTATTGAAAGTCATGAATCTACCAACGCTTAAAAAGCAATTTTTGTTACTGTTAAGGGAAAAGAAGAAGCGGTGCAATAAACTAACTAGAAATATTCTTGGTCTTTCTTAAATGTATTTTGAGCAAAATAATTTGTATGTTCAATTACTGAAAGAGCTTGGTAGTGTGATCATATTATTCCCATTCTGTGCGCTCTTCTAGAAAATTTTTGGGCATACAATAAGCCTTCTGGCAGAAATTCAATTTTATTCAAAATTTATTCTGTTAATGGTTCATTGCCATAAGTTAATTCACCATTAAGTTTTTTGAAGCTAGTTTTTTTCTTAAAAGTATGTCAATATTTAGATTACAATATGTGGACCGACAAGCTTTTGATTGGTCATACACTCATAAACAAATCTTTTTGAATTTGTAGTCTATTGGTATTTTGTTTCTTCAAAGTCTTTTCAAATCAAGGGACGCTATTGTAACCTTGGCACTATTTTATGGTTTGATGTAGTAACAGATTATCGTGCTTTCATCATGTATCTGTATACAAGCTTTTTAGTGTATACAAATGTAATGTGGTCATGCGGTTGCCTAACTATTTGGAACACATGTATCCCGCGTTTGATTCAGGGCAGGGTTAATTTCATAAGAGATCCAGTTATTTACAATATTCTGGTCGCTGGTTCGCTGGTGAAAATGGTTCTTTGTATTTTACGTCTAAACAGCGTAACTTAGCTTGGTAATTAAACATAGGTTTAAAGAGTTTATCGAAAAAAACAGTAGAAACTTTTTAAATGTCCTTTACGTCACTTACAATATCGTAGTATGCATTCTTACACCTTGCTACTGGTCAAAATTTGGCATAAACTACCAACCAATAGTGCAAATGTTGGTCTAGCCAGCTTACCTTAGAATCAATGCCGATAGTTTTATTGCACTCCTCGCAGCCATTGGCGAAGACGCTCTCGTAGCACTTGATGCAGTAGGGATGTTCATCCCTCAGGACGTAGCGCTGACCGGTGAGCGACTCATCGCACTGCCAGCAGCAGAAATGGCTGTTGTGCCAATCCTTGTTCATCGCCTTGGTGTATTCGCCGCTGAAAATAAGCTGTGGACAAGAAAAAATTGTAACTGAGAAAGGGGAATTGATCAAACGGTCAAAGATCTATATGATAAAAAGTTTCGTGAGATAAAATAACCAAATGTGAATTTAAGACATGAGTTTACATAGCAATAATATGGCAATGCCATCATAAGGCTTTCATTAAAAGGTAGACGTACAACTAGGATCACAATTGCAAATCTCTCGCAGCAATGGTCGGGACGGGCGTTATTAAGAGGGAATTGTTTTATGACTTCTTTGAATTTGAGTGGTCTCTTTTCCTCGCCTTATTATAAGATGACAACACCCTTTTACATTTAATTACAAAGTTAGTTAATATTAAATATAATACATTTTAAAAGAATCATCTTAGTAGATTTAAAAAAAAAAGTCTAAATGTGAAAAATATCACATGTTATTAAAAGTCAGTAACTCAGACCTGTAAGAAATTCCTCTTTTAACGTATTACGAGTACCATATGTATTACATAAAAAAATATACTACACTTTATGTAGGATCAGGTATGCAAGGTAAAAGTGGCATCGCTGTAGATTCTGGTTTTATTTTTCTGATTACACCACCCTCGTTTAGACCAAACCCTATATGCCACATGCTGCATATGCATATGCTATATGCCGTATGCATGCATAACTGCGAGGGATAAGCGAATCCTCTAATTATGTCTATTAAACTAGTGGAGATTTCATAAGAGAGCTATTCTTAAAATAAATTCGCTTGCTTAGGTAAGCGCCATAATTTTATATTGTTTCAGATTTCAACAGTGCGTAAACAATCTAAAAATAGACACTTAAACATTCAAGCATGTATATATATTTGCTCAAGTTCATAGGTGAGAATTGATATAGTTTCGAATTCTAAATGCTGAATAGGAGTTACGTTTGAAAATTTTTCGATAAATACCTTAAATTAGGTCGGGTATGTGAGAGTGGCCAAATATATACCTATCAATAACATAGTACGTATTGTTGTCACTTCAAACACGTCCATATCGACACTTGGCTGTAACACAAACACTGCACGGTCAAGGCTTGGCCACCTCACATACCCATCGTCGTTGGTGGTGGTGGTCTGTTCCACTTCAGTCACGGCCACCTCTCCATCTTTAGACTCCCTACGCTTGGAGGTCTTCTTGACCTTCCTGGTCTTCCTTTCCGTGGTGGTATACTGAACTTGGACGTCAACGTCGGCCATTGTGGGTGCGTTTGGGATGCGATAGGGTTGTGATGGGATAACGATACACTAGACGCGGTCGCGACCCGAAATCGAATGGCGAGCACCAGTGGCCGAATCGGAGGAATTATTCCAGAATGTTGCCGCCGCCCGGGAGGGGGGTTTCGGGATTTAAATTTGGAAGAGTGACGGAGAGGGCAGGTGCGCGGGCGTCGTTTCCGAGCTACGCGCGCTTTTCCTAGATCCGTTCTCTGTAACCGATCCCTTATGGTGGCTATTCGCTTTAAGGCTTTACTTCACAAGTATCAAAGATCTTTTAGTACATATTTACTGTTGCATATTCTTTATTAAAGAGGGGATAAGCCAAACATAGATTTAGTTCAATGTCAGCCCACCGCGTGGTTCAATTTGATAGCAACGTAAGTTTGAGCATCGGAAGTTGTAAATGTATGTTGTCAGATTCGATAATATTTAATTTTCAAATTTAACTAGGCTATGGCAGCTCTAAATATTTAAAAAAAAAATTATTATCTAATATGCTTACATTCATATACATTACATTCACATGGTTATAGGGTATTGGAAAACTATCTATATTATATCTATAATAGCATCTACGCTTTTCGTTAGAAATATTTAACCACATCCTACACAGATACCAAAATATTAATATCTCACTTTATTGTGGGAGTCACTTTTGATGTGTAGGAGAAAATAACGTTATAGTAATCGACAGAGATGACTATGATAGCCTAAAATTTCCTGTAAGATTATTTTTTCACTCCTAAAACATGAATAAGTCACGAACTAAATCTGTTGCCTACAGAAAACTGTTACAATGTAATGTTAGATTTAGTTGTTTGAAAACTAGACAGTAAAATGTTGTATAGAACAAAACACACTCGTAGAGATATTCTTTTAATATTTAACAAGCTATGTCTTAACGGGTAAGCGCGGTAATTTAATATAATTTCAACCGTGCAGGAACGGAGAAGGAATACAATTTCCTGCGGCCGAGCGGCCTGTCGTAAGAGGCGACAAAACAACCCACAGCCCGGTGGTAGAGCATTTTCCCGACTGGATGGCTACCACCCCTGGTCTAGAGTATGCCGCCATAACAACCTTGAGTTGTATTTCGGTATTAGTGACCAGGTTCCAGTCTCACTTAAGAGAGCAGCAGCGCATTTGTAGCACCTTTGGTGTTGCAAATGTCCATAGGCGATGGTAACCGCTTTCCATCATATGGGCCATCTGCCTATCTGCTGAGGTCGTGCAATAAAAAAAACAAAAATCCCCTTGTAGAAATCAAACAACAATACACTAACAACAATGTTGGTATGACAGACGACATCTAGTTTAGAAGCTTGGCTCAAACTCAACCAGTTAATTTATTCGAAAAGAATAGTTAGGTTCCAACGTTCAGTGTGATTAATCATACGGTCGTTTCTGTCAGCGGTGACATGGATTGGTTAGTATTGGCATTAATCAGTTATTGGATTGTTAACAACGGATCAACAAGACAATATTATTGTTAAACTAGCTTTTGCCCAAGGCATCGGGTGCGCAAAAACATGCGAAGCAATTATCTCGAATAGGTGGTCGCCCGTGGCCGAAATTGGACCATGATAATTAATTTAAATTATAAGTTTGATCATTATTAAGGTTCTGTTGTCAAAGACTACTTCTATAATTACAGATTTCACCAAGACTACGCTGTTAATATAACTTTGACAATAAACAAAAGAATATATATGCGTGTGTGTGTCAAATAGATACAAAACAAAATGTTTTTTACCGTGTGTGTAATGTATTTTTTTATTGATTTAATATATTATTTATGCATAATTTAAAAATTATCAGTATTCTGCACTCCTTCTTTATATAAACAATAGCAATTTTCGTAAAAAGGGGTAAACACCTTTTGTTGTGTTTTTGGTTCACGTATTAATATATATATAACTGGGGTAAAAATATCTTGTAGCCGATATAAGACGGTTCTTTTATTTGGATGAATCAACAAAAGCGATCTAAAAAATATCCAGTTCAACCATTGAATACCTCGGTCTACTTTCAGTTCTATGCCTTTCAACCAAATGCCTTTCAAATGATATATTACGCTTATGTTCGCAGTCATTTAGAATTTTGCAGTACTGTATGGAGTCCTAATTATTACACACATATAAACAAAATTGAACGTATCCAAAAACTTTTTGTCAAGCATTTGAATTTCAAGTTTAATAAACATTTCAATGATTATACTGCAGCTTGTCTACATTATAATCTTATACCTCTTAGTGAAAGAAGGCATTACCTCGATATGACGTTTTTGTACGATATCATAAATTCTGTTATCGATTGTCCCGCTCTCACTTCGTCTTTGAATATTAACGTACCACAGCGTTACCCTCGAAATTGTTCCTCATTCAAACTGTTTGCTACCCCGGTTTCGAAAACTAACTACGGACAAAATGAATATCTGCGTCGTTGTACAAATACCTACAACAAATATTTTAGTGATTTAGACATTTTTAATACTTCGAAATTAATTTTCAAGTCATTAGTCGTTAGTAAACTTATTAATAAGATTGAAAAGGAAAGTAGTATTTGTATTTAGACCTAACAATTTAGTTGTGTTTAGTTTTCCCGTCAGAATGTTTCACAGTATTAGATATATTAAGTAATTTATTTATTTTAGTGTAGTGTAACACACCATCTCCTATGTTCTTTTTTCTAGATTATAAGTATCCAGTTTTGGTTAAGATTTATTGTATGTATTGTTAAGCCTTCAAATTGTGGATATACTGTCGGATACTTTTAATAATAAAAAAAAAAAAAAAAAAAAATTCAATTAGGTCGAACTGGCTGATATCAGTATTACATTTAATTATTATTTCATTTATTATATGGATGAAGGAAAGTAAATCTTGTCTGATTACATTCACTACATCACCCCGTTAATGACGCAAAAACGTTGTGGTCATTCGAAGCTTTCGTCCAAAACTAAGGACTGCTATAGACTAAAAGGTAAGAAATGACAACTTTTATGGCCTAGTAAGGCCTAGTTGGTCTGAGTTTTGGTTAATTTGGCTGACTAGCACATAAAAGGCCTGCTTTAGATTTCTGGCAGAGCAAATATACGCTGCTTGGGAACATTATTTAATTTGACCTGACTTTATGTTGTTGGTCCGAAGACCTTACAACTTTACCGGGGGTATGTAACGCCGGATAAGAATCCGTCATTACGTGTGGTATCAAGACGTCACAGTGGGTGGTTATGGAGAAGTCTCTGAGGGCTGTTTTTGTAATAGATAAAATCAACGAAGATATTTTTAAGAGAAATAATCGTTTAGCTCGTAAAACAAAATTGTAAAAGAAATGAGGCCATCCGTAAGAGAAAGAAACGACATAGCTCGCTAAATCAGCAAGGTAAAGTGGCAGAGGGCCGGTCACGTCTGTTGCAGCACCGCCGGTCGATGGAGCAAACGAGGCCAAAACTGGAGATCACGTCTCCGCAAACGTAGCGTAGGACGACCGCCAGTCCGGTGGACTGACCAAGGACGCCGGCAGCAGCTCGACGAAGACGGGAGACCGGAATATGTGGTGCGTACTTGGGGAGGCCTACGTCCAGCTGTGGACAGGGATTGGCTGAAGTAGAGGTAGTAATGGAACGATGGCTACTGGTACAGATGACTTTGAGGGGGGAGACAGCACCTTGGCAAACATAGTGTAGGACGGACTCCAGCCCTGTGGACGTTAAGAGGTAAGAGGCTGAATGAAGAAAGCAAAGGAGCGATACATGTGAAGCAAATTTGGGCAAGCCTACGTCCAGCATTAGACGACGAATTACAGAAACATCTTTGAAAATACTTCAAGCGAATCTGGCATAGTTTTACAACGGCTAGATACACAAATCGTACAGAGCTATATATATATTTATAAAGAAGAAGATATATGTAATTCATAGTTCAAACTCGATTCGAAAGATTGCTTAGGTTTGTCTGATGCTATTTCTGCTGCCTGACTAATCCCGAACCAAAGAATGTCAGTGTAAGGTCAATTATTTTAAGCATTTGCAGTTTTCTTATTTCAAAGTTTATTGCCGAAACATAACTCTTATTGACTTTTACGATCTATTAGCTAAAAACAATAAATGTTATTATCATCAAAAGATGTTTGGAAATTCCAAGATTTATCATTCAAATGTTTTTGAGTATTTAGTATTTACCAACATATAAAAACACAGTAAACATATAGTAAAATTCAAATATTTAGTTATGGCCTACGATTACTTTGCTTTAAAGCCTGATTTAGTTAAGTAATTAAGAAACAGACGAGTTAAGTCCTTATCAATGGCGTGGACTTTATATAACTCCATTCCCCATAGACCTTTGAGAAACTAGTGACAAACTACCAAAAGATCGAAAACTCCAATTATTCATTGGCGTTTACGCATTCTGTTCAAACATATTATAACTATTGTTTCTGTAAATTAATTAGCGACCAGAAGGTCGAAAGCACCATGAGTTTTATATTCGTGCGTATATTATTACACTATTACTATCTCTTACGCTCGGCGGCTTTACACATGTATTGGATGAAATAGCAACTCATAACCCGACCGGGCAACGACTTCGTCTCAAAATATGCGGCAAGATTGCAAAATTAATAATACAAATTTTAATAAGAAAATACGTCGCGAGAGATAACTTTTTTCAACAGCAGTGTAGTCGATATTAGCATCATACGTTAGGGTCTTTTCAACAGGCTACCTTTAGCCGATTTTCGACTCCACGCGCATAGGTCCTTATGAATGAACGAATGTTCATTATTGCATATACAGATGAAATCAAATCAAATAAATCATACAATAGGTCTTGTTGCCGCCGGAGATATCTTCCAGACCACCTTCACACTTATTAAAACTAATTTAAATATAAGTGTTAGTATAAGATAGTATCATTGTTATGAAAAAAAAAAATAATGTCAGAATTTCCAATTATTATACGCATGTCGTTATTGTTATCCCACATATTTTATATTAATATATCTTTATCACACTTGTCGATTAAGTAGATGTTGTCCAAATGATGATAAAGACTTATTCATAAATTGACTAAATACTTAACTAAGGCAAATGTAAATCAGGTGTTAGTCAAAACTAAATTCTTAATAATACGAATAAGTTAATTACAAAATTTGTTCCAAAATTAAGTGTAAACTGAAATCTATACGATGTCTAATCAGAATTGAATATTTTTGTCTATTAGTTTAAGAGCCAGTGATCGGCTACCTGTATGTATTTGACCAGACCTGAGGTTTTGTACATTGAAGCACCTATACCTACCATGCATGGTACGGGGCCTCACTAAGCTCTAAGTGGTGGACGCGACGAGCGCTGAGGTAAGACAGTATCGATTTTAGACGAATTTTAAATCCATTTGACCAGGGCTGCTGTTTTGATATTTGAAAATGTAGGCTTATTATTATCGGAAAATAAGAATGGCAGACCATTATCATGCTGTTAACTTTGACCATTTTGAAAATGATAAAAAAATTTGAAAGTAATTGAACAGATCTGCCATTGTATATTTTGTATATTATAGTCTAGTCTAGGTATAGGTGCTTCAATGTACAAAACCTCAGGTCTGGTCAAATACATACAGGTAGCCGATCACTGGCTCCTAAGCTATATCTGAAAGCTTGCTTTGAAACGGCTCGACAATTTTTAATTGAAAAATTTATCGATAAAACAGAAATGTTACCTTAAATGTACGTGTTTTTTACTATTTCAATATCTCGCAGGGTTCAGAAGATATAGACACATGATATTAAGTCCAATGCGAACGAAATGGTAGGCACAATTAATTTTTAATTAAAATATTGGCATAGAATTTTTGAAAGAATTAATACTACTACTACTCAAATTCTGGTATAACTTAATATTATTTTAGAAAACGACTTTTTGTGAAAATTTAATGTAAACAGCAAGGAAGCACACTAGACTTCACAGTCTCCCCAATAGACTGACAAACAAATTGACAACGTGAACGATTTTTTAAATTTTAAATTTTATCTACAATATTTATATTACAGAAACTAAATACCTCGGGAAGTTACATACATTTTAGGGTTCGGTAACAAAATACAAATTTTTATTCAGAACGGTTTTGAATTTTGCTATCTGGCTGAAAGGCTAATGGTTATAAGCGAATTTGAAAAATGTAACAGAAGAGCTTACATTTCAAGTAACCCACAAAAAATCATAATTAATCAACTATTTACCATATTTAAAAAAAACAAAAACTCATTTCATAAAATGTCATTTGAAAAAAGTAGTCTTCAGACCTTGTGTAATCTTTACTTCCGTGAACATAACCGAGGGTTGAAAACATATTTTCATTGCCGTGATCATGGTATATTTGAAATCAGCGACGTTGCTGTTATTAAAAAGTAGCCTAAACGTCAAACTAAAAATCAAATAAAGTGCCGTGCTTAAAACTTCGCGAAAATATAACAAAATTCTTGTTGCGGACAGAGAGCATCCCCCTGATCCGCCCGCCGGAGCACAACTTCTCTCCACGCGCCGCATACCGCCGACGCCCATAGCTTGCACAGTTAGCAGCTAGGCGTGGGACGGAACTTAATATATAGAAGCCAATAGATGAATCAAATAGAAAGCCCCAGATGACCACCCAAAGTCCGCGATGGCCATCGGACGCCAAGATTGGCCCACTAAGCCGCTGAAGGAGCCAACGCGAAGCCCGCGAAGGCCAACGGAAGCCGCTGAAAGGCCATGCAAGCTGCCGATCCCCACGGCGGCTCCAAAAACCCCATTACCGCAGGGTAGTTACCCTGTGAGCGAATGCTGGGCTAAAGAACCTAGGCTCGACACCCCCCACCGCTTTACCACCCCAATACAATACAGGGGTCGGCGAAGTCGAAGAACTAGAGAGAGACAAATAGAAATGTGCATAAGTGCCGAAATGTTTACTTTCAAAGTTGAGAAAATTGTATTCACTCCCTACCATGACCTTTTAAACTACGAGATGAAAATTTGTGAAAAGTAAGTTTCTGGATCTTAAAAAATACTTTAACTAAAATAATTCAAACAGAATCCGTTGAGTAGTATATGAGATATGGTATTTTTGATTCATTTATTATGGTTCTGTAGGCAAATAACCGATATAAATAGTAACCGTTTGTCATTTATTTGGAACCCTGTATTGCACATAGATTTGCTACGCAGCTGCCAGCTTTGTTTTTATTTGAAATGATAAAACATTTTTAAACTGCCAACGTGAAAAGCGTGTAATATTGACGGTCGTCAAACGCACTCATTAGCAAAGCAAACAAACAACCTTCTCCGTTTCAAGTTTTTTTTTCAACATTTCCTGAACCTAATTCACAAGTCTGGACGTAGGCAAGTAAAGGTACATGGCTGTATAATATTAAGATAGCCACTTCTTAAATAGCTATACTATAATAAAGCTGTAAACGGTTCGAGTTTAGTCATAACGTTCAAAAATGTGAAAAAAGTCAGGGGGGTCTAATTTGGACCAGTAAATTCCGAAAATGCTTAGCTTATATCCCGGGTCGTAACTTAAGATACTTTTTATTCCGATAAATGACGTCGTTTCCGTGGTATAGACAGCAGAGAATCGTTTCCCAGGGATGAAGAGTGCTGTTTTCATCTCTGTGATTAAGTAACTCCAAGCGTACTTTCAGAAATATGAGAAATGAAAACAGATTTTATTTTCTTGACATATTTTCTTGTCATATACCACACAAGTTGTTTTGTTTGAAATAACAATAGTTTAAGACCTAACCGTACATAATTCATAAATCTATTGTTCATTCAGTTTATTGTCGTATGCGTGTACTATGCACTACAATATGTTCCACGTGTTATCAGACCTCGCAACTACCAAGGTCTGGGTCGGCTCCATTCATCGGTTATTTTTAAACAGCTTTGTATAATGTTGCCACGGATGCTTCCGACATTTGTAGAGAAGACAGCGGATAGCAACTCCTTTTCATTTAATAGTGATGGGAAAACCAGGAATATATATATAGTTCGATTTCTTAAAGTAGTATTTAAGACCCTGCACTATATATCTATGTCAGACGACGCCGATTATTTCAGCCAACACTATGTAGCTACTAAAGTTTGCAGCGAATAATCAGCTTCAGTCTAAGCTTATCAAAATATACTCTTACATACCGACCAGAACTGCTAGAAACTAGTAGTTGTAGTGATAGATAGATTGTTGAACATCGAACAAGAAATGGACATTTTTATTTGTACTGTGACTGAATTCATAAGAACTGCATATTATATTACATGTTATGACGACTGAATATGTATATATACTGTATTATGTGTACCACACCATTGTATTGGTGACAACTATAATGATAGCGATGTTTGTAAGTTAATAAATAAATATTTCGAAGATTTGGGTTGTCTGGAAGAGATCGCTTCTTAGCGATAAGACCGCCCATTGTGCACATTTAGAATATTTTTTGACTGTGAGTTCTTCTGTGTTTTCTGTAACGGTGTACAATAGTGTTATCTACCTCAATTGTGGAAATTAGCAAACCAATACGTAAGAGAAATATTCGTCCTAATTTTGTTTTTCGTTCTTTCGTCGTCAGCCATTCGCAGCCCACTGTTGGACGTAAAGTCGACCTCCTAAAGTCGACGCCACAAATTTTGTTTTAGGTGTTAATTAAAACACATAAGTAATTGTACTAAATTGATGAATTGAAGTATGACTACGTTGACACCGAAAAGGAAATAAAACTGACATAAGTGCATAGGATCAATATAATAATAACATCTGCTCATTCCACTACTTAGTATAGTGAACGGGTCAAATGTCACCATTTATTTTCTTCAATTCCATTTAACGTTAATAAATAATGATATATGCAAAGCAGGTGGCTTTCATTCAATCATTCATAATATAATTCTGCCAATTATTTACGTCATAATCAATCATGTATAATTGAATGATGTAGAACGAATGATTTAAATTTGAAGTATTCCATTATAGTTTAAGATACGTTTGATAATACTAATAAACTGATAATTGCTGGCAGGTACAAAATTAGAAAAGCGAAATAGAAAGCACAAAGTAGAATATAATAGAATAAATATACTTTATTGTACAAAAATGCTACATAAAATCAAGACATTAATATACAAGTACAATCGGCGGTCTTATCGCCCAAGGCGATTTCTTCCAGACAACCTTCAGATGGAGTATATAGGAAGGACAGCAAAATTCGGTAGCTGCTAAACCAGCACTCGTACAATAATTTAGATTATTAATTAAAGTAAAGAGAATTACAACAAGCAATAATTTGCAATTCGTTGTAGGCTTATGGTAGGCTCTACAATTCGATTGTAAATTTTGGTAGTATCCAGTCTAGCACAAATTTATTTCCAGAAAAGTACATCAGACCCAATAGTCCCTAACACCTGTTAGTTAAAAAGCGAATTAAATGGCGAAACTGGCGACTTGAACACTTATCATCATTTGGGCAGAAATTTGTCAAGTTAACTCGCTTCTTAGCTGACGAAAATGTAATAACGGCTTTAAAAGAATATTAATAAGAAGAGAAGTTTAAATAACTATAGGCTACAATTACTCGAATATTCGAAACGACGAACTCCCCACACCATTACGTATCGAAACAATAAATTAGCTGCCTGTTTTACAAAAATAAATGCTCAATCTCAAAGAATACATCATATACTAATTTCTTGGAATCCGTTGGGAAAAATAGATTCCCCCCGTAGGCATCTGTAGACTATTGACTTTGGCTTGGCATCGTTTCGTGTTCTAAATTCGGTGTTCTAAACATGATGAATGAACCATTAAATAGTTTAAAATGTATCCAGTCAAAAATACTTATTTAGCCAAAATGTATTAGAAAAACATTAAAATGTGTAACACGCCGGTGAAAGATTCGAAGGTGGGGAATAAAGCTCACAGCAATTTGATTACGAAACCCAAAAAAATGTAATTCCAAATATTCTACATATCAAAAATTAGACATTATATTCGCGAGGTGGTGGAGCATTTACCCGTGTGACAAAACGTATCTGCGATACACAAAGACAAAAATACTAAAGGACGGACAGATTTAACGCAAATATTATGTTATTAATTATAATTCATCCTTAACGACGTTCTTTAATGACTTTATTATTTAAATCAAAGAGTGGAGAAATTGTACTCCTCAAAGACCTGATAATTGTGTCCCCTAATAACTGAACTTGAAATGTAAGGTTTTTCGCTCGATTTGAGAGGACATGGTGAAAAATAAATTATTGATTGCAGCAAATAAAAAAATACTGTAAATTAAAATTTGTTCGAATAACAATGTGCGTTATTTTTGAGATATGCGATATCCTTTTATAATATTTTAACATTCTAAGCTTGCCGTGTGTGTACATTGAAACTATTTAAAAAAAAGCTGGAATAGACTACATAAACGACGGAAAACAGGATGCAACTTTTTTTAGATTTATCTGTTTATTCGGGATCACGTAAAAACTACAGGGCTGATTTCGATGCGGTTTTCACTGGTCGACAGCAAATTCTTACGACTTAAAATCTGGGTTACTTTTTGTCCTGGGAATCCCGCGGGATTTCTTTTTGGATTTATTTAAAAGGGCCAGATTAAAAAATCGAATTCCAAAGTGATTTTTTCACTAATCGATGGCAAATTTTATGTAACAAAATAATCTTGAGGGAATTTTCCCTGGAGCGGTTTGTATTAGTTCGGGTGCAGTTTTCAAAAAATGATAGCTTACATTGTTTTTTAAATGTTGCGGAACTTTGTAAATCCCGCGAGAATTTCAAGTCAAGCGCGGACGAAGTCTCGGGAATATTCTAGTTTCCAATTAAACTTTGGTAGTTGCGATATACATTTAAATATACAAACTAAACAGATGAGATTAAATAAAATTTCTTCGACAACAAATAACAAAGAAACATTTCTAAAAATATGACCACACCTGCAGAAAAACGCAAAGGTGAATTGTCTCTTAGGCAATGACCAAAACTATTTTCAAATGTCTTCATTAACTTTAAGCTAAGATTTCAAAATAAAGTGCTTTCTCATAAATGTTTGGCAAGCGTTCAGTGTCTGTCTATCTGTCATTATATCACTGTCATTGTTGATATTTTATTAATACTTTTAATAAACTACACTCATTTTCGAGAGATGTAAATGAGAAAGATTTTTTACCGCTTCTTTCGCAAAAACACTTATTAATCTTTCATGAGAATAGCCATAAATAGAGAAATCTGATTGATTTTTTTATAAATAGGCAAACCAGTACACATTTTAGGATGTACATAAGAAACTACCATCACACTTACTGGGACATATGTCCATATTAGTATTGTTCTAATCCTTTGCAGGTGTCTTATTACCCTTTTGAATTTGAGTGATCTATTGTTCACGCCACCGTAAGACGTTATAAAACCTTCTTTCCTTTGTTGGTATTTCATGCGAATTCTTGAAAGCCATTAGGCTGAAATTTCAACTATTTCAAGAACCAGTGAGTAGCATGTTGCTAGGAGGCTATCTCTAATTTAAAAATGGAAGAGGATCGGTCAATCAGTAAGTGCGCCAGTCATGTTCTGACTGCGACCGAGGCGTTGCCTAGTGCACTTTCACAGTAAGTATATTCTTATAACGACGAACTTTGCCGGGTGGTTTTATTGTATTCGGCTATACTTGTAAGAACTGTGAATTACGGGTGTGTACTTCTAATAAACTTTGTGATAATTTCAACGGCATTTTTTAATTCATATCTTACAAATCCTCTACAAATTCGTAACAGTGTGAACTGTTGATTTTGTCTTTACAAACGAAACTAAACCTTTAAACCTCGTGGGTCCAAAATGTAATTTAAGCTTTTTCGAGACATTAAAACCTCTATTCGATGTACTACAAATGGTTGGTTCCTGTATCTCACTCTGCATATACATGCCTTATAATCGGTTGAATTTAGACATTACTTGTATGGAGTTTATATCAAATCGTAATCCACAGATTAAATATAGATATATCTAATATCTATAGAAATAAGTTGTTTGTGGTGCTTTAATTTGATATAAATTATTTTATACCGATACAAAGTTAGTTCGTTAGTTACATAATTATATATAATAAATATAATATCAGCCCATAAATGTCCCACAGCTGGGCTCGGGCCTCCCATTATAGGGGTAACGGACACTATACCTGTCACGCTTGTCCAAGGCGGTTTGGCAGGTTTGACACATCGGTTATCTCGATGTGCAGGTTGCATCACGGTTTTTTCCTTCATCGTTGTTTGCACGTGGTAATTGTAACAATATACAATTACTGTAACAATATGCACATTAGATCAGAAAACTGACCAAGTGGTGCATGCGTTCCGGCCAGGATTGAACCCGCGCACTCCAAGTAAGGGGCGCGTGCGCTAGCCATTACGCTACCATGATTTCATTGTATGAAATTTCAATTGGGGCTTCTTAGAACGGCTCAAATATAGTAAGTAATATATGATTTTTGCTAAATTTATAAAAAAAATTACTGGTGTGTCTTAAGATTTAAACAGGCAAAACAACAGATAAATACTAACGACCGTGGTGACTGAGAAAATTGGCAACAATACCTAACTTTATAGCCATTATAAAATGACATTTCAAAGAACATAGGTGACCAAAGAATAATGATGATCGTGTGACATAAAACGCAATCGTTAAACATGTCAATTTTAAAAGTAGTTTTTCTTTTATTGTTGACAGTAATGAGTTATTTTTAGTGTACTTCTGAGAGATTTCTGGAGTGATTGGTTTACCACTTCACAATTTAAGTACTGGAATTACGACAGGTTGGCAAGCGATGCGTTACTAATCTAAAAGCAGCGGTTGTCAAGGTGTCAAAAGGATATAAAATGTATTTTTGCAGGAGTGTTAATTACACGCCGATTCACACTAATATTCTTTAGATATAGAAAGCAAGAAAAAATATTGACTGTCGCGTATGAATGCACATAAAACTACAAAAATATACTGAATTTACGTACTCATAAAAAATAAAGCTATTAGAATTTTATAAAATATACAACTTTAACAAAGAAATGTACATAACACTCACGGCAATAAGGTTGATATTGACGTTGTTGACGCAACATTGTGCTGTGTCAGTATTTTGAGTACAGTAGTAGAAATGTACCTTACAGAAGCAGTCCCATTTACGGAGATACATCGAAGGTCAGCCTCATTTTCGAAAATACAAATAAATCAAAGTGCATCGTAATCGGCAAATTCTATGATTAATGTACCTTGTAGATCCTTGTTTGTTGAGAGCAAGCTTGCTAAACACAAGTTACATAGAGTAAAAAAAGTATTGCGGCGCTATGCACCTCCGCAATATTTAGATAGATAAATCTTTATTGTACACCATTACAAAAGTCTTTGTTTTATTCCTGAAATCTGAAACTAACTTTTCCAGGATGTAAAGTTCCCTATTGTCGTCTTTGCTATTGAGACATAATTTACCTACTTAATTTTAATAAAATCAAAATCGTGGTTTTTTCGTGAAACTGTAACAGGCTGAGGCACTTCCGCATATGGATATACATTTTCGTAACTTTTTTTTTATTGAAAATTAATGAAGATTTGTTTTATACCACAAAATCTCAAGGCTATAAAAAAAGGAACAAAGTATTATATAGACTCATTTTACAGGTGATGAATGAAATTATCTTCCACCAGAGTAAAAACACTAAATCTTTGATAATGGAGACAAAGTACACCCAGACCAGGTCATTAATTACTATCGTGATGAATATTGCTTTACGAGTGTACTACGCATCCGAAACATTTGAAAAGTTGACCTGCACGTTATTAGCCTTTGCATTATTTTTATACCCGAATGATGCCGCGTAATTATAAAGCTTAAATTTTAGCATTTCCCCTTCGATGCAGAAAATAGAGAAAAGGCATTCGTTAATCGTATTCAAGAGAGCTAACGATAATAAAATGGTTGACGCATTGAATTTCCACCCCTTTGATTATGTTCAAAAGAACATTAATTCCGGGTTTCTTTGGTGAATAGAGATGGTACAATTGGTTAATTTACATACACTCATTTTTAGAGAGATATTTGAGTAAGTACAAGATGTAATCGGAATTATGTATATATGTTTCAGATTATATCATCTTTTTTAACTTGTAGGTACTTTAAATAATGAAATATATAAGAAGATGGACACGTTCTATGCTCTCTAAGCCCTCGTTTACATAATTCCGACTTGCACGGCATCGATCAGGAAAAAGGCGAGGGACGTGGTAATCGCGAGTATGTAATATTGAACATACTGTGTTGAGCTTGTAAATAATCGATAATGCTGCGGTAAAAAGAAAGAAAATTGCACTTATTGTTACTAGTCGTCAAAGGCGGAAATTACTGTAGTGCCCTACTAATAATAATAAAACTTTTATAAGTAACCTCCAATCTTCAAGAAAGGCTTATTTACGACACGTCATCTTAAAATACCAAAGCCCATCACATGCCCTGCTCTCCCTACACTATCGCTGTAAGGTCGTCCGGCTGGTGCGGCGCGTCAACCGCGAGACAACTGGGTCGAGGCCCTTATAAATGCTTATTTTTGGATGCATTGTGCAACTGTGATGTATCAAGTTCACTGCGATATTAATCTTGAGCTTATTAATTATTATGTTTGGAATATCTAGAACGTATGGTAGTGAGAATCGGTTCAAAGTCTAGCTGAGACATGCTGCCAGCAGGCGTAAACCATTTTCAGAGTATAGAAATTTTGCAATTTTGCAATTGAAGTCACAGGATAAAACACTTATTTATCG
This sequence comes from Dendrolimus punctatus, assembly GCA_012273795.1. Classification (NCBI taxonomy): domain Eukaryota; kingdom Metazoa; phylum Arthropoda; class Insecta; order Lepidoptera; family Lasiocampidae; genus Dendrolimus; species Dendrolimus punctatus. Next base: position 3,348,994 of record CM022534.1, on the reverse strand, counting down.
GATGTTTCCATAAGGCATGACTCAGAAAATAAGCCTTTGAGACCTGCTATGCTATGATATGAGAACCAACGATAATTGAGAGATTAAAGATCTTTCAAAAGGTGAAGATAATAAGATAAATCAATTTGTTAAATCATTGTTTAATAGATCGTATATAACGTTAGTTAGCAATTTTTTTATTTCGAATAATTTTATGATACTATCACAATAACAATAAATGTAAAGTTATGTAATAAAACACTATATCTAATATCTAAGAAAGCCAAACGAATTAGAGCCTAAAACACTTTCCTGTCAATAAGGAACTATTTGTGGAATTTAAGGAGTGCCAGGTAATTTGGAGTAAAAATTAAAGGAATCAGAAAAATCTATTTAAATATCCTAAAAAAAGATTCTTTTATTCATAAAAGTTTGTCGTTAGGAATTGACATACTTCCATACATCTACTTAGGATGTAAAGAAAACAAACTCAAACGGGACAAACGTTTTAATTTTCAATCATGCTCACAAAGCCTTGTGTGCAGGTGCGTTAGCGAAGCACTAATCTCCCATATTACCCCAAAAGTCGATCTCTTCTTCCTCTTCGATTACCTCTTTTGTTTCTTTCGTATCTTCCTCGTAAGAATCCAGTTTTGGTACGTCCTTCATGAGTGGTTTCTCACTGATTTCGTCCGTGTGGTCAACTTCAATACTTTGGTTATCTCGTCGCCGTTCTCTTGAATGACTTCTGGAATAAGAACGTGCTGATAGATTAGGGGCACTCCCAAACCCTCCTGTATTCGCTTCTCTGTTCATACGCTCAAATTCGGCATCTTCGAGTGAAGTGAACATCTTAAGTTCCTCCTCACGTGAAGCACGCGAATCTCTCGACGAGTTAGATGACGAGGAGTGACGCTTCCGAAAACTCTTTCGTCTGCCAGTCGGGTCATTTCGTTGCAATGGCCGGTACTTAATTCCATCAAGTGATCTTAAACAAAATATGGATCGCTATAATACAGGTGGGCTATGGAGCGTGATCTAGGCTCTCTACTCGTGCACATGGTCCGTGATGAATGGAAGCTACGCTACTACAAACGTATGACACTAATGAGATGCACGTGCCGTAACCAATGTATATTAACCTGAGAAAGTCTTCGTTGTAAACTGCTTTGTCGTCGTCAAATGATTCGAAATGTATTTCGGGAGTTTGAGGGGCTGAGTTTTGGGGGCGATATATCCATGTTAGTTTCTCGTCAGCTTCTTTTGTGCGGTGATTTGAAACATCATTAACGGGTGATCTATCTCTGGACCCTATACGGTACGACTCAGAGTTTGAAACTATGGTTTTTGTTTTCGATGGATACCTTTCATTTTTGTAATCGCCGTTTGTTTTATATTCTTCGATAGATTCTTGACCAAAGCTGGATATTTTAGTTGAGAACAAAATCGCAGTTGAATCTGTACCATAATATTTTACAGAAGCCGATTTAAGGTTTCCCTTGTTGTCTTCACTGAGACAAAGATAGCCTTGACCACATTCATCTATCCAGCTGACAGATGAGGAAGGATTAGCCAATTTCCGGAGTTGTGTGGTGTAATAATCGATGAGGTCTTGAAAGTCTGGTTGAGTGTCGGGGATAATTCCTGCTATTATGTGTTTCAGGCACTCAATTGCTTCGTTTACTCCAGCGTAGGCAATTATAGCAGACAGCAATATCCCCATTTCACTCACTTTAGGAAGGGTCACAGGGGTAACGGCTGCAGCGATATTACGCTGGGACAATATTTGTACAACTGAAATTAAAGAGTTAATAGTTGCCAAAATTTGTGTCTGCATTTAGCATATAGTTTGGCTTGTTCGCCAGATGGTAAGTATTGAAGGCCAAGGTTGGGATAAAAATGATTTATTTCTTGATTGATCGCTTGCACTTCGTGTTGCTGGTGTCGAATCAAATCAATGGTAACAGTAACAACCGATGTGGGCGAAAGAGAAGTTATTTATTTATAAGCAAGGAAATATATTAAATTCTATTTTATTACTGTCTAAATTTAAACATTGCATTACATTCAACATTGTGCAGACATTATGCAAAATAAGTACAGATTAATAGAACCACAGACAAACTATATTTACTAACTTGATGATGTGTAATAATAATAACATACATTATAATAACCAATAAAACCGCAGGGGGCTTTGTAGCGAACTCTTAGATGAGTAGTAACACCTCGGACCCGACTCCGGGGAACTAAGACTAGACCGTCGCCTCCGGGCTTGCCTTTGCCAACCGGCACGGAGCGGAGATCTCTAGAGCTAAGACCCCAAGCTCCAGGAGTGGAAGTGATAAATGACAACGTCGGAAGTAGCTTCGGTGAACCTGTAACCCAACCCTCCAAAAGCCTAAGCCACTCACACCCATGTTACCTCGTGCCAATCTTGTACGGCATTTTTAGGGGTCCATGCATACAATTCCGTGAACATTGCCACAAGCAGACGCCATAGTCATCTCAATAACCCGGTACTTATGTTATCATTCCCTACAATAATCCTACAATAACCGGGCTTATCCTTGGGTGCATTTTTATAAGATGTAAACAGGGATAATCGCCGGTCAATTTCACGCCACATTTAGATTAAATTTATCAAAGGGCCTCTACGTGTTGGCCTTCCCATGGCCCCACGCAAGCCCTCCAAAATTCTGGGCTATTTTTATAGTCCGTGATCTGCAGAGACATACATGCAATAACCAACAAAAAAACTTTGTAATCTGTCTAAACACCTATTAAGTATATTGTGTAGAGAGCAATTAGGCCAATTAATGTCTTTGCCAAATTTATGCAACTTGTGAAAAGTGTCCTAGGATACTACTACAAAATTATTTCTTCACAATGCATCAAAAATTCTTTCTAAAAAGAAAAATATTTTTTATTTGACTGCAGTGACTTTAATTGCATAATATAAAAATCGTTATATCGTACTATTTTTTGTACACTTGCAGTGTGGGTGTGACAGTTGAAATTGGTTGCTGGAATATTTGTAAATATATGATATGATACCAAAAGTATGTAGCGGAATATTTTATCGTTTCAGTAGCGAAATTATTTAGGTTTTTACGTTTGTATCTACTTTCAAACTAATAGGTTGTAGAAGATTATATAATATGTTATTAATATATAGATCTTTGGTGCACAAAGACATCGCAGCTATATACTACAATACTACATGTATAATGAGCACCATATGACCGAAACGAATTCAACTGTAGCCCGTCGTCAAACAGGCTCTAAAGACACCTACGTGAACATCAGTTTTTTTGGGACGCCTCTTGTTCTAAATGTATTTTGTATTTTAATAATATTGTATGAACCCTGTATTATTTACAAGGGAATAAAATTTCATTTCATTTTATTTCAAATGTGTATAAAAGTATATAGCAGTTAAATTCAGACTAAAAATTGTTTGGAGAACCATATCATCAAGAAAACAGTAAAAAGTATAACAAAGTAAATGTTACTTGTACTGTAAATGATATATTCAATTAGAGAGGTATAAAAGACTAACCAACTGAAAGGATATTCAATTAAATTAAATTAAAATTTTGGCGTTTTAAATTTTTCGCTGATCCGTCGACCATCTCAAGATACCCACCTCCCTAGACCCATTTCCTTATAAATAAACATCCAAACAGAGTACCGAATGAGTCATAGACCCCGTGGTAAATAAGTCAGTTGCACACGAAACTATGGCGCACATTGAAAACGGCGGCGTCTGTGCGGCTGTTATTTCAAGTTAAAAAAAACACTTATTGTCTTGAAATGAAGCCAAACGGATAATTTTATTAGCTTAAATTCTAATTATTGTCTTATTTTTAACGATATCGCCTCGAATATCGAATTTACGTTTGAAGTGAAGTAATAAAAAAAATATTGCTCTTCGATTTTTAAATAGGAGACTATAATAAACTTGTTGTTCTACAGTGTGATATTTGCGCGTGCTCGCGATAAATAGTCTATAGACTTTTATTATAAACAGCTGCTGTAAAAATTTGACAATACAACAAGAACCGAACGTCATGAAACTTGGTACAATTAGTACTTAACAAGAGTGAAAAGTGGATATTTATAATGTGGTAAATGATGTTGTTCTAGTAATAGGGGTAATTCTTCGCTTGGCCCTGGGACCGTATTGCACAAGAAACCCGGCAGACAGAGAGCAATGGAAGCAGTTGGAGGAGGCCTATGTCAAGCGACACACCGAACTAAACATTCATAAAGCATAACATTTTATAAAGCATGCGACTAAACAACGAGGAACTAGCTCGGAACAAAAGGCTACATCATCATCAAATGGGGTAGAATGTACCTTATTGCGGAACAAAGATTTGAGTTAAGGCGAGGAAAGCCATGTTGAAAGCTGTAACAACTATAAACTTATCAAATGAAGCTTCGCAGTCTCGAATTAAACAAGCCAACATGTCTTACTAAGTCAAAATCAAGGTTATTCTAGAATTAGAAGTACAACAGAATCTCAATAATCTGAACACCTACATAATCTAAAAGCCCCATGTCAACACCGAAAAGTTTCTTACATGTCTGAATATCTTTCAACAAACAACAATGTTGGAATACTTAAAAAAAGCAAATGCAATTATAACTAAATCAAATTGTTTTCACAAAATCTTTGTTTTACTTCAAAATAGCCTTGCTCTCGATACTATAATAAATAATTCATGCTGATTTCAAACTACAATTCAAGAGGAATAAATTTAAGGTGGTTTAACAATTTGCAGGTGTCCGAATTAAGGACAAGGATTTATTAGTGTCTAACTAACTCTTAGATAAAATGGATGCGAATTTGAAGTAATTAGAAAAAATGCACGCGGTCTTAGTACGTCACACGTTACAATTGACGTCATTGCACCGCGTGAAGCAGTATTACCGTTCCTAAACATATCAATAGCTACGTACCTACGTACATGCTAAATCGTCTGGATATTGATAATAAATGTATCATTGTATTTTTAACGCAGGCTACTTTAAAGTCTATTTTTATTCGACTAAGGTACGTAAATTCTTCGACACAGTTACGTGGTAAACAAATGAATAGCCATGTCTGTTCCAAGAGGACATGTAGATTTGCATTAAACAGATCCACAAAAAAAGTTTGTGTATGCTGGGTGTCAAGAGTATGATTTTCTGGGGTGTTTTTTCCCGCTGATCACGAATCTAAAGTGAGAATGTGGGTCAATAAGCAAATAATTGAGAAAAATCTATAAAAATCAAGATCTTTTTCCAAAAAAATATTATAGAAAAAAACATAATGACGAGTCGCATCTATTACATAATCGATAAATTTTATGACTTTATTGCACACTGCTCTTGTCCATTAAGAACAGCAATTGATCCTTCAAACGTAGTAATTAATTTATACGAAACTTCATAGGCGGGCAATCGTTAAAAATGGCTATCATAGTGTGCCGCCTATCAGTGGATTTCTGTTAGTTCAAAGATATATTTGATGACAGGAGAATGCAGTTTATAACTAATTTGATACAATAATAATTAGACCGAAAAATATTTGGAATTTTCACAAACATGTCTCTCGCTTGTAGAGGAATTCAACCGCGACTCTTGGCTCATTGAGAAAATCTTTCAGCCACTAGATTCGAATCCATTCATACAACTAAAACCTTCAACGTAATGCGACCGAACCAAAGACACCTCGACGCCAATACACCTACGTGTTACATACATAATACACACATTTTTAAATCGGTTTATAACTGGGTCAGTCACGGCACCTACTTACTAGAAGGTGACTGGAAATAAGAGAGAACGCTTAATATATTTGTTTGTTAATTTTATAAATATACTTTAATAGCGATAAAAATAAAACACTTTTTCTTTAGCTACAAGATTTAGTAACCGAAATGTTCGCGATCGAAAGCGCGTGGAATGTCCTAATTATTTTATACTTTACACTTCCTATATATTAATGTTCTTTTACACATTTTTTTTATTTTTTTTTATGGAATGATAAAATCTATTCTACTCTATTTTCATGAAGAATGTTCCTAAACACGTCCCTTCGACCATAACCATGCCCAAAGCGTCGACGATAGTGCCCATCGGAGACAAGGTCGTCACGAGTGAAAGTAGTGCCTAGTACGGCGCTGGGCTGCGCGTGCGCACCCGAAACCCGACACCGGCGCAACGTCACGCGGGCCGTGCGCACCGATCGCCGAACGGGACGGCCTCATGCGGAATCAAACACACAATCCGTACCTAGTATAGACCAATACCAATAATATCACGATTAAGTAACGCGGTAAAAATGAAACTAATCATACAGATCAGCTCAGGCACATTGTGGCATTGTTTACATCAAGTGTTTTAATGTAAATTAATGTTGCATTATAATACCAATAATACTATTAAATCGAGATCTTTGTAAAATTATTTTATAATTTCGTTGCACGACTTTGCAAGCTGCGTGACTTTTTTCTTGATACAGAGTCTATACAGTTGTAGATATTTAGATAATTTAGATTTTTTCTCATTTTCAAAGATAAAACAAATTAACAACTTTACAAAGAAGTTAAAAAGTTATGTCGCCAATTTTCTTGAGCTTCCGCTATCAACTTCGCCATAGATCACATTATAAAATCACTCCAAGGCGCAATAACCATTCGGAATTCTAAATCTAAAGCGTGATGTCATATCTTTAATACTGGATTAAGTAATTGTACTGAATGTGACAATGCTGATCATCAAATTGGTGGGTCAGCCTAATGTTCATAGCAAGCATAATTCAGGAGACATAGACAAATTAAATGACGTTACCAAGCTCAGCAAAATACGCTTATCTAATAGATAACATACAACGGACAACTCTAGGGCCGATCCTTGATACTCATATCATAAAAAACAACGGGAAGTGTGTCTATTAAAATGACCATGCCAGGAATTTAAACCGGTATCTTGCATGTGTGGCAATAAACTAACAGGACTAATACTTAAACCACTACATCACAGCGAACCTCATGCCATCAATGCAGGATTGTTGATTTGTTTGATTTAAATTTGTTTTTTATATGAACGCCTAAGCGTGCATTTGAGCTAACTCAAATGCATGTCATAATTAAACTTATAGCATTTATGAGTATCAAAAAAGGGTATATTATAGATTATAGTACTGGTGGTTCTGAACTCGACAAAAAACAGTGAATCATTTTAATACCACCAAATACAGTAACAAAATCTAAATCGAGTTCTTAAATAAAATATATATTGTAGAAATGACTTTCTATCAACTAAGTGGGTGTGTACAGCGTGAGTGAAAAATGTAATTTAATTTATGGCGGTTTATTGAATAATATCGTTCTAAGAATGTTTTTATTCAACTCCCGCCGCGAGTTGGCAAGCTTCACAATCACACTGAAATTACGAATGTTTACGTATGTATGGACGCGATGTACCTTCACGGTATTGTCTTTCTAGTGTTGGCAATATGGTAAAGCAAGGAAACTCCAGACTTAAAAATGCATAGTTAACTAACTGCTATTTGTCTCAAGTGCTTATTGAAGGAATTTTTAATAGTAAATGACACTAATGACTTATTTAACTTCATAGGTGTAGCAGGAGAACTCAACAGAGGTTTTGATGCAGGATGATGTTGAATATGACACAGTCCGCGCCTTTAAACATGTAATAGACAGATAGATTGAAACTGAATTTGAAATGTGCACACACCAAGGAACAAATGGAACAATATTAAACTAAAACAAGAAAAGAAGGTTGAAGGAGAGATGTAAAATGAGGAAAGATACGACGGATTGTTTTTCTTTTCTATACGCTTTTGTTCTTGTGGAGTACAGGCAATATACATACATACATACTTTATGAAGAACGATTGCGATAGTTAAATACCAGCTTAGAGTTCTTACAAGAGTAGGTAGACACAAAAATGTTTCAGTAAATACGATATGAATGGTAGTTTGTTAGACTATATAATTCAAGATATTGAATTGCCTAAAAGGAAGACCTTTTAAGCTTTAGACTCTTCTGGTAGCGTACAAAAGGAGAACAGTAATGCAAACGAGAATTCGTAGCGGAATGATGATGGTAGCAGTAATCCAAGATTTACTTTATTTATTGCGGCTCTTAGAATAAGAATTTTGCAGATAATCTAGAAATGCCATCGCGTTTGGCGCGAGCAATAAGACATTTTTTTATAACATCTACGTAAAATTATAGTCTAATTCTGCTAATAGATAGATAGATAGATAGATAACACTTTATTGTACACCAATACAATCATGAACTTAAAGACTAAAATTATATCTACTTATGTACAAAGGGCGGTCTTATCGCTAAAAAGCGATCTCTTCCAGACAACCCCAATGTTATCTGTCTAATTGTTTATAATATTAGAATTATTACGATTTTAGAATGAAGTATACGTATATATAGGGCAGTAACAGTGAAATCTTTTGACTTTGTTACCATCTTGTGTATGTACAACTATCACTTGTATTTCTACAAATAAACATTAATTCATTCATTTAAATAACGCAAATAATATTCACAAACTGATACACATTAAATAATGATATAGCCCGGTCCCACGGGTGGACTCTGGCCTACCCATTCTTTAGCATAAGTGCCACCCTTGAGCAAGGTTGAGTGGCGGCTTTGTCTCATAGGTTACCTCCATGTACAGTTTTCATCGCGATGTTTCCGGTCATTGTTAGCAGGCAGTAATTGTGCCAATACGCATGTTTTCCGTCCAGGATTACAAGCTACATTTCCCTATAAACGCGAGATTGAAACTGGAGAGCATTACCAACTAAGCTATCGTGGCTTCCACAGCTGCCTGCTGAAGCTTCATTTACTAAAACGCGTTTTGTTAACCAACCTTTTTACTCCGACGTTTCGACTATGTTTATAGTTTCTAATATAATAGTAACCAATCTATAAACGTACTAGGGTCGGACCTTTCCATTACCAAGGAGCAGCCGATACGTTTATCCTAGTCGGTTTGTCGGATTTCATACATGGGTAACATATGTATAGGTTACCTCAAGACGTATCTTTTCAGCCACCTGGTATTTTTTAACATAATGTGTAAAAACAGAAATCTGCTTAAATAAAATATTTACTATCAAATTGAAAATAAGCACAACTATTTCTGAGCAACTAACAAATAAATGTATAACAAACATAATTTTCCTACAAAACTTTAATTTGTAATGAAGGCAATGATTTTCACGAACCAAAAATCTCGTTACAAATTTATTATTATGTCTGCAAACTATAAAAAGAAATTACACGACTGTCTGTCAGTCAGTGCCAGAGAATTGCAAGACACATCGAACATCTCATTAACGTAAAACATGCAAAACTAAACCCTAAATTGAAAGCCGCAAGAGCTATACATTTGAATATAATATTGTAATTAAATTATGTTTTTTAAAAACTACTAATTAGCTATTAACGTAACGTACAATATTGGGTACTTCGGAAGTTATATGCGAAGCAAGTAAGTTGTATATATTATGTCACGTCCAAAACTGTATATACCTTGTTTTTTCTTATAAGTTTTTGGATAAAATTTCAGTTAAAAAGTGTTAGTTTAGTTTCGTGACAATTGCTCAGTCCAAAATTAACTGTGCTAATCTCATCGATAAACTAAATTTGTATGTTCCCCCTAGTCATGTACGTTCTAGAAAATTACTTCATTCACCCTTAACACATACAGCTTTTAGACGCCACTCATTTTTTGTCAGAACAGCCAACGAATTCAACAAACTCAGCAGGTCGGATTATGTGGACATTGACTTGCTTGTAGATAGTCTAGCATCTGTAAATGCGACATAAATCAAACTCTATCTTAATAATAATTAGTTTCCCGGTCACAAATTTTGCATACTATTGTTCTTTATTTTTCTAAAACTAATGTATATTCGACAGAAGTCATGGTAGCGTAATGGCAAGCGCACGCGTCCCAAGCTCAAAGAGCGCGAGTTCGATCTTGGCTGGAACGCATGCCCCAGGTAGGCAGTTTTCTGACCTAATGTCCGTATTGTACAATTACCACGTGTTAATAATGGTGAAGAAAAACATCGTGATGCAGCCTACAAATCGAGATAGCCGATGCGTTAAACCTGTCAAGACGCCTTAGACACACGTGTCTGGTATACTATCAGTTCCCCTACAGTGGGAGGCCCGACCCCAGCAGTGGGCATTTATGGGCCATTATTACTTACTTTTTAAATAATGTATATTATTTTTTTATATTTCATCTATTATCTGTGCAGATTTATGAATGGCTACTCTTTAGTTAACACTATAACTAGTTTGTAAGACTACAGCTGTTAGCCCCCCAAATAAAATTTAGATTAATATAAAACAGGCATAAGTTGTGTAAGGCATTGAAATATTATTAAATAGCGTAATTCTTTGCAAAAACCCTGTTTGTATTATACAAAATGATCTTGTAAGGAGAAACAACGTAAAAGTTTGGCCGAACCCATAACCTGACGTTGCATGATTAAGTATTTTATGTACGGTACGGTTGAAATTGACAATTTCTGTGCAATGCAACGACGATCGGATAGACTAATTTATTTGTTTACTAGATACTTATTTAGCACAAGGGATAAATGTGTAAAAGTACTGCACTGCATCTTAAATTTTAATTATGTTCTAAGACGATTTTTCAAATTGTCTAAATATAGCCAACAGATGAATGTATAAATGCCACACTAACTATAGAGTAGCTGGGGACAGTGGGGGTATTAATAAGAACAGTTACTTCAGGACAACTTTAGGATGGATTGGAAAGAGTTTGAAACAAACATCTTATTGTGTAAGATATAAGCATGTAAGAAGTATCCTTTTTCAACACTAATATTATGTAAATACATAAATATTATACAATTTAGACAATAAAACATACTTTCTGAACAAGTTATTCTATTTTCATATATATTTTTTAAACTGTATGTTTTATTTGTTACCGTGACTTAGTTTTAATTTAATTTAGTATATTGTAAAAGAAATTTCTTTTCCACTTTCAAAATAAAAATGACTGAATTAAAAATTACTTACAAATTAAACTGGATACTCCAACCAGTCTTAGGAACAACCGCGAACCCGTGTAAACTTCAATCGAATAAAAAAACTTATTTTATATAGGACGTTACATCTCAAATTGGATCCTCCTACGTCGATTGCCGATATTTATCATCATATGATAGAAATTACAAACATAATTTTTCACAAGTGATGAAAGATTTGATTCGAGCGTATATTTCTTTAATCCAATACTAATAACGCCATCTAGCGTTGAGTAGACGAACTAATCAGCGATTCTTTTTAATACATGATTCAGATGAGTTTTTTAATATGTAAAATATATCATTAGTTTAAATAAACAAGTTTAAAACTTAATCTTCGCCTCACAAGAAAGAAGTCATGTCGATTGATGAGAGTTTCGATGCTTTCTTTAGTGATATAATTTATTCCTTGTTAATTTTAGCCTGAAGCCCTCAGTATTTTATTTATAATTTTACTGTGGGTTTTTTTTTATTAACTAAATTTGTTTACAACCAAGTATATTATTTATTTTCACTCAATCTGTAAGTTTTAATAAGGTTAATTTATTTACATTTTCTCGCAAGATATCAGATACAGTATAATTAATATAACAATTGACACTATGAATATCAAGGACAATAAGACAAGTGTAGCATAAAACAATAAGAAAAATACATGCCATAAAAAACCTTTAGCAAGGAACTAACTTACACTGCAACCTTTTATGTATCAACAACACTGTTTTCAACGCACTATCACTTTTAAAATGAATTAAAACAAAGTGTAATAAAATTCGATCGATTCGTATCAAACACCTGGAACTGGACGTCCAGACGCCAACAGCACTATGAGTATAAGCCAAGAGTAGTTGGTAACTGACGCTAATAATATGTCGCGTCAGTCAGTAACGTACGTGGATTATATTTATTAACTGGTAGCTATAAACGACAGGGACTTCAAAGAGATCGAACTGCTAATACTTATTGCTTGAACGCATGCCTTCCTTGACGTATTGGTAGGTTCGGCCAATATGTAAAATATTGCGTCATTGACCCAGATTAATAAATCCATGAAAAAAGTATACTGGATTTTTTTGGAGCAAATCTTAGGATATATTCAACACACAGATTGTATATCTCCAAAACAAGCGACTTATACTTGAGTACAACGGATTACCACTTGGGGTATAGGGTTTCTCGCTCACCTGCACATGCCGTTGAAATGAGAACGCTACACGATGCCTGGAGATAAAAGAAGTCCCCTAGCAGTGGAAGAGGTCTATATATGAGGCCCCGGCCTGCCAGGGTACGCGGAGTTGGGACCGCTTTCCGCTTTCCCGTAGCCCTGGCATAAGGCGCAGGACAGAACACCCAGGGGTTTTAGTGGGTATCCCTAACTGGGGAGTGGCAAATGCATAGCACCAGTTGATTGGGCATGCTAGTGCCACCCTTGATCTGGCGAAACCCACACACGGGTCGCAAATTATCCCCTCTAAGGTTCTACACTTGTCGCGGCTCAGGTTCTCAATCGAATTTCCCCTGATTAAGAAAAAGGGGCAAGACTTAGCCGCAGTCATAAAACTAGCATGTGTCAGCGAGAATTCATTCGCGTTGCTATGTCTACGTTTGCTGATACCGCTGTGTACGGTACATTTGGTTCGCGGCCATTTCTGAATTACATTTTTACTGGACAATAGTGATTGTCCATGGCATCTTGGCAATACATTAAAGTACTGGAATTGTCTTTTTGAATATGAAGCTTATGTTGCTAAGCTGACAAACAAGCAAACGGCCCGCCTAATGGAAAATGGTTCTCGTATAGACGTTTGCAACACCAGGGGTGAAGCCAATGCATTGCCAGCCTTTAGGATGGAATAGAGGGCATGGAACAGAGGTATCAGATAGGGAGAATCGGATAGACGGGGTGTGTTAGGAGAAATGAAATAGGACGAGAGAGGATGGACCATTAGAAGTTATTTTATTCTTATATTCAACTATGTGCCTACGACTTTGTCCGCGTGGATTTTTTTTAGCGCAACCCTAATAAAAATTAACCTAAGTTACTCCTTATAACATCAGCCAGTGAAAATTCAGGACCAAATCGGTCCAGCCGTTTCAGAGATTAGCCGGAACATCCAAACAGACAGTGGCAAAAAAAAAATAACATTTACTTTTTAACTAAGTACCGTATATATAATACGGCCGGCGTAACTTAGCAAATGTGAACATAGGCTCTGCGAACTTTAGAGCATGTACACTCGTGTGATGAGTGGGCATACGACTCCTCAGTGAATACAATTGGTCGCCCTTCATCTCTGTACTTTTTCATTGCTTTGTACTAGTTGGTCACTGTATTTTCTTCACGAGTTTACATGCGCTAAAGTTCGCAGAGCCTATGTTCACATTCGCCAAGTTACGCCGGCCGTATTATACTTTCATATGCACTTAGTAAAAAGACGTCATTTTGGCATTAAAAATTCACTTCAGTTATATTTATCTGTATAGAGTATAGATCACAGATAATATAATGTGTAGTATAGATATTGTTCATTAATGTAAAACTGAAAGCTTAACGCAAACTCCTTCAAGTTTACTCATATCAATCAATACATATCATCCATGACCGACTTGCGGAACATTAATTTCACTTTGTACAAATTGTAACACAAAAATAAATACGAAATAATCAATGTACATTAGCAATAATTCGTATCGTATCTGGGTCGCCACTTCAGAATCGCCATTACGCCACATAGCACCGCCTTGTAATCATCATAACTTTGATTATTCACTACATATAAATTTCTAGAGCACATATTACCTATGAAGTGTTCGTGTAGGTTTTAACCGTGTTTATGATCAAAGGTTTTGTAATTGAATGACCGAAAAATAAATCTAGTTTTATTAAAGAGTTTAAACTTCAAATGTCCCAACAACGCATCATTTTTAAACTATGAACAATAGTATAATATCTATAGAGTTTAGTTGGAATGGCGGCTTTTAGATTTCCTTGAATTGTGACGTTAGGGTGAAATAATTCATTATATTAATTGATAAAATGCTGTTTAATAGAAATAACGTTTCACTCGTTAGTAAGAGCATTGAGTGAGTCGTCGTACAATAGAGAGTCGTGATACAATAATGTAATAAATTATACTATATCTTGTATATATATATATATATATATATATATATATATATTATTATATATATCAGTATTCTGCTTATTAAAGTTCTAGTTCAGCGTATGGTTTATGCCTATATCTTACCGATGGTTAATTTGCCTTACCATCAGTTGTATAGGAATAGTAAGATATAGGGACCGGCCATTAGTAGCTACGTACGCGTGTACTATAGCAACGGTGCTACTACGATAACACGATATAATCCTCATTCATGGGGTAGGTTCCTATCCTGGCAGAAGAGCATGCGCGGAAAAGAAAACTTTTCTAACCTAATTATCAGATGCTGATGGTGAATGGAAAATGTCGTATACTTACATTGATATTATCGTTATGTGAAATTTGTTAATTTACCTTGAACAAGCTTAGTGGGTATACTGTTTCCTATAAGCTTTTACAAACAGCTTGTACAGGATCCAAGGGCTACAACGTTTCGTATGGAATTTAAGTCAAATTTTAAACCAATATTAAGGTAAAACAATTTATAGTAAGATATTATAGCAACTCTATATTAGCCAGTAATAAACTAACACAATAGAATTTTGACAAATCTTTATAATTCTATTATTAATTTTAAATGTATTCTAAGAAAAGTTCCGTCACTTAGACAAAAAATAAAAATCATGTATAAAAAAACTATAAAAATGACAAATGCATGCAATTTATCACCTTATTTTGACACTTAGATGAAACTGGACAAATTATATTTTCGACTGAACTTTCTTAAATTGATCTATGGCGGCCTGTGCCAGAAAAACACGGGCAAATATGCCGATGGGTATATTTAAACTGGCCAAAGCAAGGTGTGAACTAAACTTGGCGTTGGTACCATAAACAGGCGTTCAGATTGTACACGGAAGATTGCAAGAGATCTATTTAACTCATATTTCAAATTAGTGGTATAAAACTTACGAATAAAATTCAAAAGATTTTGTTCAAATCAAGTTCTGTTCGAGAATATCTTTCGAAAGTTATACATAATAATACTTTTTTAAATTCTAAGCAGTTTGTTAACAAGCGATTATAAAAATCTTACTTATAAACGCCTATTACTAATGATTGATGAGAAATGCTCATTTGAGCCACTAGTGGCTAAGAGGCAAGATGGAGATCCCTCTTTAAATCAGCTAAGCATTAACCGAACAGTTCGTCAATAATGGCACATTGAAGTCACTGAACGTTAGACGTTAAAATCAGAAAATACAGAGTCGAAAATCGAAGTTATGACAAAAACATTCCCACTTTTAATTCGTTCTTTACATGATTGTTTTGGTTACAACCATGTTTACCATTTAGATTTGTTTTATCTTACTGCACGATAGCTAAGCAACGGCTAATTCAAGTTTATAAGTGAAAATTAAATAAGAATGAATTACGAACTTAAGAGGTGGCTAAATATTCTAAGCCAGATTCTTTAAGTAAAAGCTTATAAGTTAGAAATTAAGGCAACTATATATACGTTAGTACCATACGCTCCGTAACGTGTTATTGTTGAAGAAGAAATGGCTAACTCCTCCTCAACAGGACTACCTAAGATGTTTTGATTTCTTTTTTTATATTTAATAAAACTACGTTTTAACGGTTTTACGCGCGGTAATTTATTTTATTTAGGTTTATCCGACGTTTCGGCCGCTTTTCAGTTGCCGTGGTCACGGAAGACAAAGATGACATTTGTCGAACGTGTATTGTCAAAGTTTTCAGCCTACCGCCAACTTGTTCATTTTAATTATTTAGTTTTAATTTTGTTTATGGATATTATTTACTCTATGGGAGCCTAATCTAATTTACCACCGCTTCACAACATGTTGTGGCTTGAAGAGAAGAAGCGGCGCAAGACACTCTTCAGCATACATGCCTAGTTCTAAAATTTTTTTTATATTTCTTCATATTTGTCTTCTTATTTTTGAATTAATATGCTATACAAATTATTTGCTAAAAGAAGAAAATAAATTATCATATTGTTAAGAGTGCGGGACTCGAATTAAAAATGCCGTTGGAATTTTTATAGAATTTATTAGAACTGTGACACGTATAACACAGCTAAATATAACTGATATGATAACGTGATGCGCGATTGAATAACACGTGCAAAATCCATCAGTATATAGGTTATCGAATGTACACAAGTCTCGCCTTGATCGTGGTTCTCGCTAGACTGACCCACCCCTCCGTCCAGGCATTGTTTTATACTAAACTATACAATACAACACTCGATCGCGTGGACTGAATTTTCCAAGAATTACACCTGACTAACGACCATCATTAAGGATTACAATACACAATAGGCGGCTTTTCTAATTACACATTTAAACATAAAGTAAACAAAAGCCGTCCAAATGCCGAGAGGTAATAAACTGCAGGCGTGCATCCCCTTTTGTGCACGTGTAACAATATACTTATTAAAAGGGTAACCTGGAATGAGTCTGTTGTCTGGCAGTCGAAAAATTGCTTTAGTAGACCAGTGTGAACAAGTGGTAACCAGTAAAGTAGATAGTGGTTTATTTTCGCCCAGTAACTAAATAACGAATATATTTCATTAAGTGTTAGTTTAATGAAGAATTTCACTACAAGCCGCTAGCACGCACTAATAATTCAACGAGTTTCAATTTTAGGGATGGCAAGGCTTATTAAAACTTATTCTATTTTATTTATTACTTGTTATTGTGACAATACTTCCGTTTACCGTTACCGTTTCCGTTCCTAGAAATAAATCGACGTGAAACAGTGTAAGAGAGCCAATGACGTGCCATAAAATCGCAGATAGGGAGTGGAGGAATTCAAACTTTAAAATCAAAAGTGTTTTTTGCAACTGTTAATTTTAGTTCAAAATGTATTTTGCAGTTTCCTGTAAGACATTTTTTGAAAGTCATAAGAAATCAAATCAACTGCTCTACGTATTCTGTGTTGCAGCGTGTTATTCTTCTTTTCAGGAGGAAAAATTACAAGAAACTCCACAGATTGTTTTAATTTCAATGTTATACAAGTTCTATTTAAATCCATGGATTTATAATTATAATAATAAAAAAGAAGAGAATGTCTATCGTCTAATAATAGAATGCCTATAGGAATTATAACTAGAATATAAATATAAAATAAGTAGTTAGGTAGGTAGACTAAATAAAACATAAATAATACTCATGGACACTTAACATATTTGTCTTCCGTGATCACGGCTACTGAAAAGTGGCCGCAACATCAGAATAACAGAAATCAAATAAATTAACACGCTTAAACCGTTAAAACGTAGTTTAATAAATAATGTATAATAGTCGTGAAAACCTTTGACCTCGATCTACTTTTGTTTATGAGAGAATTACTTAAATTACTAGTTTTATTGCGAAAGTCTCCAGTGTGTTAGAAACCCGATCGCGCGGTAACCAGGATCATGGTATATTAAGCAAAGTGAAGAATCCAACAATATTCTACAAACTATGAACGCGGTAAGTGTAAGTAATAACAGCCCTAAATGTCCCACTGCTGGGCTCGGGCCTCCCACTATAGGGGAGTAAGTGTAACAGGGGGTAAGTGTATCCACTACAAATTAAATATATGTTTTGTATGTCAAGCAAAAAAGAAAACCATTTCTACGGAACACTTTGATGTTTGTTAAGTCTCGACCAAGCTTCGTTGGGAACGCTAAACGTGTACTGTTAACAAAAACATTTACATTTCACGAGTTCTATGATTAAATATAGAAACTCACAGGTAAGTTAAAAGTTCCGTTTATTTTGAGCTGTAACCAAGCTTTAGTGGTGGCTCGACCGGCTTGGCATCACGCTCTCATAGAATATCCACACAAATCGGTTAAAAGCCTTGAGCCAATCGTGTTTCATACAGTGGATGAGTTTTGATGGTCCCTTTCCCCATTCTTAATCCATTCCTCTTTCGTATTCCTCCTGTCTGACCCCACTGTCCTATCCCCTTATCTCAGTTGAATGTCGACGTCGACGGTATATGGGAGTCCACTCATGAAGCAGCCACAAACTCCTGGCTGCACCAGCCATCAGACCGTGCCTGTTTGCAACAGCAGCCCAGCGGCTGCGCAGTCAGAGCGAGTGTAGGCGAAT
This sequence comes from Dendrolimus punctatus, assembly GCA_012273795.1. Lineage (NCBI taxonomy): Eukaryota > Metazoa > Arthropoda > Insecta > Lepidoptera > Lasiocampidae > Dendrolimus > Dendrolimus punctatus. The sequence goes on along the minus strand of CM022534.1, from coordinate 3,330,667 downwards.
GTATGTGGCTGAGACTGAGAGAGTACTAGTATTCTGTGAACTTCTGTGGGCTGCCAATGGGATGCCATCAGTCTCTGCGCACTTGTCGTAGCAGTCAGGCGTTGCGTTCCTCGCATAGGAATATCGGTGCCCTTGATTGAAATTTCTTTTATTTTCCAAAAGGTTATCAAACAATTGCACTAACATCCTCGTGTAGTTAAAAACCCGGTTTGGATATTTACGAACATCTTTAAAATAGATACGAAATAAGCCTTTTTAGTCCCGTTTTAGAAAAGACGGAAGAACTCAATGTCTTTTTTTGCTTTGCCTTTTTTACGAGATAGGCAAAAAAAATTAAAGTTCGTCCACGTCCATATCGTTCGATAAAAGGATCACAGTTGGTCGTCTATTAGCTGCTATAAATGGCTGCTCAGATATGTCGGTCACCGCAGTTTGGCTGCGCAGCCAGGCTGACAAGAGGCCTAAAGAAGGTTGGCAATGTGTTGACATCGCCCCTGGCGTTGCAAACGTCTATAGGGACAGTAACCACTTTCCATTCTGTGGGCAACCTGCCCATTTGCCAATAACTAGATGGAAGTGTTTACTTATAATAAATATTTCTCTATTTGACAGCTGAATGCTGTCCAGTAGTCTCACTGCCTTATTTTACAGCCATCGAAAATCCCGTCTATGTTTATAGCAGTAGTAGTGTCGATGCTTCTGGCAAATGTCATGTCGCTTCGTTTAACAGCGACAGGAATAAACGTGATGGATGTTTTGCTTTATTTCGAATAGCTAGACAAATGTAACATATTAAGACGGGATCGTACTGTAAACAGAGAGCATCAGCAATCTTTACGCACTCCTCAAAATCCAAGGACCAATAGCAAGTCGTAATGGATCTATTCTGATAGCATTGTCTTGATTACTTTACATTATTATTACAGATACATATATTACAACCTACATTTAATAAGCGTGGAGTTAGTAAATGCTGTAAAGTCGTTGTGGAACCCTAAAAAAAAGGATAGGACTGTACAATTTAAATATAGGTGCTGATGATAATTGAACAGGTTAGTCAGGAGGAGGTCGCCTATGACGAGAGGCGAGAAGACCGTCCATTGTACTTTAACGTATGTGGAATAAATTCATTCATACAGATCGAAGGGCTGATTCAATCGGTGTAATACCACGCATTGACAGAATATCGATGTAAAATGGTTAACCTTGACCGAATCGTTCTACTACTGATAGTATAATTGAACGGTTAGTAAGATGATAAACGATGATAAGGGCTCAACTCGCCAGATTTACAAGTTAATTGGCTCCTTAACTTATAAAGACGTACTAATAAAGCACTGTTTATTAGTTGGTTAAAATGTGACATAAAATCTTTTCAATTGTAGAGTAGTAGCTTGTAGGGAAAATGAATTAAATTACGTCGCCTTAATCCACCGTCTTTTATAGCCAAACCTAGAACTTTTCCTCTCCAGTACACCATACTCATATGTTAGAGATATGCAGAAACATACTTGCAAGTATATATATATATATATATATATATATATATATATATATATATTAATATAGATAATAATATCATTAAAAGCAAGCGACTTTAATATTGTTCCATGCCGTCAAAGATAAACGCACAGCTGCCTGTCGTAAAGCAGTTTATCGCCTTCCCGGATTTAGGAATTATTTTGTTTACTTTGTGTTTAGAATTTGTAATTAAGAAAAACATGCTATTGTTTTATGGCCTTCATTAGTGTCGAACTAATCCTTATTGTTATTGTTTTCGACTTTGTTGGCCGTTCGCAGGTGTGCAAATTACATTTTCTTGGAAGAACCTAGCCCACGCAATCGATTGTGAATTGTACAGTTTACTATAAAACAATGCCCGAACGGAGGCTTGGGCAGTCAAGCAACGATTACGACACGAGTAAGATGTACATTCGATGAGCGATATGGTGACGGACTCTGCGTGTGTTATAGAATCATGCAGTGTGATTGCTTATATCCAATTATATTTGTACCTGTTTTATACGTGTTTGTACAGTTCTAATTAACTCTATAGTAATTTCGACGGAATTTTGATTCGAGCCCTGGGTAGTTCGTAACAATATAAATGTTAATATTATAATATTAGATGTTGGTTCATATTCAGTAACGAGTTGGTCTAAACTGAACGTATGACTAACGCAATATTGGCACACAATATCTAACGTAACGTGACTAATATGTCAATCAAATTTTAGTAGTGCGAAAGTCGCTTCATAAAGTCTATTAGAATATATTATAGGTGGATAGACAACAATTAGTTGTATATATGAAATTGCTGGAGTATTGAAGACAGACTGACGGCATAACCGTGATGTATTTAAAAGAAACATAATACACTTTGGTATATAAAAGATTTTCGATGACAAAGAACTAATTTATATCTCGGGCCACATAAATAATTATGGGCAAGCAAAAACTTAGTCGTTAAATCGTGATGTAATGAATTAAAAAAAAAATAGATTTTTTGGTAGGTAACAGTAGCTTAAACTTGGCGAGGTCCACATCAAACAGTAAACGTCATAGGCCTGAAGATGACATTCAGAGGGTACGTATAGGAGGACTTACCTCATCGCAGGCATGACAGCGTGGCTTCAGCCTCTCGGCGTAATGCCGCACGCACAGAAGGCGGCCGTCCAGCGCGCAGTAGGCCAGCTCCACGAGCAGCTCGTCGCACTCCGCGCACGTGAAGCACGACGCGTGGAAGAACGCCTGAGGCAACGATTCTCTTATCACTATACAGGTGGAATTTTTCAGATGGGCCTTAAGGGCCAAATCTTTAACTATACGAAATAGTTATTTACCTTTTTAATACGCTTTTATTAGCTTCATAACGTATGTTAGTTAGTATGTAACGGAATCTTTCAAGTTAAATTTCATCGACTTCTCGGTTTCCGATTGAGCTTAAATTTTGCACGTATTTGTATACAGCGTGACAATGCAATGGAGCTAATCTGATGATGGAGTCGGAAGGTCGCCAAGGAACTCCTTTACTAAACAAGAAAGACCCGTCATGTTTGGGCTCGTTTTACTTGTCTTGGCTAGCACTCTGCTGCTACATGCTTAAATGCAGGATCTCAAAAGCTTGTATTTAAAAACCTTTTTTAAAAAGCTTATAATGTAAAACATAACGTTCCATTTTATCATAAGAGTGAATTCAATTCTTTTTAAAAGTTTCCACGGAGAAATCACTAAGTATTCACTAAAAATGAAAAATAAATAATAGTTTCAAAAAACTAAAAAATACTCTTTTATACAAAATTCAACTAAAAAATAGAAAATAAATTTTAATAAATTTGAATTAAAAATAGTGTAAGAAAAAATGATTTTATTGTAAAAAAAGCGTGGGGTGTTTTTCAGGATATTATCAAAATAATCCTTCTACTCCATATTTGTTCATAAAATATTTATAACTATTGATACCATGCACCCCACGCTTTTTTTTACAATAAAATCTTTTTTTCTTACACTATTTTTAATTCAAATTTATTAAAATTTATTTTCTATTTTTTAGTTGAATTTTGTATAAAAGCGTATTTTTTTTGTTTTTTTTAACTATTATTTTTGATTGACTCAAAACACAGGCCTTGTTCCTAGTTGGAGTCAGAGGTATATCCTACTCGTTTTTAAATTCCATAGCCGTATTATAATGTAAACTAACACATCTACAACCTACAAATAATAACAACCTGATTTTACAAAAAAATCTAATTTTATAGGTGTTGAAATATTCAATAATTTGCCTGTTGCCATAAAAAGTGCTCATTTGAATTTATTGAAAGTTAGTCTTTACAATTGGTTATGGGAAAGGTGTTTTTACTCGGTGTATGATTATTTTAATTGGAACAAGACCTAGATGAGGCTGTATGACATTTATATAAATTTAATTATTTGACATACAACAATACGCACTTTAATTTAATTTAATTTTCCGTGGTCAAGGTAAATAATATTTTAATTTAAGACGATGTAAAATTTGCATAACCTGTGGGTTAATGACATGTGAACTCATATAATGTATCAATTAAGACCTGTATTTATATGTACCATGTCGTATGCAAATAAATTTCATTTCTATTCATCATACTTACTTTTTACCAATTGCCTTTCTTAAGTGTGTCTTTATTTTTGTCAAATCCTGAAGGCTAATTATTATATTTGTCTAGATAAGTCATCTGAAACAATTCTTATCCTAGGAAACGTCACAGTCTCACCCTTACTTCTGTCATCAGTATACAGGTAAAAGAAGTCAAAAAGCGCAATATTTTTTTAGAATAGTAATAAAATGTATATTATGGAGTTTTTTAAAATAATATTGTGACATGATATTTTCAACGCCTGTTATGTTTATGGCAACATACTCTAGACCAAAGGTAGGAGTCACCGAAACGGGCAAATGCTCTACATCTGGCCGAGGATTGGTTATGAAAGATTAGTGGGTACAATGTGAAAATAGTTATAAAAAAGCGCCATCTTTTGTCGAGTAGTTGTACTACCAAATAGTTAACATAAGAACAGCGTATCTGTATCATCGGAACTACAAGTTTCAACGCTAACAACAAGCAGTTTTTATTTGTGCACAATATCTGATTAATACAGTGAAAAATCATTACAATTCAATCCTCTTAACATAATAATATAAATAATGTACAATTGTACATACATCTTCGCCTATCCGTGGGGCTTGTATAGTAATACTCCCGCTACGAATTGGCTTGTCGCATCCCAAGCAATCGATCGAGGCGCCATGGTGTTGACCAGCAACTCCTGAATCACAAAAGAAACACATATATAATTAATATTCCTTCGAAAACTTATACGTGTGGAGATAAAGTTTTTATAACGCTTTAATTAAAGTCAGAATGATTTCCACAATATTGTTATACTTTATAATAAATGTTGCTAATTTTCATAGACACTAACGCCATCCATGCCTTGTAATAAAAACATGTTGAGCTGTGCAGTATTTGGTTATGCTACTTGCCGCTAGGTGGCTGTACGAGTATTCACTGTATATCATGCCAATATCAAATACTTATTCAAATAAATTATAAATTTATATAATAAAAAGTCGTAAAATGTAATTGTTTCCTGCACTAAAAACTCTGTTTAATTACGCAAATGCAAATTTATTTAAATTCAGTATAAAAATGCACTTTTAATATTATTTAATTACTAAGTAAAATAACTGTTTTGGATAATGGCCTTCGTATTTTAAAGGTTTGTATAATGTAGACTACTGGTTTCCTTTAGATATCCATCACCGAATATATAAAGTTATTCTTAGTATACGCAAATTAATGAAACTTGTATCATGACTTTTATTATTATAAATCCAAAATCTAATGAGCGCTCCACATTCTCGCTTAAAACATGGTACCCGTTTCACTCTCGCTTCTAGCTCTCGCCTCTGCTCTTCGTTGTTGACGTGTTGTCGTCAAATAACGCGACAATGTGGAGGACCCATTCGTTAAACTGTATTTTAAATTAAATTTATCTTTTAGATTTCTCAAAACAATATTTTTATGTACATACATATATATTTATTTATTTACAAACTTATACATTGATCAGACAGTATTTTTTTTTATTCTAGTAGCCCCTAAACAAGTTTGCAACTGTATTATAGGGGTTAGTGTTCTCTCTCTTGATGTAAACAAAATAACTTTAAATACATTTAACATTACACTGTAACTTAAAACAAATATTGTATAAACGTAATTTCTAAAAAAGTTCGCGCGCGCGTGTGTGTGTGTGTGTGTGTGTGTGTGTGTGTGTGTGTGTGTGTGTGCGTGCGTGCGTGCGTGCGTGCGTGCGTGCGTGCGTGCGTGCGTGCGTGCGTGCGTGCGTGCGTGCGTGCGTGCGTGTGTGTGTGTGTGTGTGTCTGTTAGTGTGTATTTGTGAGGGGATGTGTGTGTATATACTACTACTTGCCTATATCAAGTGCGATCTCGTTCCTAGCGGCCACGAAGTCTTCGTACTGCTTTCTGTGGGCTTCGTCTACGTGCCGGCAGTGGGACAGCGAGAGGTCCTGCTTTGGAAGCTGGTTGGCGAGCGCGCGCGTGCGCCAGGCACGCCACGCCACCGAACCTGTGGCCCCGCTAGCGTCGCTCGGAGCACGTTCAGCAAGCGATGACCAGTACAGTTCCGTCTGAAATCGCATAATATAGCGATCAGGTTTAAGAGTATTTGCATAACAACAGGATCAGTACCCATTGGTGCTGGTCATATAGTTTATGGGAAAGGATAGACCCGACTAAAAATAATTACGCCGGCACACAAATTAAAAATAGGGTCTGTACATTTGACCAGACCCACCTGTATTTTGACGTACTGACTCAAAGTTTTTCGCAATTTACTTTAATATAAGGGTTGTATGGGTCAAATGGATAGCAGATTTGGTTTGATCGAATAAAATAAATAAAAAACGTAGATATTCATCATAACCATCAGGTCTATAATTTTAATTTATTTTCAAAAGGTAGGTAGGGTAGGTATTTCGACCCAATAGATCAGAAAGTCCCTCACAAGGCACCATTTTTCCCCTCCATCACTTTTCCCCCGTGGTAGGCAAGTAGCCCGTGAATAAGATTTCAATTAGAAAAAAAATGATACATTTAAAAGGAATAAAAAATAAATAAATTGAACTATATAATTATGTTATCATTCTTTGCAGGTGAGAAATTGGCAGTTGGACGACCTGTTAGTCCGCGATTACCGTCATACACGGACATCTGTAATACCAGAGGAGCCTATATGTTGCATATGTAGTATTAAAATCTTGTCGGAATAGACTTTTTTGGCGTCATTATGACTCCATAATGGTTGCTTTCGTTTACACTTGGACTTGACACGGGCTTGGAGTTTAAAAATCTGTTTACGAATTCTTGAAGAGCTCATTCCAGAACACATATGCATGGAATTAGGGAGTAAGCATCACGCACTGTGGACGACTGCCAAGTCTCGAGGAAATGTGCATGAACTCCTAGTTGCTCGCATAGATAAATTTAACTAATTAAAAACATCCATAAACTAATGCGTGTTTTTGTGGTATTGCTTGCGAACTACATAGATATCATCACGTCTGTCTCCCATGGGAATGGACAGAGATTATGGGCATCCACTTGTGACAATCCTGGCAAACAACTTTTGCTTCATCTACCTTCATTAACCTCTTCATACGTGCGCGTTTATGTGAGATGCTCTTAACCTGACCCCTTTTTAACAGCTTGTGTACTAAATAACAGCCTATAAATGTCCCCCTGCTGGGCTACACTACTGTGACGTACAGTATATCCGCCACGCTTGTCCAAGGCAGCGTGACAGACAACGTTTTCCTTCATCGTTGTTAGAACGTGGTAATTGTATGTGCATATTGCACATTACCTCCGAAAAAACTACTTAGGTGCTGCATGCTTTCTGACCAGGAACAAACCCGCGTTCTTTGACTTTGGGACGCGTACGCTAGCCATTACCCTACCACGACTTCTTGTGTACTATAAGACTGTAAATCGCGTAAAAACGATTGACACTGACCTGCTTCGCAGTAAGTCCTGGCGGCGCATCATACGAATGGTGATTGAGTCTTGTATCCCGCAAACCAAGTCTATCTCGTACAGATCCGACCTCCTCGTGATATACTGAATGCTTCAGTCGATCGCAACCGCACGACTTGCAAGTTTTCCTGTTAACAAGCGAAAAGAAACTTCTTTAGTCATATTAATATATATTTTCAGATTTGCAGGAAACTTTTACAAATTGTTGGCCAAGTTTATTTTTTATATTTATTATTTTTTCGTTTTCCAAATGCCGTTTCGAGAAATTGTGACATTGGCATAATTTATAATATATCATATACATATAGTCTATGGTCAACTGCTTTGGAATTAGAAACATATCTATAAAAGAAGTCTTTTATAAATAATATCATAGATAAACTTGTATAAGTATATAAAAAAAAATACGGCACCGCGCGAGTAGTGTATTTAGCACAGAGTACTTTATATATACTGGTATAGAGTCAACAGTCATAATGTATATACTAACGCACTCTATCGGTATACGGCACTATTCAACGGCAAAAACCGTCCAGGAGTCTAGTATTATATTGATTTTTATATTAGACTTTTGGAAATTGCGGGAGTTAGTAATTTAACTCCTGAAATTCCCAAAAGCCTTTCCAAATAATGTTTATTTGTTAGTAAATAAAACAACAATTTAGCGGTAGCGTGATTTATTGTTTCCTTTTATGAAAACATTCAAGGGCATACATTTTCATAACATCATTTGAATCCACATCTAATCTGGTGCCGTTACGATGATTTACTTACAAGTTTTACCGCATCTGGGCACACGAAAACCTCTTTCACAAGAAGCCATAATCCAGGTCATCAGAGCACAAATCGTTAGGCAAATCGATGTTCAGGGTACATGCGTAAGTCCGACGTGATCGCAGAACACTAGTAAACGTGATAAGCGAAGTCTTCGGAGTCCAGGAATCAAACAAAGTTATCGAAAAATAATCAAAACACAAACAAAGTACATACATTTACGAGTGTAACTCGTATCGATCGGAATGTCTTTTTGGTTTTGACGTAATTGACATCTTTGAAATAAGTTTTTCTTAAATCGACAATTCATCAAAAATCCAGTAATTAAAGTTAAAAAGAGCTTTATAATTTGAAAACGGTGAGGAATAGAATTTACACACTTTAAAATATATTTATTAGCTGATATGGCTTGCAAAAACATAAAAACATATCAAATATTTCTTAATCAAGTATTAAAACAACTGCGTATAACGAAACATATTATTTTCTTTCATTTGGTGTTCAATTTGAGAACAGTGACATCTACTGCAATACGTACCTACTAATAGAACGCAAAAAATCTCTAAGAAATAATAATTGTGCTGACTGTTATGACACTGGTATTTAGTGTCAAGAATTTAGAAATATTTAAGTTTTGTAATAATACGCAAGCACGCAGGCACTAAACGTAATGCGGAACTTTGTAACACAGAAGCGTCAGCTTAATTCTAGATCTTTGACTGCCATCGAGGAATTTTTGAGGTAGCACGAAGTCGCATATCACGATACAGTTGATATTTTCAAAACAAACACACTAATCTAGTCTAGAGACATACTACTTTGTTAAATGTAAAATTGTTGACCCAGTTCTAACCAATGTAATGTTCTTATTTTGTGCATTTCCTTACATTTACGAAGCCTAAACCTCATGAAGGTTGCGATCATATCATATAGGAAGCACATTTGAAAAAGACTGACACCGTGAATTATTTTTTAATGAACATTTTAGAATTAAGACCGTTGTGTAGCTTCGTTGCAAAATCCTTGTTAGAATTTATAAAACTGCAGTAAATCAATTATAAAATTAGAATTAAGGATTTAAACAAGTCACAAATTCAACAACTTTATAAAAACTCACTGAGAGACATCTAATCAAATTTTGATCAAGATTGTAAAGTTTGAAATTGTTCTTTTGCTATTTATATTAAATTTATTTGACTTTAAATGCCTAAGAAGATTTCATTAATATAATTTAAAAGGTAAAAAGTTTTGTATAATTCAATATTTATACTACCATAGGTCAGATATGGCTGACACTAGTCACATCTGTATCTCTGCACACAGCGTTTCATTCATTCATTGAATCATCTTACCCGATTAGCCCCTGTGCAAAGGAGAGTTTAATCGCTACATCACATTCAGTATTTCATGGGCAATGGTGTCCTGATGCAGCGAAAGACTTTCGAATCAAAAAAGCGGACCTCAGGCTCTGAAAAGAACGCTTCGAAAGTGGCCAGGATTTAGTCAGTTTGCCCTTTCTCGTAGATTGCTACCAGTCAATGTTTATTTATATCTTTGTCAACAAGTCAACACACGGCTTGCTCACTTATCCTCTTATTAGGCGAGTGTTTGTCACGAGAGGGATATTTTGAGAACGGCATGTTTGCGGGAACTACGCGTGGCGAAACGTTCTTTTGTTGCCGAATTATTGTTTACAAATGTGTTAATAGCCGTATTTTTAGCTTTTGTACACAAAGGAGCTTTAACTGCTACAAATTATGTATAAGCCGAGGTTTTTTATTAGCAGCCCATGTACTCGGACTGAAATGAATCTTTTAGTCTTTGAGCTATCATGCCTTAAAGAGGAATTATTCAAAGAGATTAAATTTGATTAAGCCATTTCTGTACATAGAAATTACATCTATAATATGATCCGTGATTGGTCGGCTTGGCTTTTCTTTCTAAAGTAAATGTCGTGTCGTACAAATAAGTAGAACAACTAGCATATAATAGAGAAGAAAAAAGCACAAGTCTTAAATGATAGATGTATAGAAATTATGTAATTGATTTTTTTATAAAATCGGCAATCCGCATTGGGCAAGAGTTACGTATAGACATATACATAATCTAAATCCAGCATTGGGATGTTTAGGAGCTGCTACTAAGTACATAATACTTCTTCAAGAAATGCTTCCTTGATGTTGTGAATGATGACATGCGTACCAATGGTCTCAAAACGGGTGATGCTTAAGACCTCACGAAGTAGAGTACAAAAAGTAGGAAAGCAGTCCCTGGGCGTCGGATAAAAGGTACGATCGCAACTGTGATTTAACGCTCGAATGATGCTGATTATTTCTTCAAAATCGATTTACACCAATATACCCAACAAGATTAATGGAAACTAGAAAGTTTATAAGTTTAATATCCACTGAAGAAAATTCCTATTTGATATACACCTCGTGGCAATGTGTTATCACTGTTTAACAAGAAGCGGCAAGAAACAGTCCAGCAACACGTCTATCATAAAAATACTTTTTCTTAATATTTATATAGCACAGGCTCTTTTTTTGTATTACTACTTTTTGATGTACTACGTCATATTATTCCGATGTGTTCGCCAGGAAAAAGAAAGAGTTCCCCTTGAAACCTTTATCAAGCAAAGCCATCAGCATGCTCTAGTATTAACAACACGTTAAATGATCACCATAATCAGAACTATTACCATAATGATAGTCTCTGTAGTAGACCGGAGTCAGCCTTTGCCGGCCGAACTCGCTACAACACAGAGACTTCAAGTTCGATCCGGGCATAGTAAATTTCGCAAACGACCTTTTCCGTTATTTACTATGGTGTCTGGGATCCGCTCAAGTGTAGTCCGTTGTATATTATACACAACATGAGCGTAATTCGTTTAACTTGGGGATATACAATGTGTGTGTTTGTCTGCAAATTATAATCACAATTTGCAGCTATATTATATGCACAAAGTCAAAAGCAAATGACCCAAGACGTCCCCCATAGGTGAGACGTGATCTTATTTCATATGCCGGCGTCAAATCACGTACAATGCACTCCCGGATCGTTGAGCTTCTCATGCGATACTTCATTGAATTGATTGGATAAGTGCTCTGTTGAATACAAAAGACATTTGTACGGATTATGAACTTGAGTAGTAGTGGCTCACCGCGAGCATTCATCTGTAATGCAACGTTACAGATGCGAGCAATACATCGGCGACGGAGGAGGAACAAGCATTACAGTGCGCAACCTGACCTACCGGTTCTAATTGCGACTCTAAACCATCCGGGAACGCACTCAAACACACTAAAACAAAATCATCAGAATCGATTCCTGAGATTAGCGCGTTCAAGCAAACCAACAAAGAAATAAACTTATACATACATACATACATAACTTCACGCCAGGTCCCTTGCGGGGTAGGCACGAACTTATAAACAAATAAACTTATTAGCTTTATATATTCATATATATAAGATAAAACTGTCTCACCGACACCACACCCTGTTAAAATATCCGCTTCTATAATATTACGTTGCAGAGAAATTACTTTTAGTCTGTTATAAGCTGTTTAAGTAATTAAAGCTTTTTAACTATCTCATGGAAACTCTTTAATTTTTCGGGATCAAAAGTATCCTATATGTTGACCAGGGATATAAGCTATCACCATATAAAATTTCATGTAAATCGGTCCAGTCGTTTCGGAGATTAGCCGGTAAAACAGTCAGACAAACAGAGAAACAAAAAAATTCCAAAAAAAATTAAATTAGTTCTATTTCACTTCTTACACCCCCCTGACTCGGTTTTTTGCATTATTTAATTGTACAGAAATTCGACGTCTACAATTTTATTATATGTATAGATGTGAAAATAAACTAGTTTGTGCGTTTGTTTGAATTATCTTTAAATGAACTGATTCCACCAAACTAAGAACATTTTTGGAGAGAATTACAATCTTAAGCTTGATTTACATTTGCCCGATGTAAATGCAAATTAAAACAGGAATTATATTTTGAACCAACGATCAATAGTTTTTGAACCGTTAATTATGTTCCATTTCGATATCTTGCAGGGTACAAAAGATATGAATACACATGAAGTCAGTGAAACGAAATATAACATCGTGTCACTGAACACTTGAAAAAGTCACCTATTTTTAAATTCACTGAACAAAATCTTAGGTCTTTTAATTTTCTCGGATATTCATGTAAGGAAGTCAGTATTATGAATTTATGATTCATCAAATGAGTTAAGTCCATCCTTTTCTTGTAATTCAGTGATTAAGTGAACTCAATTCTGTAGTAAACATGTACGACGTAATAATGTTGACCAATTCAGTACAAGGAATGCGTAATTCTATGTCAAATGATTCAAGTTCCGCAATATATTGAAGAAAACTTACTGTGGTTCAATTTATGATTGACCTTATAAAACTAATTTCCACACCCAGAGAGCTTAAACAACGATTACTTTACAAGTTCAATTTTATAACGAAGAGTATTTTATAGTAATCGAAAAATAAATATTAATATTAAATAATACTATTTCGTGTCAATTTCAAAATTAAAATACTTTGCTATTATAACTTATACACTAACAATAAGAGCGTAAAAAATTAAAAAAATTCATGATAAGCAATCATACAAAAATTATAATCAGCTACGCCGGTTCGTCCAGTATCTTCTATCAAAATGAAAAAAAGATAAATACATTTTATGAAGATAGATAATTATTCTCTAAGGTTGTAGATTACTACCAGAGAGACGCGTGCTCAGAAGGCTGACTACGTCACCACGCTGTACGACAACACTGGTTCGCTGTGCGAAATGTGAATCAGTCTTCTGATCCCGTGATCCGTATACTGTCATGTCAGATTCTTTTGAAGAAATTCTTGGCCGATGACCGCACGCAGCCAATGTTACATATTTTTTTTGAGGCGGGTGAAATGCATTTCGCACAAAGCAATGAGAGGTGAAGCCACGAATAGCCACCAGAATCAATCGCCGGCAGGTGTGGAGACTCGAATACTTAACACTCCACTAAAACCAAGTGCTCCGCGCTTATGGCACGAAGAGCGTGAGACTTGAACATAGTAACGCCCTCGCTTAAGAGTACCCCAGGAATCAGGGCAAACGCACTTCGTCAACAGGGGTGAAGACTCCTCCGCTCCCTAGATGCTGGAGGGCCCCTGAACCAATGTTAAATATTTTAACTCTAAACAACACAGTTTAAGATTCCATATTTACGTCGTCTAAGGTCTTCAGCTGATAAGTCATTGTTGCCAGCCACTGCCTCAGTCGTTTTATGAGATTTCCATAAATATACAACACTTCTATTACTTTTATGATAGTAATAAAAAATGCCCTTCAATATTCTTTGCATCTTATCTTTGGTGAAGGTGAAAAGATGTGGTCGTAAAGGCGCGCCCTGTGCGACCTTAACCTTGAGTTTCACCATTTGCCTGATTGAACTATCTTGTAAGGCATAAAATTGACTTTTAACCTTTTAAATCGCAGAATATGAACGCTGTGTGTTCTTAAAATTAAAGGCAAGCATGCTAACCCTACATATAGTCCAGCTATAAAATATAAATAAGCGTGTAAATAACAAAGATAATGTGAGATAGTTTATTATTTAACAAAACTACACTACTAATTCGGGAATTATCCCGAAGAACACAAGGGGAACACAGGCGGTTTATTTATTTATTTACTATGGACCATCAAAAGGATATCCATCTTAAATCTAAACAATGCTCATGCTCAATATACTATTATAGGTAGTCATATCATGCATTATGATATGTTTCATAAACTGTCAATTGAAAAATTAAATTTGGATGATTTGCATATAATAAAACATTAATTTATGGGAGCTGCAAACACGGGAGAGCGCACATATTAATAGTTGCTCTATATCGCTCGCACATCATCCGTCCCGCTCACACATTATGCTATATATTGTACTAGCTGTACAATTTGTTAATATTTGTACTTAAGATTACCGTTTCCAAAATAAATTAGTTCACTTCAGTTCATATCAGCAGTCGACAGTGAGTACTACTCTACCATCTGAAGTATAATTTAGCCTCTACCCCTCACTGCTACAAATTAAACAATTAAATAAAAAAATGTGAAAAAAAAACAACAATTTAACATACTTAATCATATGGGATTTTATTTTGAAGAATGAATGAGGGCTTTCATTAAATATATCGGTGTTTTCAGAGTTTTCAACGTACGAACTGTAATGATGTGATATTCTAGTTATAGGATAATATTTTCCAGGATTAGTTATAAATCATTTAATAATGAATAATAAAGGCATGATATTGTGATATCGAGCGGTATTTATATCTGCAAAAAGATTAACCGATCAAATATATACTACTACCAGCACTTGGTAGTATGCCCATTTATAAATTTTTGTTTTAATTACATGAAACCAATTCATATACAGGACCATGCAAAAGAAATATAAGACCCATTTTACCGCGGAATATGTTTTCACTACAACCAACTGTTATATTTTTAGGCACTTTTAGACTATTAGTAAGTAATAACCCAATATATAATTTAAAAGTATAAAAACTTATAACAGAAAACATTAAGGTCTTATGGTATTAACATGTTTTTAAGAGAGCAGCGGTTACCATCAGGTGAGTCTACCTGTCTGCTGAACTCACGCATATAAAAAAAGTTCTAATCGCGATAATTCTAATTTTAATTTTAAAACAAAATGATGACTATAAACAAATTATTCAAAAAAGCAACTATAATATTTGAATATATTCTTTTGAGATGCCCTTTACTTCGTAGATATAACTATCAATGTTACTTTTAGAAGAAACAACGGAAGACTACGACCTATCAGATTAACCTTAACCGTGACATTGCTTGCTACAATTGGAGCGGTCATGGTAGAAATCACAGCGTACGTCCAAATGTTATTCCCGCAGAAAAATAAACCTAGATTGCTTTGCGGAATACGCAAATACGATTGTTCATCCATATTCCTATTTAAATATGAAAATAAACATAAAATCGTGGTAGCGTAATGGCTAGCGCACGCGTCCCAAACTCAAAGGGCGCGGGTTTTATCCGGGCCGGAACGCATGCGCCACTTAGTATGTTTTCTGGTCTAATGTGCATATTGTCACCATTACTATGTGCTAAGAACGGTGAAGGAAAACATCGTGATGCGACATTTAGGCTGGTATCATACGAAAATGCAAAAGTAACAAGTTACTTTTTCAAGAATAATCGGGAGAAAGAATTTTAATGAAATTTGGCAAGGAGATAGATTATATAATGACGAAGGAAATAGACTTTTTAAATCACCTAATTAAGGATATGAATTCATATTCATTCAGCCTAAATATGAATGAATATGAAATTCATTCATATTTAGGCTTTTGGTAAGAGATAAAAACTTCTTGTAGGCAACAACATATTATAATAAATATGTTGAAGGTGTCGACTTATATACAATGAATTTAAAAAGAGAGGATATCAGGATAAGCAGATTTCGACAATGCAACTTTTATAATTTTTGTATGTCTGTGAGAGGATGAAGTGAAACTTATGGTTTTTTTTATTCGTGCAGGAAACGTTTGGCAGCCTGTCGTAAGAGGCGATAAAACAATCCATAGCCAGGTGGTAGGGCATTTGCCCGACTGGATATGTATCACCTACCACTGCTGGTCTAGAGTATGCTGACATAACAACCTTGAGCTGTGTTCCGGCATTAGTAACCAGGTTCCAATCTCCCTTAAGAGAGCAGCAGCACATTTGGGCATCTTTAGTGTTGCAAAGGTCCATAGGCGACGGTAACCGCCCTCCATCAAGTGGGCCGTCTGCCTGTCTGCTAAACTCACGCAATAAAAAAATTCAAAAATTTTAATGAAACTCGTCACTGAGTTAACTTATATCCCAAGTCAAAATTAAGTATACTTAATAACATCGAGTACGGGGATATATATATATATATATATATATATATATATATATATATATACTATATACCCAAATAGGTAAATATGTGGAGTAACGTTCGTGTTTTTTGGAAACACGTCATCATTGCAACGCGAACCAAGTTTCACTAGTATTACCAGTAAAAACATACAAAGTACATTAATTTGAGATGTGAATGGAAGACTTGCTCCCAAACAAGGTACTTGATTGACTACTAGATCCCAAAATACTATGACCTATGAATATAAAAGCCCGTACAATCTATTAGTAGGCAATCGATGTTATTGATCAATCCGACATGTTTGGAATGGTTGGTTTTCGATGCAAACCGTAAGACATACGCCAGATGCAACCAGCTTTTAGGCACAGACGTGGACTGATTGTGATTGATTCGCGACGGCCGATTGTTTGGCCAAGCTATGGATTGGAAGCAAGGTGAACTATTTTCTATTGGTTTTTACAATAAATGTTGGTTTTCACGATATCTATATGTGTATATGTATATTTTCATAATCTATTGGTCGTAGCTAATACTGATTGTCACCTTAAAACGTCATCTTTTGCAAAATTGTCTTATGAAGGTGATGCTTGTCAAAAAGTAGCGTGGACTTTATACAACTCGATTCCCCACAGCCTACCTTTAAGAAACTGGCGACTAACGACCAAAAGTCTAAAGCGCCATGCATTCATTGGCGTTTACGCGTTCTGTTCAAACTTACCACTAATGTCTCTATAAATTAAGTAGAGACTAAAAGGTCGAAAGCGCCGTGAATTTATTGGCGCTTACGTTTTTTACTCGTATATATAATATTATTACTGTATTACTTATCTCTTACGCTCGACGGCAATTTACACGTATTGGATGAAACGCCTAACCCGATCGTGCAGCGGGTATTATTTGTTTCAAATATGCGGGTTTAATAATAAATAAATAATCTGCAACTAACACACATTGTGTATTCTTAAATTAAGCAATTTACACTTCTGATATGGTTAATATACAACTGACTAATCTGGGGCCGATATCAGACTATTATAGTAAATAACGGAGAAAATTAGTTTCCGAAATTTACCATACCAGGAGACGAACCCGGAACCTCTGTGTTGTAGTGAGTTCAGTCGGTAAAGGCTTATCCCGCGCAACCACAAGGCGGTTACAAGCAACCACAAGATTGCAAAATTAAAAATACTAATTGTAATGAGATAATAGATCGTGAATTGGACTTTTTCAACAGCAGTGTTGTTGGCGCTTGCATGGTACTATATATTTTTTCTACCCTAGCCGAATTCCCACCCCGTGCCACTGTTGTCTAGTATCTAGTAATATATAATATCCATTCAGGAACGGAGAAAGAATACTAATTCCTGCGGTCGGGCGGCCTGTAATAAGAAGCGATAAAACCACCTACAACCACACATCTTAAGCATCAGGCCAAATTCTAGTCCCCCTTCGAGACGATTCTGCAATAGTAACCATTTAAAAGTATGGAACTTGGTTGTGATGTAAATTAATAAGGTACCCAATCATTTTACTCATGAATTAATAATGAAAAATGAAATATTTGAATGAAGACAATATAGGTACTGTATCTAATCATTACTCGCATATTTTGTGCAGCAAAAGGATGAACTTACTTAACCCTACGTGATCGCGCACGAAACAACATATTTAAATTCCACAAACATTGGTATGTTAAAGATGAACAAGGCTTGACTGATATTAAAAAAGTAAAAAGGGTCAATATTAGAACTATATTCCATGTTAGGCAGCAGGAAATAATTAACATTAAAACAAGTTAAATGAAATACACAGATTTATGTACTTGACGCTGATAATTATGAAAAAGAAAGGGTTTTTTTAATGATTTTTGCACGCAAATAGACAGACGAACCATCTAACAGTAAGTGGTTGCTGTTTAACCATGGACATTTGCAACACTATGACAGCCTATTTACAATATCTCATTATGCCCTCTTTGAAAAGCCCTGTATTGTAGCGCTCAAGGAAAATCGCGGGAGGAGTTTATTCCACACCTTGCACACGTCTTCCGTACAAAAATATATAGGATAACCTAGGAACTATTATCAGCAAAATATGAGAACACTATTCTAATATTTCACTTGGATTGATAATAGACAGCGTCATTGACCCTCACAGAGTTTACCGCGAGCAACAATGTCGACGCATACCAATTAAGCACATTACGAATGCCATGGGAACTCCGCAGCTAATCATACGCGTATCTCGTACGTGCATACATGAATGAAAGACATGTAGACGAGCGGCTTAGATTATTTCAAGTAGGAATGTTTAAGAACAGGACAAGAATGCGATTTCAAAGTGAATAGATGCTATGCGATGTTCCACTTTGACAATGTTGGCACTAAAAATAACCTTATTCAAACCTAACTTTAGATTTAAATGACGCTAGACACGACTCATCACTCAGCGAATTCTTTAGGGAAATGATTATCGAAGGATACGATTTTGAGATTGCCATGAAAGTCGCGCGTAACGACACCGACGCCTACACCTACACGGCTTCAGTTAGCGATATCATTTCTTGGCTTGGAGTCCCTCATTAAAAACCGTAGTAGTTGAGATTCCCTAGTGAAAATAGAGCTTAATGTAACGAAATAAAATTCATCAAAATATCTTCTTGTAGACATAAATTAAGTGCCCATAACCTAAACACATCTGGATTATGTCAGCCCTGATAAAATAAATCGCTGCATCTACAGGACGGCCTCTAAAATGTATCATCTTCAAAACATGTGTCATTTGTAATATAAACATTTTTGAAGAATATTTATATTACTTTATAGAAAATAATTAATGTCTCTAGACTTAGGAACACAATCTGTCACAATCATGTAACGTGCTCAATGTAAAACGGTTAAGTCTTGCTTTTTGAAATATCACTGTAGTTTGTTTAATTAATAAGTGATAATTATTTAAGTTTTAATTGATATCAAACACTCGGCAAAAGCTAGACTAACTTAACTTACATAAATCTGAAGAGGTAATATAAATTGAACCCATACATATCATTTGAATCCGTTGGAAAATATTCTATAGAAAATTTTGGGCCCTTAATACATTGTTATAAAGGTATGTCTTGTAAAACATTACCACGCACTGTAAAGTCAACTAATTAATCTTAATATTTCCAATATAATTTATGTAATTCTATACAATTTTACTACGATATTAATCAATATATATTATATGTCAAATATATTTTTGTCTTATTTTTATCTTTATTTGACTTCTTATGTACAAATGTCTATTCTGTTTTACTTCTATATCTTAGTTATATTGCAAAACCCACATGTCTCACAAATGTTTCTAGTCCATCCCAAGGTTGTCTGGAAGAAAATGCTTTTAGTGATAAGACCGCCTATTGTTTTCTGTACTCATGTCACTTCAACTGTATCTTAATTATATGCAATAGTTTTATAATGTAGGAGTTCAGCAGACAGATAGACGGCCCACTTGACGGATAGCGGTTACCATCGCTTATTGACATTTGCAACAACAAGGGAGACTTAAGGGAGACTGGAACCTGGTTACTAATGCCGGAACACAACACAAGGTTGCTCTGGCGCCTTACTCTAGACCAGGGGGTGGTCGCCGTCCAGTCGAGTAAATACCCTAACACCTGGCTGTGGGTTGTTTGGTCGCCTCTTACGACCGGCCACCCGGCCGCAGGAAATTGTATTTTGTCTCAGTTCCTTTACGGATAGAATAGAATATACTGTATATGCTATATTCTAAGGGCCGCTTGCATAACGATCGCCATTAAATGAAATTAGTTAATCATATTAAACTGCCTAAATACGTTTTACACAGAACGTATTGACAGTTCTTTAAACATATTTAGCGGCAAATTTCGCATTGTGCAAGACGCTAATTGTATTTAAGGGTGTTAAATACATTTTGTGTTTCTTAAATGAACTTAAAAGCAACCTTCTGCAAGCGGCCCTAATAGTCTATTTTAAATTAGAATTCCACACAAAAACATTGATCTTATGAAATTACATGATGAGGTATTTTACAATAAAATTACACGTGGGTTTAGGGATTTAACCATCGAGCTACCAAAAAATATTTTCAAATAATGGCAAATTGATTTACACAAATTTATATTCCTTTTTATTTATATAAAAGACCAACGCATAATCACGTATGATTAATGAGTTACGTTATATCTAATGTAATGAGCACAATCCAACGTTAACAGTGGCGTGCGGAATTAATGACGATAGTAAATTTGGAATAGATTTATGTGTGTTGTCTTTGGACGTGATACGTCTTTGTCGTAATCCGGCGCAAGCCTTAGATTGCGGATTACAAAATAACGCAAATCTATATGCGAATTGTGTAAATAAAACTTTTTCATTTTGATTACATGCAGATGAATATCACGCATTTATTATTTATTTATTAATTACTATCTGTCCCAGTAGACGTCGTACTGCCGGAAAAGCTTCAATCAATATGCCGACAGCAGCGCCACCTACCGGGTGCAATTGTGAACGAACTCAGAAACCTTGTTTGGCTCATGCACGCACTTTGCTAAAGATCACCACATGATCAAATGTATAGTTTACGATACGAATACGAGACTGACATTCATTTTTATATAGCAGAATAAAGAAGAAGATTGTATGGAAATTACTTGTATGGAGCTTATGTAAAATTTTAAACAATAGTAAGGCAAATAAACGCTCAGTAAAATAGAGGAACTGGCCATTAAAGGATACTTTTAACCTATATCTCTACAAACTTTTTAATTTAAAAAATTAAATGCGCGATATACAGTGTGTGTGTTTGTCTGTCGATTATTTATATTAATAAATGAGCTCCTAAATCCAACATGACTATTTGACGTTTTATAGGTTACTTTGAAGTTTACTGTAAAAATTCTGTAGTCTCAGGAACATTAAAATAACTTTCAACGAAATTTGATAGCAACTCGTTGAGTAGCTTTTGTTATTTGGGATATTTTTAATTCAATATTTTTAAAGTTCCAAAGCCAATTAACGATAACTGAGGACATTTATCCGCTATAAGAGACCCTTCGCAGTACGTGTGACGAGATACGCACTTAACCAAATTTGTTACCCCAGTCTGTTCCTATATTTTATTTATATGCCCACCTGATATTAAACTAATGTAGACGAGCGTAACAAACACACGTGAGGGTTTATTTTTGTATTCACCGTACATTACTCAAATACATACACCAAACAGGCTGGCAATGGGCCAGAACGATCACTGGTTCCCTTCTATGCAGAATATCTCTATCTATTTAACTTGTAATTATATACTACATTTTTAATAGCATAATATGAAATACCTACGTATGACTTTTTATAATAAGAAACAAAAGAACAAATCCATGATTTCGTCAAGTCTGTCCGTACATTTGTTTGTCTATGTCTATGTAACTGCCATTTTATTAAGATGTATAAATTAAATTTGGAAGGATAATATATGATATGCTTAAAGTTAAAAGTAATCATTTCTTATTAATTAATTAATAGGTTTAAAAGGTGAGAAATATGAAAAAATGCTTGGAACATAGTAAAAACAACAATTTTGCTTTCCCTTAGAAACTATTCCTGCCTGTCAAACATTTGATGTTCGTCCTGTCGTTTAGAAATCAATTAGATTTAAAAGTGAAGTTTTTTTCTTCATTTCTTTGTTTTAAATGTCGAACGTAAAATAATGCATCTGAAAAACCATCGAGTTTTTTTTATTTTTCTTGCAGGAGACCGGCAGACGGCCGACTTGATGGAAAGCGGTTACCATCGCCTATAGAATCCGCGCTATCGCCCGATAAATCTTCAAGTACTTTGGAGGTGCTTCAAGCCTTAAAGTCTGAACGAGGTAGGCAGCGCATGTGCATTTTCATGGGCGATGGTAATCACCTGTCATCAAGTGGAGCGTTTGCCAGTTTGCTTGTAAGCATTAAAACAATCAATAATAGAATAGATCGAGTTTAAATTTCTTGTATATTCTTGACATACAATATAATATATGCTGTTGTGGTTTTATTAACCACATTTGTCGTTTCAGGATATAATATCAATTGTGATATATTATTACTGATGAAATACGAACATGTATGTACATGTTTCTGCAATTTCATAATAGTGGTAGCTTTGTGGTTAAGGTATTTGCGTCTTATTCTCTAACATAGGTATTCTAATAGGTTACTGAAGTGGCGCAACACCCTTCCCGCAACATACTTTTACTGGATATTTATTATATATACATTCGTGCTTTTTTCGTCATAATACATGTACTATCAATACCGGGGATAAAATATAAAGGAAATTCTAAAGTTACAATTTTTTAAGTTAGTAAATTATTTAATATATATTATTTTGTAATTAACTATGAGAGCCAATTTTTATTTTTAAATTTGATGTTAGTTAAAAAATCCTCAAAAATATAATTATTTTCGTTGGATATGAAACAGAAGGAAATTCGAAGAGAAGAACCACTTTTTTATTAAATACAAATTAAAATTAAAATTAAATTTTTTAATACTTGTTAATCCCTGTAATGCCCTCACACAAGTTCATTGTAATGAAAGTATTTGAAAACAACAATTAATCAATTATAATAAATATTGCAATGCGTACTGCATGAAAGTATTCGATTGGCCTATTAAACAGTAGATACCTAAGTACTTTGACTAATCAATAATGTTTTAAACAACAATATTTACTGATTCAATAATAGAATAATGGATTGTTTGTGATTAAATACGTCAAAACAATGCAAACAATGTCGATTTACAGATCAAAACATTAACAAACAATAATATGATGACAATTTAGGCCTCGAAGAACATCTATCAGACATATCAGACAACTAATAAAAATAATCTAATTAGTCAGACTATAAAAACTCAGAACAGAGTAAGTTTGAAAATAATCACCAAGCAAATAGGCTCCAGGCAAAAGCCGCGTTCATGTAACGGAAGCCTCAGCGAAATCGAAAGACTCGCCAAGCAAGGAAATTTTTATGGCAGCTCAAATAGGTTCATCCCACTAAACAGCAGAGCCAGACTTTCAACACAAACATATAATTGCTTCAAATAAATTATAGAATAGAATAGAAAATACTTTATTATTCACCAAACAAACAATTACAGAATAAATAATTACAATAATTTAACGACAAAACAAAAGGCCGCCTTATCGCTTAAAGCGATCTCTTCCGGGCAACCTGACTGACGGATTCTACTACACTACAAATAATAAAACTATATCAAATACAAATTACCTAAATATGAACCTATACTATTAATCTAAAGTTGATTATGTAGCAGATCGTTGCCAGTGGGAACGTGCCCAGAAGGCTGGCTGTATGGCAATACTTATTTGTTGGGCTAAATATAAGGAAGCTTTAGGATCACTGGTAGCGTCAAAGAGTTTCTTACAGATGTCTTTAGATCAGATCTTTGCAGATCGACCCCACGGACTCAAGTTTCAAGTACTGTTTAGTTTTGACCAACATTATAAATAAAATATCACTTTCCAAGTTCCTGTCAAAACCTCTAAATCCTAGTTTATTATGCTCACCTCTACGGCAGCAAACATGAACGTGGTGAGAGAAGTAGGCAGGGCGTATTAAATGTTTGAGAACGTTGCGTTTATATACTAGCGCTGCTCATTTCTTTGCTTCCTGTCGTGGAAGTACGCATGATGTCAAAGAGACTTAAGAAAAGTTTGCAATGCGAAAGTACAGTCTGTCATAATTTCACGCAGACTTGTTTGATGCGAGATTGTAAGTTATTACAGAAAGGAAACAATCAATCAGAAACGATTGAACCAATTATTAGCTAATAAAAGATGTTATGAGAACTTGCAAATGTAAGAATCATATCAATTAACAAAATTACAAGAAATTATTTAAACAATATAACTATTGATTTCAAATACACACATACAACAAAAGTCATGGCGACTTAATAGCTTACATAAATGCGTTCAAATAAGGTTTTAGAATAATGTTGTGGAAAAAAATGTAGGATAGAATCCTGGCCTGGTAGCATGCCTGATTTAGGCAGTTTTGTGACCTGCATACATATTTTAAAATTGCCAAGTGCCAACGGCGAAAGAAAACATCTTGATGAAACCCATGCATTCCATATGTCTTACAGGTGTGACGGGTATACCGCTTAGTCCCTTACAAAATGGACAATCAAGAGCCCATCCGTATACAGGCTGATACCTGATATTGTATGTAGATATAGCTACGTAAAGTTAGTTAAATTAGCGACCTGTCGTAATAGGCGACAAAACAACCCACATCATGTAGTTAAGGCAGTTTCAATGGCTATCGTCCTGGTCTAGAGCATGCTACCATAACAACCTTGAGTTGTGCTCCGGTATCAAAAGTCAGATTCCAGTCTCCCCTCCGAGGCCGGCAGCACATATGTAGCACGATTGGTGTTGCAAATGATCATAGACGACGGTAACTACCTTGCATCAGGCCTGTTAACCTATTTCCTGTACTCTAGCAATAAAACAATAAAAGAGAATATTTCTGAAAATGCAATCGAGTGAGTAGTTATCGATGCGAAAATAATCAATTGCTACATCCGAGCTGGTTGGTTGGTAAATGAATGTTACGGCTGGAATGTAAGTGTTTGAAATGTAGATTTCCCGGATATTTTTGGAGATTTGTTAACCTCCAGATGTCACTGGGTATGTGCTGAAGTGTTCCGGCAATGTGTAGGTTTTGTGAGCAATATAAAGAGCGTACGGGAAGTTTCAAGACCATTATCTGAGCACTGTTAAAGTAAATAAATTAATAGACGGTTTAATTATTAAGTAACATTAATATATCATTCAAATTATTGATATCTGTTGAAACTAAAATGGAAATATTTATTTTTAAGAAACACACGTACAATTTGTAGTCTGTTGTTAAGATCTTCTTTTAAGCAAATTTTACTTGTATCAGAAAATTGCGCTCTTTCAAAACCTAAATATTATATTGTATTGTATTTAAAAGTACTTAGTTTCTAAATATTTTCATGCTGTAGAGGACATAAAAATGATAATAATATATTGCATAACATTTATGTATTGTAATTAAAATTTAGTTAATATCAATGTGTTATTACCGCTTGCATAAGGTTGCTTAAATTTATTTAAGAAACACAAAACGCATTTAACACTCTTAAATACAATTAGCATCTTGAAAGCAAAGTATGTTTAAAGAACTGTCAATACGTTTTGTGAGTTTAATATGATTAACTAAATTTATTTAAAGGCGACCGTTATGCAAGCGGCCCTAAAAGTGGCGTTACATACTTTGCTATTGTCAGAGAAGTAAAAAGACTTCATAATTGTCATTTACGCTAAATATTGTATTTAAAGTTAAAGAATAATGTTTTGACTGAATAGCATGTTGATAACATTGGAAATTTTACAGTTTACATTATGACCCCATCAACATAAATAGCCACGAAAATAACAAAGGAAAATCCACAGATATCATCATAAGTTTTCAGTTACAAAATAAATAAAACAAACTTTTTAACGAATATGATTGACATAGACCAACATCCCGGCAGCCAAAATACACAGAATCCGTAATTAAAACTGGTAATGTTCGTAATTTAATTAGGCGAAGGGCAACATTCATTATTATATGAACAAGATCAAAGGAAAGCTGTGATTATTCTATGATATGTAGGCCATGAAGTTTTCGACATTTCATAGCAATTTTTTAAAACCGTGGTGTAATCATTTCATTCTCTTGTTAATTTAAATTTATATTACATCAAAACAAAGCAGTTAATATACATTCTAAGCTTAGAATTAAGATTAGAAATATGGAATTTTCTTTCTTTTTAGGGTTCTGTGGGCAAGTCCGTTCGTCTTGTTTATTATGTCACAGCGATTTTATTCGCAAATTACTAAGTCTTTACAGGATAACATTTGGAAAAACAGGAAAGTACAAAGCCAACATACAACATCACACTATGATATTGTATGTTGACTTTGTATATGTTTATGTTTGGACTTGTTGTGTTCGGTTATATTTGTACCTGTGTTATACGTGTTTGTATAGTTTTAATAAGCTCTATAGTAATTCTAACGACATTTCAATTCGAGTCTCACAACTCATAACAATACGCAAACATCGAAAGTCTAAAACATATTTTTCAAACAGTATTCATAAATAAAGATGGCGCCAAGGAAATGGCAATCAAACTGCCACTTAACTTTCACAAGATCACTCATAAAATATAATAGAAGGCTCCCAAATAAACAAACTCTTATTTATTTTGCGTTTGAAGAGATATTGTATAAACACTTCTTTTTAGATCATAATAAATTATCCACTGCAGTATTGGTTGAAAGTTATTGCAAAAGCCAGGATAGCGTAGGTTCACCACTCTCATAATTTTGACGTTAGTCGATTTTTACTACTCTGTGATTTAGATTTTAGTTTGCATAAAATTTATTAATAATTAGCTAAGACTTATTTAACATTAGTTAAAACTTATGGCAATAATCAGAATTAATATTAGATCACAATACTTTCATACAAACAGGTACATAAACGTGAGTTTGTTTATTTTTTAAAGTTTAGCAATGGACACATTAACATAAAATTTCGTGGACGTATAGATTGGATATTAGCGACGCAGTGGGATACATTTACCCCCATTTATGTTTCCACGAGGTGCATACTAAAAATGTACATAGGCGAAGCCACATGACCAATTAATCAAAATTCATCCAGTAAGAGAACGATCCTCAATCGGAACGAATGGCAATTGTTGGCACCCTAGAATATATGCTTGCTTATATGTATTTAACTATTTATAGGAGATGTCATGAAACTAGTTGTAGTAATCTATATATATAAACGAAAGTCGTGTTAGTCACACTATTTATAACTCAAGAACGGCTGTACCGATTTGGCTGAAAATTGGTGGGGGGTAGCTTAGAAGCAGGAGACGGATTGGAACCAGTAGGTGGCGCTGGGATCGAGTCTTAGATTTTTATTTTTTCAGAGCAGGACAACGTCTACCGGGGCTGCTAGTTATTAATATAATTTAAGAGATTATGATGCCTGTATGAAGGGTTCATGTATGGTGGGGGGGGTACATATTAGGGTGTACATTTTCTCCCCTTATATCATTTTGCCACGCTCGAGTAAATCTCAAAATCCCTGCTTTTCCCATAAGACCCATACTTAGTTACATTTCTTAGATATGTTCTACAAAATGTTTTAAGTCGATTAATCGCAACACCACCGTCACTTTTGTGAGGTCTAGATGTTGATTCCGACTATCCATTACTTTTGTAAAATAATTCAAAAATGACCGCCGGGCCATCGTTATTCTGAGAGGTAACGCACTTTTTAGCTACACGCAAATCGAACCACGAAGATATGAGAAATGTAACAAAATCAATAAATAGTTTTGAAATATACCGTTTGCTTATTGAAATAAAAGTTAAAATCATTTAAATACGCGTGAAATCTAAGATTCTATGCTTGGTTGCTTTTGCGAGTCAATTTACGAAGAAAGTGTCATGACATGAGCAACAGTTTAGAATGTGAAAGTGTTATTGATTTCATTATGATATTGTGAATTATAATGTTATGAATGACTGAAGAATCGGAGGACTGGTACATTTGACGTGAACTTGAGGATGCCCATGTCCAGCTATGCACATCAATTGAATGACGACGATCGACTAGTTTAACAGTGCTACTATTTTAAATGATTAATAAATCCATTCCAATATTATAATATCTAAGTAAGTCTGTTACATCTTCACGACTAATGGCTAGCTCCTATATTTTAACTGTTAATTTGCTTTTGGTTAAAATTTGACATAAGCTCCATACTAGTAATTTCAAGTTTCTGCCAAAGGTAAGGCAAGGAAACAAATAGCAAATAAGAATTGGAAATAAATCGGCAGAACGAATCTTAATGTCATCTGGCTCAAATATATATTATTATATATAAAATAGTACAAGATATTTCTTGAGGAATAAGATAGATGGTATATAGACATTTTGTTTCCAGGAACAATCCTGAAGAGGTAAAATAGAGAACGAAAATTGCTATAGACAACCCATAACTGATTCAGTTAGAGAAACATAAATATTCTTCACCTCGCTTCTATCGTATTGAAAACTGAGTGCAAATAAGTCAATTTTTATGTACCCGAACAACTTCAAACCGCTGCTGGAGAAATTCCCATGGGATTCCCGAAATAAAAAAGTATCACAATTTTATCTATGCTCAGTATTCTACTTATAGTCTTGGGGGACTATGAGTAGAATACAATACAAATAAATTGCGTCTTGTTCCCCGTCATTTATATAATCTATTCCAGTTTGTCTTTCTTTAATACCTTCAATGTCCAATCACGGCATGTTTAGAATTGTATAATATTATACATTTGATAAGAAATAAGAAATTACGTGAAACGTGTTACAGTTGCATTTCACTTCTCAAAGTACAGAAATAAATACAGACGAAGTCGTGGGTAACAGGTAGTAAAAAAAAGAATGAAAATAAAACCAAAAATGTTAAAACAATCTCATTTATGACATTCTCTTTTCTTTCTCTCCCAATTATTCGGGGTCGGCACAAAAACACCTCACTTATAATATTACCTGTACAATACCCTTAGCATAATAAAACAAATATAACCTGAAAGCTGAAAACGATGTCGTGTACATATCGATAGAGCTATAAAAAGCTCCCTTGAGCCCGACCTTTTGCCACGTCTAATGGAACGCGCCATTTACATTGAAAAGAGTGAACTGATTGAGACGGCGCGTAAGGGAGTGCCTGAAAGCAACGCGTTTAAAGAGATACACCCACCTCGTAACGTAATTGAACTTTTACATGCAAAATGTTTTTGCAGTCTATTAAGCAAGAGATTACTTGTTTGAAAGTGATTACTTGTTTTAGAATTTTAGGTTACAGGAAGCTAGATTGATGGTTGAAAACTGGCAAACGGGTCCACTTGATGGCAAGTGGCTACCGTCGCCCATGGACATCTGGACATCTGTACACTAAGGAAGCCGATGTGTTGCCTACCTCCTTGAGGCTTTAAATATCTGTTTACGCACTTTTTGAAGAGCCCCATATTGAAGCGCTCTGGGAAACCCGCGAGAGGGAGCTCATTCTACAGCTTGCTCACGTATGGCATAAAGGAGCGCGCGCCATCTACAGTGGATTACTGCCCGGTGTCAAGGTAGTGTGGAATAAGGAAGAAATGTAAATAATTTATCGACCGCACAAAATAATATACAGAGCTCAAAATGATTTAAAACTTTTGCCATGGCTTTGCTAGAATAAACCGATTCGTGCTTTGCGATGACAATCCCATTTCTCAGCATATAAAGCAGTTCATATTAATTCGAATCTAAAGTGTTCCATATTTAAGATCTTCACACAGTTTAATATTTGTGTCAGTAATGTTTTCGCGATTGTTGTGGTTTCAACACTTTAAAGTTTTGGAAACAAATTCCACGTCCACATGTTTAAATCTATTTGCGAATTGATACTACAAACAATGAAATACCAGAAATATTATAGGCAGTTGTAAATAAAACTGCGAACAACAATACCTGACAAGTCCTTTACATTAAAAAATTATATATTGGTGTAATTAAAATATTCATTTGCTCAGAATTAAGTTTCACAGTTTTAATAGGAGCAATGCATCGATCACTACGTACGGATAAATAATTATTGATCGATGGAGCAATGTTTTAACCGTACCTACATATAATTACTTCTATGACGCATCTTTTAATAGATACAAATTATTAAGTCTCTGTAATAGGCGTAAAATGTTCGACATATTATTTTTATATAAAATTCTAAATTTTTTAGTTGACTCTCTTGAACTTTTGTTAAAAAAATATTTTTCTGTTAATGTTCGACTACCCGCCCCACTCGTAAACTACCTCTATTTGCTATCCCTCGTTATAACAAAAACTTTACTCGCAATTGCTTCTTTCTTCGTTGCACCAATGCATATAACCTCAACCTATCTCATGTCCATCCTTTTTATTCAAGTAGATATATACCAATTTTTATTATAATCGATTTACTCCTAAGGTCGCGGAGAAACAGAAAAATAGTTAATTTCAATATACTCGTATTAGATACGAAACAACAGTAAACAAAGGAAATCTCGAAAATATGATTCTCAACCAACAGAAGTCTCCAATGTTTAAAGTTTAACCCTAACGTCCCTTAGCCAAAAGAGTATTGGCGCAAAACACCAATTCCACGTTATTATCTGGTTGACCTTCCGCAGACCCAGATAACCTAATTAAATTACATTGTTAAACTAAAGAGCCGATTTTATATATTAAGCCAGTTTTATGGGCAATCATAATGGCATTCTAACTTTGAGTAACTAGAAACTATTGCTGTCGTTACGTTGGCAACAGTTCACATTATTTTTGAGTTTCCTTTGAAATTTTATACGTTTCTGAAATGATTTCTTGAATAAATAGCTGCTTGCTGTCAATATTTTTCAATGGATTATGTTGGACTATATGGATTAAACAAGTAGGCATGTGAGAATCGATCGGTGTTTTATCTCTTAAATTCATTTCTAAGACAGTAAATAGTCCAGAGATATTTTTTAGGAGATTATTTAGATGCGATTGTGCCTAAAACAAGAACTTTAAGAATATGATATACTTAACTAATCTAGAAAGTGGGTGTTAATAAATGATATGTAGGCCATTACATACATACATAATATCACGCCTGTTTCCCATGGGGGTAGGCAGAGACTATGGATCTCCACTTGCGACGATACTGACAAAAAACTTTCGCCTACTTTCACCTACTTTCATTAGCCTCTTCATACGTTTATTTGAAATGCTTTTTACCTGACCTCTCTTTTACACTTCTGATATTTGGTCATGGTGTGTTCGTCTCGTTCTACCGGCAACAACTCATCCATTCACAACACTGTCATACACCTATGCTATTAGACAATTAAAGCATCCCATCTACTGGGTTCGACCTGAAACCCATCTCGACTCCTGTCCAAGACACATTTTTGGACAAGCGTGGTAAATATATTAAGAACAATGAGAGCAATACTCGGTATATCAAGATCGATATACAGTTTTATACTATATTTTGCTTATCAGTCAGACCGTAGTCTATTCATCATTGTAAGAACATGGTTAGAAAAACTGCTTAAGCTATGTATGTCCTGTCGGCTAGGATCCGAACCAATATCATTGGAATAAGGCCACGACATTCAGGTTTACTGAGTTATTGTTTAAGGCTTGCTCCTATACCTTACATTTGTTTGCCTTACCATAGCTAGAAATTTGATATTATATGCATGGAGCTTATGTTAATTCTTAACTAATGGGAAAGCAAATAAATGATTAGTTAGAAACCGGCCGGCCATCAATCAGACTCAGGATTTTTAGAACTCTGTAACAATAGAAATTGCCACGGAACGCATTAGATCAGACAAGATGTTAAAATAAAATTTTGATACATTCACATTTATGAAAAATTTAGTATGAAGAAGATTATTGTTGTGCCAGCGTCAAATTTGATGCATGATTTTAGTATACATAGCAGATGGATTTTTTATGACGCCAGTCATTAATCAAGACCCAGACCTAGACAGCTGTTTTTATATCCAGATGGAAATGGAACGCAACAATGCGGGTAGGTGTTTCGTGTATCAGCTGTTTTAATGGTTTTTTTAGTGTACCGATAGGTATGTAGACTTACAACCGCGGCAGTGACTCATTATATTATAGCGTTAAAGAATTAAGGGCTATTTTTATTAAGAGAGTTTCTTGCCTCCTCTTGCCTCGACAATCGCGTCGAAAGTAAGAATTAAATATTATTATGTTAACTAAACATACGATATCGTACATAGAAGGGCGATAATCGCCTGGTTATAGAGTATTGGCATCTCTGTGTAAACAAAATACCGAGCACGAAAGGTAAGTCTCGCATTCAGATCGGTTCAGACTGATTTGTACGATACTCGCATGAACTTGAGAAAATGTCATACGAGTTCTAGTTTAAGTTGAAAAATCGTAGGCAAGTATCTCAATACGATTTGTTGCAGTGTAAACAAAACTCTTGCTGATAATTACCTTAAGATTATCGTATGACATACTCGTAGGCGAGTTTTTGGTTTTTGAGTGAATATAAACAAGTCGATGTGATTATCGTCTAAAGAGTATCGCCTACGAAAACAGTATTACGATTTTCGCCCCAAAACGTTACGAAATGATAAACTCCCTGCATGTAAATGACCCTTTAGACATTTTGGAAAGTTGACATTAATTCACACTAATTTATAATAAATATATGTGTAATAGAGTTGGTAAGATCTCATGTGTGCGATATTTACCAATATAATTCAAGACAAGGTCTAAACTTTTTAATAATAGAACCACGTTAACAATAATTTTTCAAAATAATTCGTCTCACATAATTTGAAATATGTTAATAATACATACTGTATAAACTGATTTCAGTTATAGCGACCGCTATGAATTGTAAATATTAAAGCTCGTTTCTATTTTCGGGTGGACGCATGTGATTTTAGATACTAAAAAACACAAAAGACATAAATAATATATTTACTATTACTTTGATGTTTTGTTATACAAATACATACATACATAACTTCACGCCAGGTCCCTTGCGGGGTAGGCACGAGCAACAGAGCGCTATTCAGGCTTATTCTTACACACCTCACTTGCTTCTTTGACATTCATAGCTCTTGTCATGCCCGCTTGTCTGTTCTTGAGGCTCCTGACATCACCTTCTGCTACTACACGATCAATTTGATCATGGAAGGTGTGTTGTGGCCTACCACGACTTCTGCATCTATCCACTTTTGCATTGTATATCTGTTTAGTCATTCTTTCATCATACATTATTTCCACATGCCCGAACCACCGGAGCATTCCTTCTTTTAGCTTCACCCCGACACTCTCTTTCAGACCAACTCTCTTTCTTACTTCAGTATTACGAACGCGTTCCGCGAGTCTTATGCAAATAAGAATATAATTATATAGAACAACACTACAATTTTTATATAATAATCCGATAATAGTCAGTGATGTTTGTTTGTGTTGTGTGTGAATGTAGAGATTTCTATAACGGAACAGCCTGTACGTACAGCTAAGCAATTTCCTATATCCTATATTATTCCTGAATAATAAATTAGATAATCTGTCGGAACCGACTTTGCTTATAGCGATCGCTATGTACTCTGAATATTAAAGCTCTAATTTTCGAACCAGACGTGCGCTTGCGTGTAATATATTCGCAGATAATGAATTGTTGCTTTCCGCAATGTTGCACTGGAGTCAAACTACACTTATTTAATTACACAGTAACCTTGCACACGGTCGGACTATAATTGACGCGCTTGCAAATAAAACATAATACTAATGTCCGAAATGTCTATTCTCATGGCGGTTGGCTATAACCCAGGGATCAACAAATGGCATAGGGCTCATTAGTTGCGCCATTAAAGCGGTTACGAGCTGCTCGTGCCCGCAAAACAAACTTTGACGCCATTACTGCTGGAATCACAAAAGAAGAAACGAGGTGACGGTATACAACAAGAAACACGAAAAATTGTTTTTAATGTTAATGGAACATGTGCTATTGGAATGAGTTATTTGAAATTTATATAAAGTATGGTTTTGTCGTCGATGTCAATCAACCACACAACGTGTTTGTTTCACATAATTCGCGGTGCTATAGTTCCATTCAGCCTATCGGTAAAGGCATTACGATGGTCACCAGTCCACCGGAGTGCAGTTTATTCTACTCTTTGTAGAAATGCAACCAACGGCTCTGGTAGGACCTAAAGTAAATTCCATATGGTGCAACAAAGAGTTTAGAAAAGTCATTATAACTAGATTAGGCTAATTAGGTAATAATCTTGAGATAACCGTCTTCAAAGCTAGCAACAAGTTAGTACAATTAGTTTACGTGTATTCGACGGATTCTAATATATAAGAAACTAAAAAGTGAGTTTTTGTTCTGTTCCAGTTTTACGAAAGAATTGACTTTTGCGTAATTATAAATTAAAAATCAGATTTCATTTGACGCAATACGGAAAAATAATCATAAGAAACCGCAGGTAAAGCCCTAGTAAATAACTAAAACTTTTTACAAGTTCAAGGCTTATTATCACAAGTATGGCATTTTGCCAAAGAATGACGTTAATACGTGTATTCCCAAAGCATGGTCACGCCTAATGTAATTGAACTCAGGTATATTAAATTAGCCTGTAAATCTAACTTCACGTGTTGAAGGTAAGCAGTAAATCTTTGACAATTTATCAGCTTGTTTTATCATCTGTGTTATTCATCTAAAGTTCTTTACATTTTGGGAAATAATTGAAGCCGTGCCCGTGCATCACTTTTAATGAGATACCAAATTTATTGAACATAGTCGACAATAATGAGATTTGGAAATCATTAGAGTATGTGCTCTGAACATTAATTTAAATTATTACAGAATTACAAACATATGAAAATTTATTGTACGCGTGAATTATTCTTACATTACTTAAACCCACCAATTATATGAAAAGTAATATAAAAACGGGTACAAGAATAATCATATATTTTACTATTAAAAAAGAAATCATCCTGAAAGATTAGACAAATGTTTTATAATTGTATTGAAATTATAGTATGAAAATGAAATATGTAGCTATTTTACAACAACACGCGAAGACATAAGAGCTATAATTAGGAATAAAAGCAGATACGCTGGGTTTGATCTCAGACACCCAGCCTAGAACAAATAATGGAAATTTTGTTTCTGAAATTGATCCTGTAGGAAATCGAGCCCCACTTCTGAGTCTTTTTAATATTTTTAATATCTGGAGTACAGCAGACAGGCTAACGTCGTTGAGTATACTATAATGCTGGTCGTTTAACCAAATACAGGTAAGATGGGTCCAGCTGTCTTCATCGCAGTTAATAGACGTAAGTGAGGAACACATAACAACTAAAGATGCTCTATCATTGAGAGCAAAGCTGTTAAATGCGGTATGAAAAACCTAGACCGTTTGGAACGTAACTCTTTCCATTGGACTGAATAATTATAATTCTAATATCTACTTACCTAATAACCATATCCAGAACATCCTCCTTTTCAAATACTTTACAGTACAGATGTAATATCTTCAAGCAGGTGTATTGGAGCCCCGTCCAGGTGAGCTCGGCAGACTTAAGGGCTTCGTTCCATGGGCAGTTGTCGTGTCTAGACAGGCAAAGCATGCCGTCTTGCGCAATCTCCGTTGGAGGCATTTAACTTGCTTATAAATTTATGTTCATTTTATCACTTAAAGTTTATAGTTCTTTTGGTGAGTCTTTAAAATCACGTGTCACTGTCATGCATCGGTGCTCTTTAGTTTAATGAATATACGATGAAAAAATTCAGAGCTTTTAGATTTCAGGCGGTCGTATGTTGTTTAATATGCTTAAAATGTAATAAAAATATTTCTAATTACTTTTATTTTTTTGTTTTATATTACTTACGAATAGTCGGTATAAAAAATTCTTTGATAGTTCGAATTCCTCAGACTGGTTGTGCATAAAGGAATTTTGCAGGCAAATTGCCGAGATAAATTATTTCATTAAATTGTTAGACGTGACATTAATTGCTCAATCAATCTAGATTTTTAGATATTGTCCGCAATCAATAAATCTAGTTGACAAAAATTTAATTGAATGAAAGTCTTAAAGCTATGAGCGTGTTGCTTTAAGTGCGCGTGCGCAGGTCATGTTGATCACGAGATTGATACAATATGCAATATATAACTTTGGGACACAAACAAAAACCAAAGAACAGTTAAAAGCGATATCAATTAAGATATCCAATTAACGATTTATCACACTATGCAAAGCTATACACAAAAATTTTAATTGAAAATAATATTTCGAGATTGAAATAGTTATTAGTTACTAATGTTAGCCAGCTGGAATAACCAGGGGATAAATTCTAACAATAATATTACCCTACGAATAATACCCAAAATATGAATTAGAAATTGCTAACTGAATTTTTAGCACAATACAGGTACCGGAGTTGTATAGCACAAACAAATGACTCGAAAACGACTACTGCCTCTAACGTGCTAAAAACCATTGCAAAAAATGCATCAGTTCACTAATCTTTATACATCGGTCATTTATTCAAGTATCCTCATAATTACTAGTTCTTCGTAAAATAAAATCACACCCTCTCCAGTTGAAATGCTTAGATATCTCTAATACCCTAATAACCAACAATTATGTGCTCACAAAATATGAATCATAAAGCGTAGCCAACTTATCAATTAGTGTAATTGCTAGTCCAACAATACTAATTAAGCAGGAATAACAATGCAAATACACGAAACATTTCTGTAACAATAATACATCCATTAAGGGAAGTGAGTGGCATGGTTTTTTTTAATCTTTATTTTTTGGGACTTGCCACTGACATGCCTATATGTCAGCCCCATCATCTCCTAAACGTAATATAACTTATAATTAAATATTAAATAACGAGCTGGCTAACAAGCTAGCTTTCTTTGCGAGTGCCATAGTTGTAGATTTAAAGCGTTATGATACTCTTACATGCCGTCAAAGATACACAAACAGGTGCCTGTCGTAAAGCGCAGTTTATTGCTTTCCCAGATTTAGGAATTCTTTTGTGTTTAGAATTTGTTATTAAGAAAAACATCTTACTGTCTTTCTACTTTTTATGGCCGTCATTAGTGACGAACTAATCCTTGTTGTTATTGTATTGCGTCGCAGCTTACCAGGTGAACGCGGTCCTTTGTTGTATTATACAGTTTAGTATAAAACAATGCCGGAACGGAGGGCGGGGCAGGCCAGCGAGGATTACGATACGAGTAAGACATACATTCGATGAGCGATATATTGACGGACTTTGCGCGTGTTATAGAATCGTGCAGTGTGAACTGGTTGTATCCAGTTATATTTGTACCTGTTTTATACGTGTTTGTACAGTTCTAATAAACTCTATAGTAATTCCAACGGTATTTTAATTCAAGCCCTGTGTAGCTTGTAACAATACAATTAATGGTAAAGATCCGACATATATTATTAGATCCATAGTAATGTATATGGTGAAAGTGATTTTATTTCAATGATCATTATTAAATTGTTTCTTTACAAACTTCGAATGACCAATGATCATTTGCTTTGATATGTATATTTTCTATAACGAAAATAACTATAGGATAATTTTTTAACCTAAACAATGGGTCATTTTCAGAGAAATATGAATTAGAAATTTACCCCAAGGAATCTGCTTGAAATGTTTAAATTGAATTTAATAAGCACTGTCAAAATCATTATCAGATGAGAAATAAATGGGTAATTAAATTAACAATATTCTACGCCTATTTGTATAGGATATATTATTTCGTTTTTCCACTTAATAATTGCACCCAAAATGAACTCATTATACTCAGTAGGTATTAATAGAAATCCAAACATAAACTTTTGTTTGATTACAATTATCTTAAATCCCCCAATATTACACACAGCTTTGTTTACGATACGATTTTAAATCGTTTCGATCGGT
The DNA here is from genome assembly GCA_012273795.1 of Dendrolimus punctatus. Classification (NCBI taxonomy): domain Eukaryota; kingdom Metazoa; phylum Arthropoda; class Insecta; order Lepidoptera; family Lasiocampidae; genus Dendrolimus; species Dendrolimus punctatus. The sequence continues at coordinate 3,292,678 of CM022534.1, read as the reverse complement.
CGTGCCGCAACGTTTACTTCAGTGCTAGTACTAAGCTATACATGAATCCGACCTCAGCTATAGGAAGCGTCTAATTTAAACAATTCTCCGTCGGCCATTGTCTCATACCTAAATTGGTTTTTGTTGTACGCTTATCGCTGTGCTTTCCTAGTTAACATGACAACATCACGTGTCACGTCAGTTATGTTTATATATTTATGCTACGTTATGTTAAGTTGTAATTAAAAATCGCAGGAGTCACCGCATTCTATAGCTTGCATACATATGAGAGGAGTTCAAGAAAAAATTGCAGTGAGTCTTGGTTGAATCAGCTTGTATTAAAATCTTATCAAGACAACTGTGTTTATTGTTTTGACCATGAATATGTTAGATTAAGATGCTGGGGGCTGCTAGGCTTTTTATAAAAAAAATTGAGTAATATATCGATAAAATCTTTACGAGACGATGTGTTTAGGTCTTGAGAGAAGTAATAATAATACTACTAATATATGCATATCGTGTCATATAAGTATAAACCTATATAACCTTGTTTTAAAATTTTAATAGTATTATAATTAAGACTTTAGGAAAATCACTTCTGTTGAGACTTGATGAATCAGAATAGGGGTATTTCAATCAAATATTATGTAGTCCAAGGTAAGTTAAAGCATATTGTAGTACCAAAAGTATCAAAATATAGTTGTGATATTATTAGTACAATATACTTGATTAGTCATACGCTTTGCTTTTATGAGGTAGATAAGCGGGTTGTGCCCGTATTAGGATATATGGAGGTAGTTTAATGCGATTTATTATAACTGTTTTAATGATCAATATGTTCTGGTGGCATACATTCTGACGACTTTATTGCTTGATATGAGCTTATTTAAATAGTGTTAATTCATTATTTTAAAACATAATCTTAACAACAATTGCTATGTTTCTAGAAAGTTGTTGGATGTTCTTGATGACTCGTAAATGATATATTGGAAGAAAAATGTCATGTAAAAGCCGATTTACAATGGTGCAATTAGATTGCAAAAATTGAGAGGGTGTTAGGGAGTGTATGAATTTAGTAAGAATATATTGAAATAATACGCTGGTCAACGATGGTGAAAAATACATGTATAATTGGTAACTAAGATAAACAGAAACGTCACTTTCCTAACTACCACACTATATTTAAAAATAAATACGAAAGAGTTCGTAACATTCTCCCATTTTTCTTCAAATGGGGAGAGGCACCAGCTTTCTCAATGGTCTACGAAATAATCCAGCAGAAGTTTGTACATCCGCTACTCGAACGACTCCATCTTGGCCAGGGTGTACACAAATAACTCTTCCTTTTGGCCAGGTTCCTCGTGGAAGTTGGTCATCGACAATAATTACAAGGTCTCCGACTTTAAGCTCTGGAACTGATCCCCGTGCACGTCTTGGGAGTAAAGTTGGCAGATATTCTTTCAGCCATCTTGTCCAAAAGTGATCAGTAAGTCGTACTGATTTCTTCCAACTGCTTCGGCTGACCAGGTCTGAGTCATCTAAAGTCGTCGGGATTGACTTTCCAGAAGAAGTTCCTAATATGAAGTGAAACGGTGTCAACGCTTCTTCCTGTCTGGGATCGAATGAAACATGTGTTAAAGGGCGAGAGTTCACTGGTTCTTCTGCTTCAAAGAGCAGAGTACTTAAAACTTCGTCTGAAGGGTTGCGTTCTCTGAGAGTAACCTTTAGCGCAGTTTTTATGGATCTAACCAGTCTCTCCCATGCTCCACCCATAAACGGGGCTGAGGGTGGTATAAACTTCCAGGATATTCTCTCATCAGCTGCAAACTCTTCTATGGCTTCACCGTACAACGATCTTAACAAACGGCTGACGCCAACAAACGCCGTACCATTGTCCGACCAAATTTCCGTAGGAACTCCCGTTCGAGCAATAAATCTTCGCAGACCCATCAAGGCAGCGTCGGTGCTCAGGCTATACACCAATTCTAAATGAACCGCTCTCATTACAAGACATGTAAAAAGTGCAACATAGCGCTTTTCTCGACGACGGCCGACAGATACTTGTACTGGGTCAAAATAATCCAAGCCAGCGTATATAAACGCTCTCTTATGATGCCCTAATCGCGCCATAGGGAGATCGCCCATTGGTGGATCGAATAGTTGCGCTCTTCTTATGCGACATATTCTGCACTCAAATAAAATGGATCGTACAGTGCTGCGTAGATGAACAATCCAGTAAAATTGCCTTAATTCGTTGACTACCATCTCAGTTTTTCCATGTGCAGCCTTTATATGATAATTAGTGATAAGCAGTTCAAAAGTTTTATCCTTTGAATCCAAGAATATCGGTAGTTTGGTTTCTTGGGTAATATGAGATCTGGTACCGCCATATGAACCTCCTTTCGACCTATTCATACTTTTCTTCGAATATTTAAATTCTTCTCAAAATGTGACGGTGCATTCCCTTTTTCGCACGTCACTTAAGTCACTCATTGTCATATCATTAAATTAAATAAATCGCCTCGCTTTGTATATAAATAAAATATCATAAAATACTATAAAATAAATCTCCCCGCATACATAAATACATTATAAATAACCCGCTCCGCGCCACCATTGTAATATATAATAAATTAATATTAAAACACATAAAATAAATACATATATAATACTACTATAAAATATACCAAGTAAAATAAAGTGTGTGTGAAGCGAATAGGGAAGAAGAGGAGCCGCATATCATTCCCATTAACCAGGTAAGTGCGTGCTCGTTCTCTAACTCCCATCTAAATTGTCCCACACTTCTTTCCCGCAAGTTTGACACAGTTCGCTTAAAGCTAAATCCAGCGCCGCCGCAACAAATGGTCCTTCGAGCCGGATACTCGATACGCGTAATTTTGGCGTAATCGGGCCGGATTTCCTATATTTAAAGCCCTACCATAGGCAAATCATATACCGCATTCTCGCATTCGTGTGTTTCCTAGCTTAGAGCTAGGAAAATTACCGCCCCGCATCCTTTTTTTCACCGCCCTCGGTCTTATAGGTGTTTGTCTAAGCTATATTAATTACTCGCACCCGCACGTTTAGGCAACCCTTAGCCGAGTGTTATTTCTATTTATAGAAATACATATATTTTAATCTACCATTAATTAAATCATATTTCATCTCGCGTCATTTCGCCATATCATTTTATCGATTTTCCGCGACATATTTGTCATTTAACCGCATTTGTTTTTTGTACTTCATTATTTAAATTGAGCTACGTTTGTCATCAATATGTCTTCCATTTTGAACATTGATGACAACGTCGAATTAATGGGCTTAAAATCTCAACTAGATGGGTTCTTCGAAGTTCTTCAATTAATATATACAAAATCGCAGCAGGCCTTTGACAGTACAGAATGTCTGCAATGCTTTCTGCATTATGCTGCAACTTTGGACAACATTCGCAAGCAATTTAAAGATACCGCAAACAAATATAACGAAGTTCTCCTTATGAGTGTGTCAGACGCCGTGCCTGATTACAAAGCAATGATTCCTTTTGAGCAATTATTTTGCAAGGTAAAAGCAGCACTTAGGAGGCTGCAATCAAATAACACCGCACTAGATTGTAATAATGTTATAAATAGTAGGCCAACCGCGTTACAATCACCTATTGCTGTACCAAGCACATCAACAATGCAGTCTTCCGAACATCATGGTGTTACTTCTTTACGACATTCTTTTGTCGAATCCGATTATATTTCGACATGTCATGATGTAAGTTTTCCGTTTAATAATTCGCACGTCATATTGAATGAAAAAATATCATCATCATCAATACCTTCTTGTAGTCACGATGATGGAAATTATACTCAATCCGCGTCTCATTTACCCGCTTCGACTTCAGCTGTACTAAGCAAGTCATCGTCGTCTTCTGCTCGTTCTACATCTAGTAATGACCAATCACTGCAGTCGCTTGTTAATAATGCTACTCCAGGTTCTAGTGACGTGGCTAATCCGCATCATATCTTGTGTAATGTGTCTGTAACCTCTATAAATAGTGAAATATCATCAGTTGATAATGACGATGGTGATAATTTCACTCATGGCTCTCAAGATTCTTATCACCGGGCTAAGCTGTCGCCAAGTACATGCATAGTTTTCATTAAAATCCGTTCCATCAGGTCGGTTGATACAACGTCATTGTGGTTTTAAAGCAGACGATGCCGAACTTCCGCAAAATGCTATGATAATCAATAGCAAATATAATATGTCGTTTGAACATATATCAGATATAATTCTTTCACGTTTTAATAATTCAAGTCCGCTTGCATATAATATGATCTTTAATTCGCCCGCTTTATTTGTACATTCTTTGTTTCCGCGCACTATAATATTAGCACAAAATATAACCTTTTTGAAAACTCGCATACTTTTAGGTTCGAGTTATCAATATAATGTCGCGCTCTGTTCTAATGACGTTTTGCACTCGTTTTATAATTTAAATACATCGGATGTCATAATTGAAAGGTATTCTATAGACGTTATTTTACGCGCTATTCTTGCTCACGATAAAATATTTAAACATAATTCGTGTTTTAATTTAATTCGCACACATCCAATTTTTCTTCGCGTCAAAATACTTTTGTTGCATCGCGCCTCATCCGATGTCTTTACTCGGATCTAGGGTTTAATTTCTTATTACCACAATGTTTTTAATATTAAATAATTTTCACCGCATAGTTCTTAATTGTTAGTTAGTTTTAGGGTAATAGGCATCACAACCTTCGAGAGACGGTATATCGTGAATCGGAATATTCATAATGAATGAAGCTCGCGCGTTGATTCTTTTTGTTGTCCAGTGCCCGAACTTAGATTATTATTTTATTTTTATTAAGTTGTCAATGAAGTATTATTTTTGTTTGGTTTAAATATAACCCGCTTCCCGCTTTAGTCTTAATTTAATAATTAAGAAATATTTATTTTATTTGAAACTCTTGATTAGGTTAGATTAGTTTCAATACTCGTATTTATTTACTTAATTGTTTTCCGCTTCTTTATTTAATTATGGATTAAGCTTGCTTTGGTCTCCTACACGCTCTTGTAAATAAGTATATACTTGGACCAAGCGTGCTTTAATCCTCTCGCTCTTATAAGTTTATTTTGATCTTGATTTGTTTTGGTCCCGCACCGCACTTGTAAATTTATTTTGGACCAAACAAATATAAGCCTTGTTACCGTATTTTATTTTAATTCGGACCTAGCTGTCTTGGTCCCGCACCCGCTCTAATAAATTTATTTTGGACCATGCGTGCTTAGGTCCCAAGCCCGCTCTCGCTTCTTTATAAGCTAATTTCGGTCCTTGCTTATTTAGGTCCTGCAACCGCTCATGTATACTTATTTTGGACCTTGTAAGTTTAGGTCCCGTATCCGCTTCTTTAATTAACTTTGGACTATACTAGTATAGGTCCCGCTCCCGCTCTTTTTATATTAATTTGGACCTTGCTAGTTAAAGTCTCACGCTCGCTTCATTAATTATTTATTTGAGCATTATTTAGTCCAACATCCGCGCTCGCTCCTTTATTATTAGGGTACGCTCTCGTACAGTTATACTTTTATTCTTATTCACTATAATTATATTGGAATTTAATAATTGGTTCTTCGCTTGATGTTTTAACTATTGAATACGCTCTATTAATTTAAGTTACTCGCTCGAGTTTGTTTGTCTGCGTAGGACGCTATATTATATAAGTTCTTCGCTCGCTAATTTATTATATTGACTCTCGTCTACTTGAGATTTGTTAATTAAGTTGAATTTTAATTGAATATTTTCTGCTCCGCATACCTTTTCAAATTGAATGGACATATTATTAGTCCCCCGCTCAAGCTTTATTCATTTATAACCGCTCAGTTTATTTTATTACTTCGCTCATGTCCATTGTACTGCTCATTTGGAAATATCTTTGAACAATCAGACGTATCGTACTGGAAGTTCATTGTATATAAATACCCGCTCGCTCATTATACATTACTTTTTCGCTCGCTTCATGCATATACAGTTTAAAGTCCGCTCACTTTACTAATGGTTGCCATTCGCTAATGAAACATTAAATTTGATTTCGCTCACCGCATTTAACTTTGGACTTTCGCCCGCTTGATTAATTTATTGGTCCTTCGTATTTTAATTTACTTTCTTTTTAAAGGCAACCCTTTAAGGCCGGGGGAAATGGTACCGCCATATGAACCTCCTTTCGACCTATTCATACTTTTCTTCGAATATTTAAATTCTTCTCAAAATGTGACGGTGCATTCCCTTTTTCGCACGTCACTTAAGTCACTCATTGTCATATCATTAAATTAAATAAATCGCCTCGCTTTGTATATAAATAAAATATCATAAAATACTATAAAATAAATCTCCCCGCATACATAAATACATTATAAATAACCCGCTCCGCGCCACCATTGTAATATATAATAAATTAATATTAAAACACATAAAATAAATACATATATAATACTACTATAAAATATACCAAGTAAAATAAAGTGTGTGTGAAGCGAATAGGGAAGAAGAGGAGCCGCATATCATTCCCATTAACCAGGTAAGTGCGTGCTCGTTCTCTAACTCCCATCTAAATTGTCCCACACTTCTTTCCCGCAAGTTTGACACAGTTCGCTTAAAGCTAAATCCAGCGCCGCCGCAACAAGATCTGTGATCAATTCTGCCCTTTAGCCTAAGTAGGTGATTTTCTCCAATAGTAGGGCTAAGATGCAAGAGTTTGCTTTTTCTCGAAAGCGGTTGATCATTCTTAATACTTTCTATTTCTTTGGTTAAATTTATACTATTTTTATAGTCGTCGTTGGGAAGGTAAAAGGAGTTACCGTTACATGGTTCTTTGGACGGTGGCTCAGCAAGCACAGGAGTGCTAACCTTGGACTGCCGGCTAAGCGGTTCCATTGCCAAATTACCATCAAAGTTATCATGGCTTTGAAGCCACGACTCAACCTTATGGCTCCGTGAACTGCGGCTTCTACTTTTTTTAATAGCAAGCTCAGCCCGTAACTCTGCCTCCACGACTTTTTTATCTAAAGCTAACTTGGCCTCAGCGGCTTTCAACTCTATTTGCCGTCGTTCTATGACGGCTAAACGGCGAATATGCTCAACTTCAGCTTTAGCGATAGAAATTTTAGTACTCCCTGTATTACGCGATCTAGTTGTATAATCCGACGCAGTGTGACGTCCATTCCTCGGCGATGGCTCTTCGTGGGTTCCCGGCGACGCGTCGATGTTTGTGGTCGACGACGAATGGGCCGCTCGAGAATCCTGAGCCTCACCCAACGGGAGGTTGGAGTCGGTCGTTATTTTATGTGATCGCGTATTCACCATCGTTGTTATTAAAAACGGTAGAAGGACCAAAATGTTAGGGAGTGTATGAATTTAGTAAGAATATATTGAAATAATACGCTGGTCAACGATGGTGAAAAATACATGTATAATTGGTAACTAAGATAAACAGAAACGTCACTTTCCTAACTACCACACTATATTTAAAAATAAATACGAAAGAGTTCGTAACAGAGGGTATGGCACATCATACATGCGTTTTCATTTCTTACTTACATATTGAAGAATACATAAACGTATCGTCAAATAGATTGCGAAAAATGATAGCAATATCTTAATTTTTTTTAATTAGTTTACGAGATTTTTAATTTGTAATTCCTAAAAAAATACATTCCTGAACTTTCATCTACAGAATAGAAGATTCTAAAAACATTGTAGTTGTAGAACTTAAAAACCACATTTTGAGTAGAAAATACTTTATTATACTCCAATACACAAATGAACTTTAAAACTAAAATTATATCTAATTATGCACAAAGAGCGACCATATCGTTAAATAGATCTCTTTCGGACAACACCAGGAATGTATTTAGAGAATAATGGCGATGGTGGTATACGTAAAATATTGTATGAACTACTTACTTTATAATAATAAATACACAAGTTATATATATACTGAAATGTTATATATTTTGTAGACAAGTGATTGTGAACGTTTGTTTTCTTCTTGACTGTTCATCAACAAGCCGGCGCACCAATAAATGTGAGGTGGGTAAAACAACATCATATATCATATCCCCCCACATTGGTATGAATTTAAATAACATATTCTAACGACAGGTAGTATTTTTTGGTCATAGTTTTAAATATTGGTAGCGATTTTGCTTGTGTGATAGCAATAGGCAGCGCGTTCTAAAGCTGTATAGCCTAAACGGTAAAAGAATTGTTGTAGAAAGTTGAGTTATGCGCAGGGGTGTTCAGATTGAGCTCTTTTAATACAAGTTTTATAACCAAATGCAAGACCGATAAATGTTCTTCCCCACTACCGAACCCAGCACTATGCATAAGCCCAAGCACTTGGCCGCTTTTTCTTGTTACTTGTCTAATACATTTTAATAAAATACAGTTAACATTTGCTTTACTAAATATAGAGTTTTTAATTAACTGTATGAAATTGATTTTCCGAATAATAATAAACTGAGAAGTACCAAACGTAACTACTAATTATGACCTCGAATAACAAGTAGGTCCTAAATACCAAAACAAGTGAGTTCAACCGTTTATGAGCAGTAAAATAAATTTGTTATTCCGCAAATAGCGGACCGTCTTATTTGGTCGGTTGGCACAGATTTGTAGTGATTACAGTAATTAAGTGGAAATCTGTGATCGCCAATGACTGATTTACATTTATATATGTATTTAATTAACGTTGGTCATATTTCTCATTTTATTTGTAAGTTTGCGTTGATCGCTTTAGTGTTAGAAAATTAAATCATGTGATATACGTAAAACATCAGAGATTTTAAACAAACTTTTACACAATTCTGACTGTTATTCAAATAAATTTGATATCATGTGCTTCAAATTCAAAAATTTCTTTTCAAACTAAATTCAGTTTTAAAACAGATTTTGAAGGTTATACGCGACGAAGGTAAAAGTCACTTCCTATTTTATGTACACTGCTTTGCAACGTGAAGCTGAAAGAAGAGCGACTCCAGCAGGACGTCTAGCTAAAAAATGTTTTATCTTTATCTCAGACCTTTTTTTAAATCTTAAAAGCATGTTGTACGGTCGACCAAATTCCTCCTTGATCAGTTCTCTAACATTTTGCTTTGAACGGCTTATAAAGTTTCGACATCCATGCATACACTCTCCTTTTTCTTACACACCAAGCAGGACGTTCCTGAAATGTTTAAACTAAAGGAAACAATTATTCGTGTTTAGTTGCATATGCACTTAGTCACTGTCGACGCCCTTTTTCTTTTGTATTCTGCTCCCGCTTTGCTAACGGACTTAACACTAAAACCCGGCCCCTTAAAGCTGATGTTTTACTTGTCCTCATGACATTGCGCTGTTAGAGAAGGCTGCCAGGCGTATTTTGCCTTATGGATGGTTCACCGACACTTTGGTACATTGTAAAATTACTTTTCGAAGAATTAATGGATTTGTAGAAAACAGTGCACAACGAGAGAAATATTATGGATCCGTAATAATAACAAGACATAGTGGAAATTCACAGTGCAACGTATCTCCATATTTATCCCATAATTCCTAACTTGTTTGACAGTTGTTTTATGAGATGGAACCCTAGTTTTTAGTGCTCAGTTCCTTATAAATTATAGATAACATAGATAACACTTTATTGCTCACCAAATATACAATTTCAGAATACACAATTACAATATTGTCATGGTACAAACAAAAGGCGGCTTTATCGCTGAAAGCAGTCTCTTCCAGGCAACCTAACTTAAGGAATAATTTAATCTAATCTGGCGATGTAGGTGGTGCAGATAATTAAATATTAAATATCATAAATAAACATACTTAAACTACATAATTTATAAATAAAATACACATACTTGAACTACTTTATAAATTAAATACATACATATATATGAAATAGTCTATACTATAAGAATTAGGCATAATTATTTAAGGAAAAGTAGAGCTTTCCGAGTGCGTTCTTAAATGTAAGCGATGTTTTGGCCTCTCTGACAGTAAGAGGCAGAGCTTTCCAAAGTTTGACAGCCTGCACTGTAAAAGAGTTATCATAAAAGGATGAAGTGTGTGCAGGTGTAGTGAGTTTACGATACGTAAATATGAGTGCGCAAATTGTGGGAAGTAGAAAGGCGAAGGAATTCAAAATTTTTATACTTTATTTTATTTTTCCATGATATGGCCATGAATAATTGGTGCAATGAACTTAATATTACTCTTTAAATGAGAAGCATGAAAATGACTTAAAACGAGTGAGTAAGCTTCCTAAAATAATTTCAATGACATTAGCCCCTTTAGATACATAATTAGATTGTTACTGCGCAATGCCAAGACTTGGTACATATCAAATTAACGCCATAACACAACACTGTTAAGAATGTACAAACAAAATAACAACTTTGATAATAATATCGGCTCATAAACGTACCACTACTGGGCATATTAACATGGACCTTACGAGTTCAGATCGAATGGATTTGGAATGATAATCTAACCAAGCATGTACATTATAAACATTTGAAAATTATAATGTTAGAAAACGGAGCATATTGTTATGAGTTGTGGGACTCGAATTAAAATGAGAGTTTATTAGAACTACACAAACACGTATAACACCGGTACAAATATAACCAATCCAAAAGTAATGCAGAAGGTCGTAATTCAATAAAACGCGCAAAGTCCGTCACTATTAAACCTCCGATTGTACACACATCACGCCTTGATCGTAGTTGTCGCTGAACTGCCCCTTCCCTCAATCAGGCCATCGTTTTATACTGCGCAAATGCAATGTGTCCGTATCGTAGTCGACATAATCCGAACACCTGGTTAAGTTGAATGAGTCGGCCGCAGCGGCCATAAATGCGTAAAATAAAGCAATGGGCTGTTCTCTAGAAACGTATGCCAATAAATAAGTAAACAAAAGAAGACGATCATAAAAGAATAACAAGTTTACAATTAGTTCAAATGCCGACAGGTAATAAAATATGCAGGTGGATTTCGCATCCTGTCTTATATCTAGAAATAAGATTCAGTAATGATAAGTCCTTATAATTTATGAGCAACACCTAACATCACATATAAATAGATGCTACTAGATTTACATTGGAATGTCTTATCGCTTGTATAATCGCTTCCAGGCAATCCGGTAATCTGCGAAGGATTTACATTTACGAATAAATTACATTTTAAATAATAAAACAATTAAATTGTCCATTACGCAATATTGCCTGTTCAAGGTTATCAAATTTTGAAGTTAACAAACTATACAAATAATAATACAATATCACTGGGTGGCATCTAGTTTGCTCAAAGATTAAGCGAAGCTATTGAACGTGGCAACGCCGCCAGCCTTTTGGGAATGTTCCCGGTAAGTGAAACTCGTTTGGGATCAAATCTTATCTTTATGTATTTCCCTTTTTATTTAATTTTAGTTTTTATATAGTATAGTTTGTAGTTTATTTTTAAGTTTTTCATCAAAAAATTTGTAAACACCTAATAAATGAATCTTTGATTGTTGTTAAATTATTTAAAAAAAGACTAATTCGTATTTCCAATATCCCTTCATATAATCAAAAAGACTAAGGAACGTTTGCTAGTCAATAAAAGCACAGATATGACAGTCTACATACCCAATTGGCTGACGAACATTATCATCATTTCATTTGAAACTATTTTGGAATAAATCGAAGATTTCCAACCTTGTATCGGCCAGCCCCCCTTAATGAAATAGTGTTTTACATTAGGACTTATAATTATCTGCATATAGCATTTTATTGCATATAGCTATATGTTAATTATGTTGCATTTTATCAGTATATATTGTATATATATAACTTATGTGTATATTTGTATATATAGTGTATTTATATATTTATTATTAATATATAAGTAATCGTACAATAATTATATACCACCATCGCCACTCTTAATCATTAATATTCTTGCCAGGAGTTTTCTGGAAGAGATCGATTTTTAACGATAGGACCGCTCTTTGTACACAATATAGAATAACACTAGTTCGTAAGTTTTCTGTAATGTACATTAAAGTGTAATCTATCTATCTATATCTTTATGACAGCTCTTTGCGCTATAAATTATTTGTGTATAAATTGAAATAGGTAGTACCTACATGACTTTCAAACGACAGTTGACAATCAACTGAGTCATAAACCGTATTAAATCAATCTGGATGAAAGCCACTGAACTGAAAGGGCACGATGATACTAAATGACATTGAACGATTCAAGTTTACGTGTATACTTTACAGCGTCCTTGGTTTTGTATGAGTTATGCGAGTTACGACGTCAGTTCTTTTCATGAGTCCAACATTATTGTTAAAGTTAATTATGATTGTATCATTATAGTTCATAAATAAGGTGACAGCAACTTATTTCACGCCGGCTTTATTACATGTTACATTTTAGAATGTATTCATATCAGTCCACATTTGTATAATTTTGGTGGAACCACTAACAGTGGTGCTACACCAACTTAAAATGATTTTTTTCTCTTTATATTTATCCTGAATAAGAAATGACCTAAGCATTTGCAACAAAATAAAGATACGACCCGTTTCGTCATCTTACAAGATACAATATTGCAACCCAGCAACGACAGGACTGAACAGTTTAAACGCAATGTAGCCCTATTAAACGGCCCCAAGATCCCCTGAGGAGTAACACCGCCCTTTTGAGAACCACTATACCTCTTAATAAATATACCGATGAACTGTTTTCAGAATGACAACATTTAAAGAGTCGTAAAATCCGCGGATTCCTTTATAGAAAAATGACGGCACTTTACGCTTTTGTCGGTTAATAACCTAATTCCTGTCATATTTATCGTTATTTATTATGTGAATAAAATCTCAACATTTTCTGTAACTATGTGTGAAATACATTGATGTTACAAATGTTGATGATATTACTAAGGAAGCTATTTTGCTAGGTTTTAGAGTTATTTCAACCAGTAAGAGGTCGACGTACGCTATAGTGGCGACCGGTAAAAATATGGGAAGAGCCCACTTTAATCGTACGGGTAGTGTACGACTTTGCTGTCATTTCTATTTTCTTTAATAATATTAAATAAACATGCTGGTGACTTACACTCTGATTTATGAGGTTTGAATAAACATTTTATGAAATTAAAAAGACGTTTATGCGTGAAAGTCTTTTAAAGCAGGGTATCATCCACATAAATTATACCCTATGTATTATTCTAATGTGTACGCTATATTATTGTAAAGTTTCATCAAAATACATTCAGTAGTGTTTGGGTGAAGGAGTATAGATACATTCTTACAGCTTTTCGCGTTTATAATATTCTTAAAAGGGAGACTTCGGACGATCAGCCAGACTTTAACATACATACATACATAATTTCACGCCAGGTCCCTTGCGGGGTAGGCACGAACAACAGAGTGCCATACAAGCTTATTCTTACACACCTCACTTGCTTCTTTGACATTCATAGCTCTTGTCATGCACGCTCGTCTATTCTTAAGTCTCCTGACATCACCTTCTGCTAATACACGATCAATTTGATCATGGAAGGTATGTCGTGGCCTTCCGCGACTTCTGCATCCATCCACTTTTGCATTGTATATCTGTTTAGTCATTCTTTCATCTATGTTCAAATACGCTTCTTTTGCACTGCGATTGTAACAAATTAATCAAAAAAATGTTGATATAACGAAAGGAGCCACCAGAACCCTAATATTGAAACACAATGAAGTAGGAACTCCTTTGTTCCCTTAACAATGAATTAAAGAGGTTGGTCGGTCAAGACACCTATGATGTAAGGCTTCTTAACATCTAGGTCGTTAGTAGCAAATAGTGTTAACGCGACATTATACACTGCGCGATAAAAATAAATATGTGTCCATTCTATGCAAATATTATGTCATAGGTGACGGAATTCATCATATTACCTTATATTGTTATCTTCCTAGATGTATCAGACTTTTTTATACAGTTGATTTATATGTAAATACGATGTTTAATTGAATTTTCGCAAAAGGGAACCTTTATAACATCGTCATGTATTGTATGTACGTCGCAGTCCTCTGTCTAAACACCAAATGGATGAAATTTGGAACGTAGGTGTAGTAGGTATACCACAATGGTATAGTGACAGTGGTGTGGAATATGATTACTTAGTCATATTCTTAAAAATCATAACGTATTATACTTAATATTTTCTATATGAATGAATATGTCGAAATATATTCACTATCAAAGTCGCAAAAACTGTTTATGTTTTTGAGTTATGACTTACCGAATGAAAATATTGTAAAGTAAACGTTGTGAACAATAAATACCCTTCGAGTAGTAATAAGGATTCGATTAAAACTATTGCCTAAATTTTAGATGCAACACAATGAATGCACGTGGAGTAATGCGCACTTGACTGATACTTAATTTCCTTTGATGATTAATTATTTAGTAAGGAAAATTTACTTTATATAAAAGGTCAATTTTAGGGCTAGTGTTGACGTAAAAAAGACAATACCATTGTCGGCATATAGCTGATTATTCGCATTCGCTCTAACACAATTATAAACTCCACACAGAAAATTTGCTTCGTTTCACCAAATTCTTTTATTTAAAACTCCTTAAAGCGTGTAAGAAATATAATAAAAATTACATAATGCGTTACGCCTGACATCAGCAACCTTGCGACTTTGAATTAAGCTTTAAATCAAATACAAGGTCAAGTGACTGCATGTGAATCTGTTAATATTTTATACGGTACTAACTCTATTGAGTTTGCTGCACGATTCCGGCGAACAATACAATATATGACACTATGAGAAACAGCGTTTGTTCTTTTTATTTGCTTCTTTAGGTATGACCCTAATGGGCGGAAGAGCGAGTCGGAAGACTCTTCCGGAGGAGGAATACTCTGTGTCGCGATTGAAATAATTTCTTACAGTTGTATTATACAAATTGGATATGTCGTGTGTCGCGGTCCTCTGTCTTCTGTCTCGTTGGTTTGTCTCGGTTGTCATTCTCAAACTGAGAACTGACAAACCTTAAAGAAGATAATAAGTTCTTTATAAGCGATTTTATCCCAACTTCAATTTACATGGGTAACTTAAGGTCTAACAATGTTATAAAACTTATTGTTTTGTAATTTATTATATTCCTAGACTTTAAATTAAATATGTGATCAAGTTAATAATGTTATTTAATGTAGTTATCTTTTGTTAACTGTGAAGGGGGTTGATGGCAAATTGAATATTGGTCCGTGCAGTTATCGAAAAAATATTTATTTGGAATCCCAAATATAAAACTCTGTTCCGAAAATTCATTAATAAATTCTTATAAATTGTTAAATTTACGACGTATTTCATTTAACACAGGGTTCAGTCTGATTGTTTATTTTATTTATTCATCAAAGCCTAAAGACACTATTGTTTATTTTTTTAACTCATTCAAGAGAACCCATGGTTACAAGATACTTTACAGCCACAATTCGTAAAAAGCAACATATGAATGAACAGCTATTTCGGGATTTACGCTAGTGACGTAGGAAACTAAGGCGCCGAGTTCAAAATGCGCAAACGCAACTCTATGAAAATTTAAGATGTTTAATGTAAAAAATAAATAATATACAAATTCTTTTTTACTACTTCCTTTATGAGTTTTTATTTCGTGATGACTTTAAAATAGATAGATAGATAACACTTTATTGCTCATCAAAAAAACAAATACAAAAACAAAATGCATAATTACAACAATTCTTGGCAAAACAACTGGCGGCCTTATCGCTAAAAGCGACCTCTTCCAGGCAACCTAGCTTAAAAGAAATTTTTAACTAATCTGGCGATGTAGGTGGAGCAGAAAAAGAGGACTGTACAATTTAAATATACTTACACTGTTTTATAAATTTAATAGATATATAAATATAATATATACTCGGGGGTGCTTTGTGGCGAAGCCTTAGGTGAGTGGCGACACCTCGTACCTGACTCCGGGGGCCAAGACAAGGCCCCCGCCTCCGTGCTTGCCTTAACCAGCCGGCACGGAGTGGAGATCGCTAGAGCAAAGACTCAAGCTCCAGGGGTGGAAGTGATAAAAGGCATCACGTCAGAAGTAGCTTCGGTGAACCTGCAGCCACCTCTACACCCCTTAGCCACTCACACCCCTGTTGCCCGTCGTTTATGTCATTTTGTGGCGAGTCAAAGTTTTCCCATTTTTCCATGTTCCTTGAACATTGCGACGGGCAGACTCCATAGTCCCCATATTCCCAGAGCCCTAGTACCACTAACAGTTCACCCCAATAGCCCGGTACTTTCTCTTATCATTTCCCACAATAGTCCTACACTGGCCGGGGCTTGTCCTTGGGTGCATTATTAAATGGTGTAGACAGGGTTAATCGCCGGTCAGTGTCACGACACATTTAGATTAAATTTGTCAAGGGGCCTCCAGGTGTTGGCCTTCCCATGGCCCCACGCAAGCCCTCCAAAAGTCCGGGCCATTTATATGGCCCGTGGTCTTGAAAGATATATATACGTATATACAAAACAATCGAGATAAATATATTTGTTAACATTATATGGGACAAGCACTTAATATTAATTAACATAATCTTACAATAGATAAATAAGTAAATGTATTATATATTAGACATATTTATTTAAAGACAGATAGTACTTTCGAAGGGAGTTCCGAAATGTAGATAATGTTTTGGCCTCTCTGACAGTAAGAGGCAACGCATTCCAGAGTTTGACAGCTGCACTCTAAAAGAGTTATCGTAAAAGGATGAAGTGTGTGCAGGTCTCAGGAGTCTACGATATGTGTCTGAGCGCAAATTGTGAGAAGTGGAGAGGCGAAGGAAATCAAAACGTTCCTTAAGGTAAGGAGGACTATTAAGATTAAATAGTATATTATAAAGAAGAGTTAGAATAGGTGCACTAAAATGCCGACAGTTATTTAAATTTGCGAGGTTAAATATATCCAGTATTCATTCTTATTGCCCAAAATAGGTACATACATACAAAACTTATACAAAAAAATGAGTTTTCTCCAATCATTATTTCCATAGCTAAATTATTCGGCCTGTAAGAATAAACCTTGCTGTTTATAGAAAAAATAAAAAGTTCCGGGAGTGCTTTGCTTTAATGATTTATCACGTATTTTAATGAGACGATAAAAAATTGAGTCATTAGAGCGATCAAAGGCGCGAAAAATTATGATTATTTAGACTGGCTGCAAACTAAACAAACACATTAAAGTTTGGCACTGGCGTTTTTATTGGCGGGTATTCAGGCAATCGGCACAATTTTATTTTTATAATCAATTTAGATTTAACTAGGAAGCAGTGCTAATAATTTCCCGCTCAATCTTTCAACATGGCGTCAGTTTTGTCATTTAAAATTGTTGCAATATTTTAAAATAAATCATTAATTTTAACACCAACAATAACAAAGGTACTTTGGAATCTTTTAATTAAAGACATGTATACCTGGTCTCGTTATTATGTTTACAGATATAGTAAACCTTATTAAGTGGTAACACCAGTCGACTGGTTCTTTTTAAATGGCAATAATTCACTGTTAACTTGAAAAGTGGGTTTTAATGCATGTATAGTTAAGACATTTAGTCAGTAGAAAATGCCTTGATGTAGCTGTTCTTGGAGCAAGATCGCCTGAGCACCTAAAAAGCTATGGTAAAATATTTATGTCTACAATAGAGTTTTCCTCTTCATCTTGCATCTTAAACTTTCAATTATTTTCGCGTCAAGCAATATTGACTGCCTTAAGACGCTTAACAGCTCTTGTCTTGTATACTTATATGGAACCCACCGCCGTTAAGTCATCGGTCTTTCAATTAGTTTAAGGCATGTGTTGTGGCATTACAGTCAAGCGCTATATGACTAACGGCAGGCAATAGAGGAAAACTCAAGATTAATATCAAAGGATATTGGTGCAGACATATCAAAAGTTGTGTACCAGGACATGTGTGCAAATGGACTGACAATATAGGACGATGAAGATCGTGCAAAGTGGAGTAGATAGGCAGACTGGCAAAATCCGGGAATAAAAAGGGACTCGTCTGATCCAGATTAATGGCCCATAATTAATTAACATAAGCGCCATACAGAAAATGCTATATTTCTACCAATGTTAAAGTAAGTGAATAAACAGTAAAATCCTATTATAGAAACCGGCCAATAATTAATAAACCTCCTGAGGGCTTATAAAAATACACGCTTATTTAAAATGTATTGACGTAATGTATATATATATCTTTTAAATGTATACAATTGTATAATTATTTCATATCCGGGATACAAGAATCTCGTGAACCAAAATGACTGACATACAAAAATAATTATCGCTGAAGTTGGCACGTTTCAAATAAGTTTGTTATAAATACTGCACTTCATCGCAACCATGTGTTAGGTATCGTTCAGTTTAGGCGATTGGCAACACATTTCGCAAAACAAAATATATAGTCTAGCAAGAAAAATATTAGGACCGAAGCTTTCTCAGCGAGAAGTTGCATGATGCTGGTATGAGTTTTAATCTTTTAAAGACCACGTATATATAAAATATTCGCACGTATATAACTAGAAGATATTTGAGCTAATATATTAGCTTTCTTCTAGATTACTTTAGCATCAGATTCTTGTAATTGAATTCTGCATTAATAGTTTTCACATGTTCCTCTAAATATACCAACGGCATGCTACTACACTATGTAAAATTTTATTAATAAAGCAATACGAAGATATTATGTACGTAATATTAGTGTTACAATTTGGGCTGCCTGCATACCTGTAAACAAAGCACATTTATTACCCGCCGGCGTCGTTTGCGCTAATAACACTGAAGCACTTTTATGATCGTCTTCTTTTGTTTACTTTGTGTTTAAATTTAGTAATTAGAAAAGCATTCCATTGTGTCTTGTAATCTTTTGTGGTAGTCATTACCCAGGTGTGATTTTTACACATTATTGTTACGCGGTTGAGTAATGTGTCGAGACATATTTTATGGTTTAGTATAAAGCAATGCCCGACCGGAGGGGTGAGACAGTCAAGCGATAATCGCAAACGACGCATGATGTGTGTACTACATTCGATAATCTATATAGTGACACTTACGCGTGTTATTGAATCGTGCATTATGTTTGTACTTGTTGTGTTCAGTTATATTTGTACCCGTGTTATACGTGTTTGTATCATCATCATCATCTTCAGCCAAATTCAGTCCACTGCTGGACGTAGGCCTCCCCAAGTACGCGCCACATATCCCGGTCTCCTGTCTTCCGCATCCAGCCCCTGCCGGCGATCTTGCGCAGGTCGTCAGTCCATCGGGCTGGCGGGCGTCCTACGCTACGTTTGCCGAGACGTGGTCTCCACTCCAGGACTCGTTTGCTCCATCGGCCGTCGGTCCTGCGGCAGACGTGACCGGCCCACTGCCACTTCAACTTGCTAATTTTGCGAGCTACGTCGGTTACCTTAGTTCTCTTACGGATGTCCTCATTTCTGATTTTATCCATAAGAGAAACACCTAACATAGCTCGCTCCATAGCCCGTTGAGCGACTTTGAATTTGTGGACCAGTCCCGCTGTCAGTGTCCACGTCTCGGCACCGTACGTGTTTGTATAGATCTAATAAATTTTATAGTAATTCCAACGGCTTTTTAATTCGAGCCCTGTAACTCGTAACAATATTATGTACATTGCAAATGAAGTATTTGAATTTACACAAGCATCTAAGTATTCCAAAATATTTAATGCCATGTCATCAATCATTTCATTTCACTACACCATTAAGTACTGTAAATAATATATCTCTTGTAGAAATATTATGCAACGGAGATTCAGTAGTCTTTAAAATGTCAATTCCAATTTTCTCATTATATATCAAAGTAGAATATATACATACATATATATCTAATATATAAAATTCTCGTGTCACAGTTTTCGTTGCCATACTCCTCCGAAACGGCTTGACCGATTCTCATGAAATTTTGTATGCATATTGGGTAGGTCTGAGAATCGGCCAACATCTATTTTCATCCCCCTAAATGTTAGGGGTAGTCCACCCCTAAATTTTTTTATTTATTTTTTAGACAAAATTTTTAATTTCTATTTTTTTATGATACAGCATTAAAAGATACATACAACCCTAAATTTTCAACCCTCTACGATCAACCCCTATTTTTTACCGGGCAGGACGACGTCTGCCGGGACAGCTAGTATATATATATTAGGGTGGGTCAGAAACTTTTTTATTTTTATTTTTTACAAGTGACACGGAATAATGGGTTGCTAGACACCTTAAAAAAATTCTCACCTAGCATGAGCTCTTAATTTTAATAGGAAGACCCTCCGTATCGCAGTTTTGTATTTTTTTCTCAGTCCAATAGAAAAAAAATCATTCCTCATCATTTATCGATTGAACAGAAAAATGTTCCGAGAGAGTTTTTTAGGAAATTTAATGCTCTACAAAAAAGGTATTTAATATTTTTTCCGTAAACCTCACCATTTGAAAGATATTAAGGATTTAATTTTGATTATTTTAAATTTCATTTTTGTTTATGAATTAAATAACTCGACAATAAATGACTTTTACATAATGCGCAATACAAATTTTTGTTGGAAATTAACTGCTCTATAAAAATGGTTTCTTATGTTTTGACGATGAAATTAACCGTTCAAAAGATATTCATCATCAAACTTTCATGTGTACGGATTTTAAAAGTTTTTGATGAGATATTATTATTTTTTTTGACCCACCCTAATATATATATTTCACTAGTTGATAAAAAAGACTAAATTTAAAAGAGGAAAATAGTTAAAAATAAAATACTGATCCTAAACCACTGTCACCTATCCGAAATCTTCTCAAAAGGTTGGCGGCGTTGCTACGTTGTATAATTAGCAAAGCTTACGGCCTTCTGCCTTCTGGTAAAGTGTCACGTCTACTAAAATTGCGACATCATGGTAGAATTTTAGAGCGTTAGAGCTCCACGGACCCCGAGTTTCCACTCCAAATGCCGCAAATGGGTACGTAACCATTTCCAATAGCGGCATATTTGTGGCGCTTGAGGGTCTCCTGTTCGGCTGCAGCCGCCAGAGTGTCAACGCAAGTAACATCCCACACTAATGGGCGGCCCACCTTCCAGGGAATCAGGGTTATCCCATCCGGTTTCTTGCCATCCTCGCGGCACAAGACCTTTGCTTTCAAAACGGCAGGTGGCAGCACCCCGGCGGTGACAAGAACCCGGTGGAAGGCTGAGTGCCGCGTGTTGGGAAATTCTACCGGCGCTCCTTCTGCAGTATAACCCGTGGTGTCCCAAGCGGTCCACCCTCCTCCTGCATTGACAGAGGTGTAGGACCACAAAGTTTGCCCCGAAGCGAATGCTGGCACAGATTTTGAAAGTCGCGTCATCTAAAAGTGTGCCAAGACTGGCTGAGGGCTGTGCTTATACCCTCCCAACATGAGTGAGAGTCATTCAACTTCTTGAACCATATTATTCGATTCCCCATAGTCTACCTTTAAGAAACTAGAGACCAAAAGGTCGAAAGCGCTTTGCATTTATGCGTTCTGTTCAAACATATTGACGCAAACCAGCCCTTGCAGGTGTTTTATTACCCCTTTGAATTCGAGTGATCTATTGTTTGCGTAATCCGTTGTGTAATCCCTTTGTTCATGCTGTCTTAAGACGTCATAAAACTGTCTTTCCTCTGTTGGTATTTCATGCGAATTCTTGGAAGCCATTAAGCTTACCATTTAACGATTTTAAGAACCAGTGGGCGGCCTGTTGCTAGGAGGCCTTGACTAATTTCCAAATAAATGAGGAATTGTCAGTCGGGAAACGCACCATTCGTGTTCTGACTACGAACGAGGCGTTACCTAATGCACTTTCGGAGCAAGTATCTATAAAGACGAATTTAGCGCGATTTATGTGATAAAGATTTTCTGCTCCACGGTTTAATTTTGTTGTATTCGGCTATACTTGTAAGAACTGTAAATTACGTGTGTGTACTTCTGATAAACTTTGTGATGATTTCAACGGAATTTTCGAATTTACATCCTACAAAACCCCTTACAAATTCATAACAATATCAAAGTTATAATAGTATTCTGAATAAAGGAATAAAATATAACGAGCGTGTTTTCGTCGAAAGGAACAAATGTAAAGCACTAAAAGTTGTAGTATAATAATATAAACATTGCAATGTATGTATATTATCGGCTACCAAACAGTAGATGAAAAAATGGGAACATTCCATTAAATTAATAATGAGGAAGAACATGAACGAACATAAATTCCAATGATAAATCATAACAACGCGACTTCAAGGTGCCTAGATATATACACAAAGCGGTTAAACTTTAATAAAAATTTAACATACTGTCTTACATTTTTAACGGTAACATTGTAACGGAAAATTTTGTAGTCTAGTTCAATATCTAAATAAAAAATCCAGCTTCCGTATGTTTGTGTCCGTGTTATCATAAAATATAGACAGCTGCAAACATATCCAGGGCAAGAAAAAAACCATATTTTTGGTGGAGCTGTTTAAGCAATTTTTCTTATGGCGATTCAGCGAGGCAACGTAGCCAGCCTTCTGGGAACCTTACTCATTAAGAAACTAGCGACCAAATGGTCGAAAGGGCACTGAATTTATTGGCGCTTACGTTTTTATTCGTGCATATATTATTACTATAACCTCTTACGTGGCGGCTTTCCACACGTATTGGATGAAATAGCAACTCATGATCCGATCGGACACCGGCTTTTGTTTCAAAAAATACGGTAAGATTGCAAATTAGAAATACAAATTGTAATAAGAAAATACATCGCGCGTTAGACTTTTTTTTTCAACAGCGTTGAGTCGGCGCTTGTTTATGACCTAGGCTCAGTATTGTACTTATAGTCTTAAGGGATTACAGGTAGAATATAAGTTTTCGTCATTATACTAGTTGATTTATTAATTTACGTATATTTTGATGTAAATAAATGTAAGTATTTATAATTTTCATTCCCCACACCTGTTGAACTATAGTATTTTTGTTCGTGCCAAATCGTCATTTTCTTTCTCGCACTCTGCTCCGTCTACTACGAATGGACTCAAGACTTGTTCAAATCCTCCAATTTTGTCACAACCATTACCACCCGAAGCTCAATACTACTTATATATTGTTATTACCACTCTAAGATCACAAATACATAGTTCGTCGACAATTATGATACTTGTATTATGCAATTATGCATACTGTGTTTGTGAAAACAGAATATAGTGTTAAGCTATGCAACGGTTTATTCAATATTAGATAAAACTGATCTATATTCAATTTTGCAAACCAATAAAAAGAAATCTTAAGTTCTTTGAATACGATCATTAGGTTATCTACAACTTCACATATCACATACAGGATTATGTGACGAGAATGACTGCAGTCCAACATATCATAATAACGGAATAAGCAGTTGAAAATGTTGAATAACTAGTCCATACCGTTTAAACACAAATGGACATACTAGCTGGATTTAATAGTTCAAGAATTGTGCTCCGTTAAAAATATTCGATGCGGTCATTTTTAATGTTTTAGAATAGAATAGAATATCATTTATTGCCTAAACTGTCACATACATATAATTTAAACGAGATGTTGTACATAAGTATGTAACATACTTATGTCGATAAATAAATAAAGAAAGAAAAACATTTTTTGAAGACATAGCGACGTAATTACATTATTTATTATATTACACAAAGCATAATTTGAGAATTTGTACGCCGTATTTTCAGCAAACAAGGTTTTCCGTAAATTGTAATTAATTAGAGTAGTTTGGAGAGTTTCGAAATCATTTAATCCCACATGACTATACTTATAAAATATTCAAACACGGGCTAATCGTTTATACGATAAGCATTGTCTATCAAACACCTGTTCTTGTTATATCAACATTCGAACGAAACAACTCAACGATTACTGTAATTAGCTTAAGATATTGTTAAATACATATTGTTACTACCTGAATGCCGACATAAGACAAATTCACTTCATTTGGACTTCTTTTGATTACTTTGTGTTTAAAATTTGTAATTAGACAAACAGATCATTGTGTATTGTATTTTTATGGCAGTCGTTAGCCAGGTGTGATTCTAAGAAATTCAGTCCACGCGGCCGGAGCAGACAAATTGTATTTGTGCAGTATAAAACAATTCCCCAATGGAGAGATCGGCAGTCAAGCGATAACCATAAGCGAAGCAAGACGTGTACACACGTCTTCGGTAATCTATTTAGTAACGGACTTTGCGCGTGTTATTGAATCGTGCATTACGTTTAGACTGGTTGTGTTCAGTTATATATGTACCTGAGTTATACGTGTTTGTATAGTTTTGTGTAAGAATAAGCCTGTATAGCGCTCTGTTGTTCGTGCCTACCCCGCAAGGGACCTGGCGTGAAGTTATGTATGTATAGTTTTAATCAAATCTATAGTTATTCCAACGGTATTTTAATTCGTGTCCTGCAACTCGTAATAATATTATAATATGCAAAATAATTTTAGAGTAGACGTGGTGAGAGGCGACATAATTTTAGAGTAGGCTATAGGTGTTTTTTGGTTACGAATCGAATCCAGTTTTTTGGTTAGATAAAATAAAATATTAAATAAAAAATGCATCCATTAAAATGTACCTAACCTAACCAATTCATGTAATATAATATTAGCACATAAATGTCCCATTGATGGGCTCGGGCCTCCCATTATAGGGGGACCAATTCATCCAACCAATTCATAATTTGCAGTAATTCTGCGAAAAATCGAAATGTGTACTGGACCACATAGTACAAGGCAAGTGGAAAAACGAATTCGCAACTGATAAGTCGAAAAACGAATGGCAACGGACAAATGCTTGAACTTTCGTCTTCAAGCATTGTCAAATGGTCGACGTAAAGACCCAACGGAGCTCTTATATCCCTATTTTTAATTTCTGAATCATTCAAAAATAAAATATTGGCCAGCACTGGCGCCAATGACA
The DNA here is from genome assembly GCA_012273795.1 of Dendrolimus punctatus. Classification (NCBI taxonomy): domain Eukaryota; kingdom Metazoa; phylum Arthropoda; class Insecta; order Lepidoptera; family Lasiocampidae; genus Dendrolimus; species Dendrolimus punctatus. Next base: position 3,267,643 of record CM022534.1, on the reverse strand, counting down.
ATAAGAACAATAATTTTGTTGTCACTAGTACCGGAAAAGATAAAAATGTAATTCTCGTTATATTTGTGCGTTGCATGGAGTGATTAATTTCGATAAACAGCGACGGGAGCGATAGCGATTAGCTAACGAGTTCCGACGCGCTTCGATGCATATTCTTATCATTTTCCGTTTATGCTGGATGCTTTAAACGGGACAAAGTTGGACATAGTGCAGCGTAGTACCGACATAACATAATGCATATTGATTTTTTGTTCATTTGGGCATGGAGGTATTCGTTAAATTTGGTTGTTATATGGGCGAATATTTTGAGCGTATTACTGTATGCAACTTCCTAATTTTTTAAATTCCTTCGTAACGATTCGATTCAAGTACGTTGTTGATTACAGTAAGGAGTAGTATCGTAGCCAAAAATGACGGATCTAGCATGAGTTACTAAAATCAATATTATACGCAATGATAATATTTTGAGGAGATTTACTCTAATACATAAATGCTCTAGTAGACGCTAGAATCAAAGACGTGGCAATAGCTGTCACAATGAGATGAATTTTGAGTAATTTCATTTTATAAAGAGAAGGAGGGTTTAGGTATCAAGGTTATGTTCTATAGAAAAGATCGTCGTAGTTAGAATAAATTCTTAATACAAAAATCTAAATTCGTGTGACAGATGCTTGCCCGAACGTAGAGTAGAGATTTTTTTGTTGAAATAATGCCACGTTCCTTACATTAAAACGTTAATTCCACAAAATCAGAATAAAGTCAAAGAAAGTTTTATGTCAAAAATTCCCCCGATAGCATTGTTGCAGGGTAAGATACAAACTTATTTTGTAGGAAGAAAAACAATACATACATATTGTTTATTAAGTCCTTGTTTCTACTTAATGGTGTATCGCTTTACCCTTTGGTGGAGGTACAGTAAAAAAAAATGTTAGTCTGTGAGTACCTAAGCACCCTTGAGGTTTGAGAGCCTTTATTCGTTCTCCGTTCTTCCACAGATATTCTCCGTTCCTGCACGGATTATAAAGGATAGAGGTATAAGTTTCTAAAGCCAGCCACAAGGTACGATGCAGCTTCCAAATCATGAATATTAATTTATAAACAGTAATAATACGCAAAGCTTTCCTTGCTTCACTTGTTATTCACAAATCATTAATAGAATAATATATTATAATTTCGATCAAATCAACAGACAATATAAGCGGTAATAAAACGTCCATTAATGGCCTTTGACACGTATAAAAATGGCTCGTAAACGTTTTATGATTTCGGCTCAGGGTGGAACCTTGACGTGGGATAATCTCGGCAAATAGCGAATGATATTTTTATATGCGACTGCTTTTATTTCATTAAGTGTATGGGCGAGGCTGAGTGATAAGGCTAGATACGTGCGTGTCATGAATCATTGTTACCCCTATTTCAGGCATATACCTACTACAAGTCGTAGTAGATCAGTGGGTAAGTAAAATTGTTATAATGTAATGCTGCCTGGAAGAGATTACTTGAAGCAATAAGACCACCCATTGCACAACTTTATAATCTTAAGACAATAAAGTGTATGTTACTTCTATTATGTTGTTATACAATAAAAAGTATTGTTTTTCCGTGAGCGACTAGTAGAAATAATTAAAACTACGTTTTAACGATTATAAGCGCGGCATTTTATTTGTGTTGTTTTTTTTGTTATTAATACCTTAATACCACTGAAGTCTATCTATTATAACTAGGATATGCCCGACACTTCATCCACGTTTTACGTAGAAAATTTCCAGAATACAAAGAATTACAGCATTGAAAAAAGAATGTAAGGTATCGTTCTAGTGGCAACTGTGTCGGAATAATCTATTTTTTTATGCACATGAATAACTACAAACCGCTCCCGGGAAAATTCCCGCGAGATTCCCTAGATAAAAAGTGGCGCAGATTTTAGGTCAAGGAATTTGCTGTCAATCAGTGAAAACCGCATCGTATTGGACCCAGTAATTTTTACGTGAATCTTGAACAAAAAACAAACCGATAAACAGAAAAGAAATCTATAAATATGCATCGTGATTTTCACCGTTTCTAAAGTCTATTCCAGGTTTTTTCATAACTTCAATGTATAGACATGGCATCTTTAGAATTTTTTAGTATTATTTTAAACTAATCATTCACTAAAACGATAGCTTACTTTTTTTAAATATACTTTGTATACTGGGAAACTCGAGGGGAATTTCAAGTCAAGCCTAGACGAAGTAGCGGGCATGTTACTAGTTGATAATAAAAATGGTTGTTTACCTACTACTATGCTTATGATACTAGGGTTTTTGCTCTAAAACCCTAGGCCCGTCGTTGACATGACGACATCTTTTTAGCGATTTACACGGTGCCGTCAAAAATTCGCGAGTCACAGAGTACCTACATTGATATAATAGGAGATAGCGACTGCAGTACCATATTTGGCTTTAACTTTTTCCATCCCTCGAGCACAGTATTTTTCTGACTGAACCGTATCCTATATCCTTTTCTGGATGCATTCATGATGATTGTTTGAGTAGGTTAGGTCCATATCAGTTAATATGAACATTTCGTATCTGAACAAATTATTTTATATTGATAAATATATCCAAAATTATTATACTAATATTTGCAAATAATCGAACATTATTTCACCATCACATCGGTGTTTCTATCATCGATATATTTTTAGATGATCTCGAAAGAATCAAGCTTGCGTTTAAACAATGTCGATCATGTTGATTGACGTCCGACAGATATTATTTGCTCACATGAAAGTGGGGCCAATTATAAACTAATTACGTTTTTTTTGTATCAATCACATTACACTGGTCTTGATCATGACGGATCATTTCTGGTGCTTCAAACAGCAGGGAGTGGACAGTCAATTGAACTGAGGTATTTTTATAAACTTACAGAATATCAAAGGCTCATAGATATTGTTACATGCCGATAAAGACCCCACAGCTGCATGTCGTAAAAACGAATTATTTTATTTCTTCGTGTTTAAACTTTAAAGCATCTAATATAGTACTTATTTTATGGCTGTAATTAGTGTCGAACGAATTAATCCTTGTTTTATGGCCGTCAAAGCTGTCAGGTGCGACGGATTAACTCGCCGAACGCTATCCTTTGTTCTATTATACAGTTGAGTATAAAACAATACCCAAACGGAGGGGTGAGGCAGTCATTCGACGACTACGATACGATTAAGATGTGTAGTACTTTCGATGAGCGACACAGCGACGGACTTTCCCCATGTTGAATTGCATTGAACCGTGCAGTGTGAACTGGTTGCATCCAGTTTTTATTTTGTACTTGTTTTATACGTGTTAGTGCAGTTCTTATAATCTCTACAATAATTTCAACGGCATTTATTTTAATTCGAGTCCTGTAGCTCGTGACAATATTATACAAAAACGAAAACTAGGTTGAAAGTAAATATTTAAACTATCGACAATTCTTTTTTTTATTTTGATAGCTTTCTATCTAATATATTTTATTCTACATAAGCCCTTGTACACGTTAACACGATGCCTCTGGTACCAAGTGTAAAATATCTAACAATGTACAGCTATTAAGAAGAGCAATGAATCAGATGTGTTTTATAAAAATGGTATTAATTTAGATTT